>CP139507.1:98730473-98923460 GCA_021014915.2 Artemisia tridentata subsp. tridentata | reverse complement strand
TGATGACTTGGCAATGCACTTAATTCAACTTGGTTTACCACGAGAAATATTTTGTGCTGTAGACAGTTCTGAAACTGCATATGATATGTGGGAACGAGTTAGAAGGCTTTGTCATGGCACAGAAATTGGTCAACAAGACATTGAAAACAAGCTTCTAACTGAATGGGAGAAGTTCACATCCACTCCGGCTGAACCAATTGAATCTTACTACACAAGGTTTTGTACTCTCATGAACGAGCTTATCAGGAACAAGCTGACTCCAACGCAAATTGTTCAAATCATCAAGTTCATCAACAACCTTCCAGAGGAATGGGGACGATATGTCACTATTGTCAACCAAACAAAGAACCTTCATACGGTGAACTATGATCAGCTCTATGACTTTTTGAAACAAAACCAAAAAGAGGCAGATGAAGTTAGGAAAGAAAAGCTAGCCAAATAACATGATCCTCTAGCATTGATTGCTCAAGCACCAGCACCTACATCAGTGAATATACAACCATCATCATCCACTTCCACTCAGAACTTCACGCAACAACAATATGTTCCACAATAACCATTCTACCCACAGCAACAACAAGTCATTTCATAACAACAATACCCACAATACCCAGAACCTGAATACAATTACAATGATGACAGTGCTGCTTTGTCTCAAGCATTTACCCTTCTATCAAAGGTATTCCAAGGACGCTATTCCACACCAACTAACAAAAACCAAAGGATTTCATCGAACACTCGCAACAGGCAGATTGCACAGCCGAGTTTCAATATGGGTCATCAAGGACAAATGGTTGGAGTTTATGGGAATCAGCAAGGATATGCTACAGGATTTAAGATGGGTAATCAAGGGCAATATGTAGGCAATCAGAGGGGTTAGTATATGGGTAATCAGAATCAGTTGGGTCAAGTTGCTGGAAATCAAAGGGGTCAGAATATGGGGAATCAGTTTAGAAATGTTGCTGCTCCAGTTGCTGGGAATGCTGGGAATATGAATCAAGGGAATGTGTTAAATTGTTTCAACTGTCAAGGAACTGGTCACATGGCAAGGAACTGTCCCACAAGGCCGAAAAAGAAAGATCCAACTTATCTGCAGAAAGCATTGCTGTTGGCACAGAAGGAAACGGTCGGGTTACAATTGAGTGCAGAGGAGAATGATTTCATGGCATTAATGGATGATATGGAAGATCTTGAAAATATTGATGCCAACTGCATCTTCATGGCCAACCTTCAGGAAGCAAAGTATGACACGGATTCTGAAGCACCACCTGCTTAGGATGTCAATGGAATCTCTGAGGTACCACCATATGCTACATGTCACAATAATGAAATATTTGATATGACACCTCAAAATGAACAGCATCCTGCGACTCCTGCAACCACTTACGATACATATATGGACTCCCCAAGTTGTAGCAATACAAATTTGGCTACTCCAGTTATGGATCCTAATGGAGGTTTTGAGTCTCAGCATACTGAGAATGATGAGGAAACACGTGCTCTATTTGAATCATTATTGCAAAATTGTAGTATTGAAATTGAAAAGGTCAAAAAGATCAATCGCGATGTTAAGGCCGCGAATGAAAAATTGACCGCTGAGCTTGAGAGATATAAGGTTAATGAAAGAGCTTTTGAATTTAATAACAAACGACAGTCAGAACTTGAAATTGGTTATAGAGATTCTGTTTTAAGAGAAAAACATTTGCAAATCAAATATGACACACTCGATGTTAAGTTGAATATGCAAATCAAATCTTTAAACAAGGAAATTTCTGAATTAACCAACCAGCTTTCTAAACAAAAATCAACTTGTTCTAATCTTGAAAAAGAAAAGAAAGAGTTGAATGCAAGGTTTTCAAAACGTGAAAATGATCTTCTTGATGAAATCATTGACAAACAAGAAACCACTAAAAAGTTGGAAGAGTTGCTTGTAAAAACGGGTCATTCTGCTCAAACTCAAAATATGCTCATCAAAGATCCAAACCTGATTTTACATACAATGAAGAAAATGGCTATAGGTTGTGAAAACCCTTATTATCTCAAGAAAGCTCAGCAACAACAGAATGTGTTATATAATGGTAGTGTGCTAAATGATAACCATGATCCTCCCGAGGTTCGTGATTCCTATGAAATGATTGAGCTTGCCGAAGAGAGTCGTGTTAAAATGAGACAAATGAACCCAGAAATTAAACCAATTGATTATAACAAGCTTAATACAGATTCTGGCGTTCATCTTGTTCAAAAAGAGTCACCAATGTTTTTCAAAAGACCAGTGGCTGTCGCAAAACGAAAAGTTGTTTCAAAACATCTTTCTAACATCGAACAAATGTCCTCTAAGAACACTTGTAACACAAGTGAAGCTAGACGATATTTGGATGATCTTAAAAAGAGAGTTGAAGCGCTTCAAATGATTGTGGCATCCAAAATGAATAGTAATTACAATGACTGGTTTTCAAGTTTTCATACTTAACAGAAAAAGATGTTTGAAACAGAAATCAATCCTCATATCACTGCAATTTATGCGGTAGTTCTTAATGTTGAAAACAATCTTCTGAAAGAATCAGGTGAATTTATCAAGGACCACAAATCCTTGGTGAAGGAAGCTAATGAAAACATTGAACACATCAAAGTTTTGGAAAGACACAATGACACTCTCTTCGAAGTAGCTCTATCAACTGAAATTATGTCCATTATTTATCAAACATATTCTGTAGAGGATGATGAAAGACTTCGAGCTGAGACTTCTGAAATTGTTGAAAAATATGAAAATGCGCTTGCTAAGATTGAAAAAGAAAATGTAACATATTTTAAACAACTTGATCGGAAAAAGGAAGAATGTAAGTATGACAAATTATCGTACGAACGTTCTTACCAAAACATGCAAAAGCAAATTGATCTTTTGAAGTCTCAGCTTGAAAGTCAAAATAGGAAGGGTGAGGAAACTATGGCTGCGAAACCAAAAATGTCTATTTCTATACCCTTGCCTAAACAATGTGAAAAATCAACAAATGTTGATAAAGGGAAAGCAGTTGTCGAAACAACAAAAGTGATAGCACCTGGCCTTTATAGGATTAGTCTCACTACTGCGTCAACCTCTACATCCCAAACATATAGGGTGATAGACAAAAGTGTGAAAGAAAATCCAAAAGAGACTAGGAATGCTAAAACAAATTCAAATGACAACAAGATAAATCCTAATGCGTGTGCCTTACCTTCTACAGGAGTAGAAAGTACCTCTAGGAGCAGCAAACCAAAGCCTAAGAGCAATACAAGGAATAGAGTCTCGCCTGCATCTAAGAGTGAAATCAAGAATAAAACGGAAGGAGTAGAAGAACACCCTAGGATTTTATCGCTTTCGAATAAGAAACATATATCATCTGGATGTAATGTTAAGGACAATATTTCAACTACATGTAATGAATCTGTTTGTTTAATGAACAAGAAATCTTTGTCTGAAAATGTTTGTGATGATATTGTTTCTAATGATGTGAATGTGAATGCCATGCCTAAACAGAAAGATGTGCCTTCAGGAACTAGTGCTAGGACCAGATATGTTAAAAGACTTATTAAACTAGCTAGGTCAACCACTAGTACCATATTGCCTAAGGACCATCTTAAGTTTTGCACATGGAAACCAACGGGTAGAAAGTTTACACTTAAGAATGGCACATTAGAAATTGCTCCAAAAGATCAAATAGAAGCATTCTCTAAGTGTGATTCATCTGTTACCTCTAACCCCAAGGAATCAAATGTTAAACGGTTTCCATATACAAAATCATCTGTTCTTCGCAGGTCATTGAAATTTGTCTTTGGATCGTCGACTCGGGTTGCTCCAAGCACATGACCGGGAATCTGAAGCTGCTGATCAACTTTGTATGGAAGTTCATGGGAACAGTTCGGTTTGGAAATGATCATGTAGCAGCTATTCTGGGTTATGGAGATCTTCAGTTCGGGAATTTTTTAATCACTCTGGTTTACTATGTCGAAGGGTTGGGACATAATCTGTTTTCAGTCGGACAGTTTTGTGATGCAGATTTAGAGGTTGCATTTAGAAGGAACACTTGCTTCGTTAGGAATTTGATTGGAGATGATCTCTTAACCGGAAATCGTGGAACCAATCTCTATGCTATCGACATAAACCAAATGGCCTCTTCATCACCAATTTGTCTCATGACAAGAGCTGACGAAACTAAGTCCTGGTTGTGGCACAGATGTTTATCCCATCTCAACTTCGACACCTTAACAAAGCTTGCAAAAGACAACATCGTCACCGGTCTCCCAAAGTTCAAATACACCAAAGAACACTTATGTCCATCCTGTGAGCAAGGCAAAAGCAAACGGGCAACATATAAACCTAAAACCGTACCAAGTTCGGTCGATAAGTTACATTTGTTGCACATGGACTTATGTGGCCCAATGAGAGTTGAGAGTATCAATGGGAAAAAGTATATTCTTGTGATTGTCGATGATTATTCAAGATATACATGGGTAAGGTTTCTAAGGTCAAAAGACGAAGCACCAGGCATCATCATCGCCTTTCTGAAGCGTATACAAGTTTTACTTCAAGCTCTAGTTAGGATTGCAAGAACTGACAACGGCACGGAATTCACTAATCACGAGTTAAGAACATACTTTGAAGAAACTGGAATTACTCACCAGACATCAGCAGTTAGAACTCCACAGCAGAATGGGGTAGTTGAAAGAAGAAATAGAACTCTGGTGGAAGCTGCTCGCACAATGCTGATTTATTCCAGTGCACCGTTATTCTTATGGGCTGATGCTGTTGCCACTGCTTGTTTCACTCAGAACCGATCCCTAATCCATCCAAGATTTAATAAAACCCCATACGAATTAGTGAACAACAGAAAACCCAAAATCTCTTACCTTCATGTATTTGGCGCTTTGTGCTATCCTACGAACGACAGAGAAGATCTGGGGAAACTGAAAGCTAAGGGTGATATTGGAATCTTCATTGGTTATTCAGATAACTCGAGGACATTCAGGGTGTATAACAGGAGAACGAAACGGATTATGGAGACGATGAATGTGAAATTTGATGAGATTTCAAAGATGGCTTCTGAGAGACTCGCTCTAGAACCCGCGCTTAACCCGATGGCTTCTAATCATATCGGATTAGGACCCGCACTAAACAGTCAAACTTCTGGACATATCAGTTTAGGACTCGTACCCCAAGGAGCTCAGTCAACTACAACTGAAAAACCGACAACTCAAGAACTGGATAATTTCTTCGAGTATATGTATGATGAATACTATGGTGGAGCTTCGACAAATGCATCACAACAACGTTCCGCTGCACCCGATCAAAAACATCAACCACCACCACCACCACAAGATGCATCCACCACAATCGAAGCTGACGCACCAACTCCCTCAACATCATCAACATCTACTCCAGCAACTCCAGTGATTGAGATTGTGTTACCAAGAGTTGATGAGCAAAACCAAACCACACCAATTCAAGAAGAACAACAACAGAACGATGCTGTGTTAGAAGATGAATCATTCAAAAACCCATTTGCAATGGACTCTGCTGAATCATCTTCAAGGTTACAAGAACCAGCTAACACGCATTCGTCAAATCCAAGGTACCCTTCTACGTTACAGTGGACTAAAGACCATCCAATAGAACAAGTCATTGGTGAACCTTCACGACCAGTTCAGATGAGAAGACAACTCGCCACTGATTGCGACATGTGCATCTTTGCCTGCTCAGTCAGTTTAAAAGAGCCAAAGAACATTCGGGAAGCAATGGCAGATAATGCTTGGATTGAAGCGATGCAGGAAGAACTTCTCCAATATAAATTACATGACACTTGGGATTTAGTGCCGAGACCAATCGACAAATTTGTCATTGATCTTAAGTGGTTATGGAAGAACAAAAAGGATGAAGAAATGACTGTAATTTGCAACAAAGCTCGTCTAGTGGCCAAGGGATTCAGACAAGAAGAGCGGATAGATTTTGAGGAGTCATTCGCGCCAGTAGCTAGACTTGAGGCGGTCAGGATTTTCTTAGCATACGCGGCTCACAAGAACATCACGGTCTATCAGATGGATATCAAGACGGCTTTCTTGAATGGAACTCTGAAAGAAGAGGTGTACGTGAGTCAGCCAGATGGATTCGTTGACAAAGATCATCCAGACTACGTCTACAAGCTAAAGAAAGCTATCTATGGTTTGAAACAAGCCCCAAGGGCGTGGTACGATGAATTATCATCTTTCCTACTTCTTAATCATTTCACCAAAGGAACAATTGACCCGACCTTGTTTACCAGAAAATTCAAATATGATATTTTGATTGTTCAGATTTACGTGGACGACATAATCTTTGGGTCCACTAATCCGGAACATTCAAAACATTTTGCAAATCTCATGAAAAGTAAATTTGAAATGTCTATGATGGGCGAATTAAAATTCTTCCTTGGACTTCAAATCCATCAATCCCATCGTGGCATTTTCATAAATCAAGCTAAATATACAATTGAGATTTTGAAAAAACATGGAATGGAAAATTGTGACTCTGTTGGTACTCCAATGGTCACTTCACCCAAAATAGGCGCAGACTTATATGGGAAACCCATTGATCCGAAGAAATATCGGAGCATGATTAGGTCTCGCTAGTCGACCCGATATACATTTTGTTGTATGTTTATTAGCACGGTTTCAGGAAAGGCCTACCGAACTTCACCTCCAAGAGGTTAAACGGATCTTCCGGTACCTACGAAGAACCATCAATATGGGTCTTTGGTATCCGAAGGATTCGGAGTTTACACTAACAGCCTTTTCAGATGCCGACCATGCTGGATGCCAAGTTACTGCAAAAAGTACATCCGGGGGAGCACAATTTCTGGGAGAAAAGCTAGTAGGCTGGTCATCAAGGAAACAAGACTGTACGGCGTTATCAACCGCAGAAGTCGAGTATGTGTCTCTATCTGCGTGTTGTGCCCAAGTTCTATGGATGAGGACACAACTCACAGATTATAGCTACTCTTTCAACCGCATACCTATGTATTGTGACTCGAAAAATGCCATAGCCATCTCGTGCAATCCAGTTCAGCATTCCAAGACCAAGCATATTAGAGTCCGCTACCACTTCATAAAGGAACACGTTGAAGAGGGTACTGTTGAATTATTCTTCGTGAAGACTGAATACCAACTCATCGATCTATTTACTAAAGCCCTTCCAAAAGAGAGGTTTGATAACTTAGTTCGACGAATTGGAATGTGAAGCCTAACTCCCGAAGAGTTAGAAAGTCTTCTCAAAACTTCTTGAATTTTTTTCTAAAAAGCTTCGCTGTAAATATTTTTGTAAAAACAAAATACAAAATTAGAAAAACCAGCAAAAAAAAATACAAAATTTGAAAAACCATCAAAAACAAAATACAAAAATACAAAATTTCAAAAATACAAAAACATTATAAAATCGAAAAAAACCAAAAATATTCTTCTCACGACATGTCTCTCGTATAATCGATATTCTGTACGTATCTAGAAATGTCATTCAACAATGATACGGACATATACAGATGCTTGAGCGAGAGTTCATTTAAACTCTTCTAAAACATGCCGTTTCTCAAAAATTTCTTAAATAATGGCTTTCTTATACTTCAGTACGAAACCCGCACTTAAATGACGGCTTTCGTATTTTTTAGTACGAAACCCGCGCGACAATGATGACTTCTGATTATTTCAGATCAGGACTCGCATTGTTAATAGCAAAAGAAAACAAAGAATCCTTGAGCACATGATCAAGATTTTTCAAAAAGATTTTTCAAAATCTTTCTCCAAATTCTGTGCTCAAGATTCTTCAAAAAGAAAACTCCCTCTATACCCTTAAATGATGTTAAACTCAAATGTTTAAAGAATACGCTTTATTTAAGGGGGAGTTTAAAAAGAAAAACAAAATGTTCCAAATCATGCAAAAATGATCCGTCTATCTCTCCAAAAAGCTCTCATTTTAATCAGATGATATCAAAAATATCACTACATGCTATTTTTGAGGGGGAGAAGACGTGATTAAAATGTGATCAAAAGTTTAAAGATCGTGGATTGAATCTCAAAAGAGCTCTACAAAAGGACTCAGCATGAACCCTCGAATTGACGAAAGTTAAATGTCAGAAATTGAAAAGACTTATCCGGGACGGGTAATAATTTCTAGCTGGTTCATCCAGTGATGTAAACGTGTCTCGCAAAGGACTTGTCTGAGTAGAATGTACCAATTCGAGAGATGATCATTGAATATGACCGGGACGGGTAATAATTTCAAGCTAGTCTAACTAGTGATGTAAGCGTGTCTCGCGAAGGTCATGTTCATTGACAATCGATCAATTCAAAATGTGCGAACTCTACCCAACATGTGCAATCTTATCTTAAAAATGATGAACATATGTGAAAGGGGGAGTATTTCAGAAAATGTAAAACTCTCGATGTGTTGACTAAAAGCGTTTTATTCATAAACACTTTGAGAGACTTTCACAAAAGGTTTTATGGCATGTGATCGATAATCTAGGATAATCATGGAGTAATAAGGTGATTATGGTTATGTTATGTCCTATGATCCGCCAGAGCCGGAGGGATCTACCAAAGGACAATTCCAATAGATTAAAATTAGAAGTCCTTAGGTATGATTGAAAAAATGAGTAAATGAGAAAGGGAAAGAAGGGGTTGAAGAATTAAAAAGAAAAGTTGAATGAAAGGGTGAAAAGAAATAGCCCTCCATGAAAACTTAGGGTAGAAACCGGGTCAATACATCTGCTATCGGTATTCACTAAGGTGATACTGATATTGAAGACAAGACGCCATGGACCCAGTGACGCGTTGTACCACACCTCCTAGCCACTCAGATATCTCTTAAAAGATATTTGTTTCATTTCTCACGGAGAACACTACATAATCTATCGGCCCCTCATTCCGAGATGTGTTGATATTGAAAAGTTGGCACTCTGCTCCATGCCTCCGACTACTAAAACCAAAACGCACATCATCGAGTCTAGAGCCATGAGATTCATTAAAAATCTCTTAGGAACACTTTCCATAAGAATACCCTTGTGTTCACCAAAAAGGACACAAGGTGTACATGAGTCTTAATGAGATCTAAGGATCTTGCCATTTATATCATGATGGTTACTATGCTTCAAACGGTCTACAGTCGTGGGGTGATCTCCAGCAACTCACTGAATTGTAGGTGCACTTCGGTGTGTCCGTGTAAGCCCTCTCGGGGGTATCCGGTTCAGAACGGCCTGGGTTAAGATTAGAGAAAGTCTTCACAATATGCTGTTGACAATCTCGAAGTCTAAACCTGTAAGCGCTGGATGATTTATCACTAACGGTTTTATGCAGCTACCTACAAACATCCATCAACCATCATCAGATACATCAAACATCTTCACCTCAGCATACTCATACTTATTAAGAACATCCCCGACAAAGCTCAAGTGTAAAAAGTTCAAGACAGAAGGATCAAGTTAAAGGCAGAGTGTAACGACAAAGTCAAAAAGCTAATCAAGATGTCAAGAACAAGTTCATATATCAAAAAATAAAAGAATATGGGGAGATTGTTAGCTTAAGTATGCAGTCCAAGATGTATGAGTATGCTGGAGGACACGACGCATCATCACATGAAGATTTTGATCAAGGCAAGAACTTCCACAAAATACGATACTTTAAAGATCACATTGCATGAAGGAACGAAGAAAGAAGACTATTCTACATCGACACGCAAAGTTCAAGACATTGAAGACAAAAGACCTATCACCGGGAGCATTATTGAAATGACCATCCCTTAGGGGGAGATTGTTAGCATTTAATTTATTAAGTAAACTGATGGTCATTTGTAGTTTATTTACCTTGTAAATGTGTGCCGTATGTATGAAAATGAATAGCATTGAAAGGCTTTATGTTGGACCAACCTAGAATGTAATAGTCAAGTCCATGTAATGTGTAAAAGATCAAGTCCAACACAAATCCCACCAAGCCCAACAAAAGCCCTTTAGGGCGCCGGCCATACTGGCTATATAAGCACACTCTCACCCAGATTTGTAGTGAGCCTCATTGTTGTGTGTAGGTGAGAGTGTGTGTCTTCTAAGTATGTGTTTATTTTATTTATTTCCCAAGTTAATAAACATTCGAATCATATTATATTCATACGATCCATGTCTCTCATCTATTCATATATCTATTGAGTGTCACGAGTTACTGTTCTTATATAGTTTTTAGTTGTAGTGATAAAGTTAGGTTTTTAGTGCTTTACAACATGCTTCTTTATATGTTGGGTAAACAAAACCATCAAATTCCTTGAAATGAATCCAATCTTGTGCTCCTCTTACCTTGTTTAGCAATACTCTTAAATAGAACCTCTCACCAGACGAAGGAGGTACATGATGTACATGGCCAATACATGTACCTTTGTGTCTTTTCACCCATATCCTTTCTTCTTGTTTCCAAATGTAATGTTGAAGAAACTCGTGGTAAAGCAGTTTTTGTGCTTCTGTATCTGTCATGTTGCATTCCATCCAGGTGACAAATTTTGTTTCATTTACCGATGCTTTTTCCTATGTAAAATCAATAATTTCTATTGCATTGAATATGATAGATTGTTCTCCTTCTAAGTGGAACGGTAATCTTTCTACAGGTGGAAACCTGTAATGTATGTCAAAGCCATATATTCTCCATGCTGATTTACATGCCGAAATATATCTACAATCGTAATATTCTTTGATTTCATCAACGTCTTCATCTTCTAAAGCAACTGTTGCTCTATTTGGACCCTTGTTAATATACTTGAATAAGTATTTTATAGAACCTACCTGGTTGCACCACTCAACGTTAATATGTAATTGAAAACGTCGTAGCAAGCCGGGATTGTAGGGAACAACATAGCCGTTGTGCAATTCAATTCCACTTTTGTTTATAGTCGACCCGTCATTCCTTCTTTTATAAATGGCATACCCACTCTCATCAATAAAAGTTTCTTCTTTAAACCGCTTTGGGAATTTTTTGGTACATTTGTTGTTTATAGTGCACAGACAACTCAGCTGTTGTGGTCCACATGGACCATGAATCATGTGATCGGTGACAATTCTGTAAAGCTGTGGATCTTCATTTTTATCTGGTATTTCTGATGAAATAAACCTGTCTATGTGTGCAGGTGTTTTAATTTTATCATCTTCTTCCAAAAAAAGCAAAATGTGTGCATGTGGAAGGCCTCTCTTTTGGAATTCAACAGTGTAAACAGTTGTGCGAAGAACATAATGCAAGTAACTATATAGAATGTAGGTTGAACTGTGTAATAATTTTGTCCGTACAATTAATTGGATAAGTAAATACCTGCTTTAAGGCGGCCAAAGTAATGGTGTTCCTTGAATTCTTTCATAAGAGTGTCAAGTTTTTGTTTAAAAACTCGTGTGATTACATCAGGTCTGTCGTCAGATTTCAAACCCTTTTCAACCACAAAACGTTCAATCTCGGGCCAATTTGGGTTACACGTAAATGTAATGAACAAATCTGGGTATCCGTAGACCTTACAAATTGTCATTGTGTCTAAATAATTATGCATCATATACCTTGGGCTTCCTGTAAATGATGATGGCAATATAACTTTTTTACCTCTTAGTTTCACTCCCGAATCTTCATTATCCGCCAATTTAGCTAATTTGGAGTAGATTTCGCTCCTTAAGTCTTTTTGTTGGTTTTTTATGTATGACATCCTTTCAGATTCGACCATTGTGTATGCGTCTACAATAAACTGTTGACATAGCCTCCTTGCATTCAGTACCATTGAGAAAACATTTGCTCTTTCTTGTAAGTGATATGCAAAATACTCTCTCATTTTTACTCTCATCTTCTTGTTGGTGGGTGTTTCATCAGTGACACCAAAATGGTATATATATGTTCGATAACCATCTTTAGCGTACGGATACAGCAATGGATACTGGAGTGCAAGGTATGAAGGATGCAGCTCGCTGATTCGCCTGAGTCCGCCTTCTTGCATACGTAGAATAATGTCCCTTTTATGTTTTGTAGAGTCAAAGTCTCCTACAATTAGTGCAGCAACTTCAGTAGCCGTAGGAAGATTATAATTTCTTCCATCTCGTTCTCTTGTACCAATAAGTCGTAACTTAAAGTTTTTTTCTTCTTTTTCACTGACAAAACGTTCACCAGCCATTCGAAACTGAGCAACTAATGGATTTATGCTATCTAGCATGTCTCGTAAATCAACTGTTAGCTGGTGGTCCATAGGATGGTTGTTTGTTGATGCATCTGTTTCTATGCTGTATAAAAAAAGAATTTTTAATCTTTAGTAGGATGAATATATTTATTAAGTTATATAATATTGTTATGGTAAACATGATAATTGTTTTGTTAGAAATTATGTTAAGAATGTTGTACAATACCTGACACCATTGATCCTATTTTAGGTCTCATTTTGTGGATCATAAATATATAGCTGAGCAAACTTTGGAGGTTTTTGTTGTTGTGGTAGTAACGTACCCAATCTATGGTAATTTTCGTCTTGTATTCTGTAACAATATGGACCACGGCCAATAGTAACAGACATATCTTGTTTTGCGCCTATAGAAGTGAATGAAAACATTGCATTATATCATCTGATATTCTCAATGAATGATTTGCTTTTCGGGTGGTTTCCGTTCATAAGCTCCATCAACAATTTTGGTGGATTTTGCACCTCATCTCCTAATTTGATTTTTCCTCTGCCACAACACATAGAGTATGAATCCGAAGTTGTATGTGTGTGTCCTACCATACTCTCAGCATGCCATAACAACGCGCCGCAAGATTCACACGTGAAAACTGGATCTCCATGGTCGATGTAATCTGTCAAAACACAATTAATCAAGACAAAGTTCAAAATTGTTTATTTTAATGTTAATAAAGGAGTTTTTGGAACATCGGTTTGGAAAAAGGATAAAGTCTTCGTACAATTTTATATTCCAACAAATGATTCTCTTTGTTGGCTTTGTTCGTTGGCTTGGTCTGTAATATTAGAAAGTGAATGGTGTGATGTTTTGTGTCTAACCATTTTTGTTTTTTCTCTCAGCCTTTCAGATTTGCGTTTAGAGTATTGTCCTCCGCATGGAGTACATTGAATGTCACAAGGTGTTTTTGTTATTGTCGGAACTGCTTCACCTGCAGGGTTTTTGTTCTTGATAGGGCGTCCTCTTGGTCGGCGTGCTATATCCATTGGTTGTTGTGATTCTATTCCAATGTTGTTTTTATCACTTAATTATTAGTGTTACATTATATCAATTTGTTTGAACATTAAAAATACATCACTTTGTTTTATGGATTAGAAAAAGTATATGCTACATACCTATTGTTGTATTCACAGGTCTATCTGATGTTGTTGAAACTGCATTAAATTCCTGATTTATGTTATTGGCAGGGCGTCCCATTGGTCGACGTGCGATATCATGTTGAAGAAGTACACAGTGTGCTGGAGCTTTCTATATATGTTTTTTTAGGGGTTTGCCAATACGTCGCGGAAGATAGTCATTAGTTACGGCGTCGGTACCATTATGGTTTGTGTTTTTATTTGAATGATTCAACATGTTATCATGTAAGATTTTGTCAACAGCAGTATTCTCAACTTTGCTCATATGATGTATAGTGTTTTTTTTTTTTTTTTTTTCTCAAGATTACTGTATATATTTTTTTAAATTCGTTTGGTATATTTGTTAAAATATATTTTAAATACAGTTGTGATCATCTCCAAAGTTACAACGTTTCAAATTTGGTATTTATCCCAAACCAAACTTAATATCACATATGTAAATTTCATCCGTTTTAAACTTATATGTTTAAAATGTGTTAATTTTTTTATTTGAATGCATTGAAATAACATATTGTTGTTTAAACATACATTAGCATATTGGTGCATCAGGGTAAATTCTGATTATATTGAAGTATGATGGCAACGTATTGAAGCATTCAAGTAACATGCTGAACCATTAAAAAACATACAACAACTAAACAAAATGACACATTAAGAAATATATAAACTATCTTGAATACCCTTGTAAACTCCAACAATTTTCTGTTGGGTATCTTCTATTTCTTGTTTTCGAAAATCAATTTTCCTCTGGTACGCCAATATGATCTCCTGATCTTCATTGTTCTGTTCTTCAAGCCTTTTGATACGCTTGTTATAAAGTTCAACCAATGTTTTCTCGGTGCCATATTTACATCATCATCCAACAACCTTAAAATGCATTAAATGACCAGATCCATCCAGAAAACCCTAACCCTAAATCGTTAGTTAGGTTTTTTTAGATCTTTTCCTTTTATTTTCTAAAAAAATCCGATAAACAAAATAATTAACCACGATTCATACAAGCTTCAAAAAATCAAAAAGTCATTTTTACAGAGTGATATGATGATTATAGAACCCAGAAAAATTATATACAAGCCTCAGAAAAATCGTATGAGTATATTTGGATTTATGGTACGTTTTAAGCATTAAAAATTATTACGATCAATTAAGCTTGCATGGGTCAATTTAGCCAATTTATATGAATCATATATGATGTAAGGATCATGATAAAAATGCCATACGAATTTTAGAACATGTGAATTAGGTGTAGGAATTATGTGTACCTCGGATGAAAACGCGACAAGAAAAATACCCACGGATCAAACCAAGCAATCCCACGACCAAATCCTATTTTTCCTAGCTTCTTTAATCCTTGAAGAACTCCAGAAAATTGTTAGATGGTGCCCAGAAAATCGGATGGGAGGATGGGGGATTTTTGTTTTGTCGACTTTAGGGTTTAGGTTTGTTTTGGAAGAAAATAAATGGGATTTGGTAATTAAAGGATAGTGCCGTGATTTTTGGAGGGGGGGCCTTAGGAGTCGGCCCATATGCAGATTAAAATCAACAACTTTAATTTGTAATTATCTTCCTAATTTAGATTTGATTTATCTTGATTTAATTAATTTATAAATACATTAATTAATTTAAATACAAGTTTTCTGTATATATAAATATTTTGTGTGCATCAATCATTTTTGGACATGTAAAAATGTTAACATGTTGCCTCAGAATTAATTTACTTCATATGTAGTTCGTTTCCAGAAGTTCGGAATTAATTTGGTACCTTATAAGTGTTTTAATTAAATTTTAAAGTTTCAGGGGTATTTTGGTCATTTACATGCTTACTAAATTTTAGGTATTACACAACCTGTTGGGAAGTCTTCAATGATTTCTTCATCAAGGATATTATATTTGGGTTTATATTCATCTAAAGCATAAAACGGTTCTTTCAAATCATTGATGTTTGTCCAAACGCCATCATCACTGTTGCTCTTGCTGTTATCAAATTTATCATATGTATCTTCATCTAACAGCATATATTTGCTATGTAATGTGTTTTTTGACTGATGTGATATTTTAGAACGTTTAATCAGAATGTGTTCTTCATCATCAGACTTATACAATTCCAAATACATAATATAAAAACATATTGTAAGTTATAATGTATCAATGATCAAAGATAATTTATGATATTGTAATGTAAATTCATACCATTGTTTCTTCTGCTTGATTGTGATTAGTATTTTTTTTAACTGTGTCAAATTTTGGTGATTGTTCATCGTCTGATGAAATAATAACAAAATCATTGGTGTTGAAACTTTTGTTGTTTTTAAACAACCTACGTCGTTTGCGTGATTTTGAAACAGGCTGTAAACGTGAAACAATAAGTAAGACATATGTCTTTGTTGACATGTTTAAATTAATGTTGAATCAGTAATTTTACCTCGTCATCATCCGATAAAACAATAATTGGTATGTCTTTTTTGTTCACATCTGGAGAAAAAGGTTGAGTATGAGTTTTTGAAATTTGGCTATTCTGCATATTTTTGACATTCAAAAGTATCAAGTTAATATAACATGAACCTAGATTAATACAATTATAAACAAATTAGTCTTAATTAAAACACATATCATACCTCTTCATCGTCTGATATAGTGATTACTGTTACATCTCTGTTGAACTTATCATTCGTTGATTTAGGTGTCAACATCGTTGGTGTTTGTTGATTCGCTAAATATTATGTTTTGGTTTAATGATTTATATTCAATATACCTTTATTTATAGACTGCATTGTGGAATATATTTTTGGAACATATATGTTTTGATACTAAATATAAAATATAAATATAGATTATATGTATATGTTTATCTTCAATTACAAATTAATTATGCATAATTTGGGTATTGATATATTTTACTTTTATTCCTTATATTTTTCCGAATTTTATGCATTGATGATTTGTGAAGCAAGCATTAAATCATAATTTGATATGTCATATAATTTATATATTGATATATATCATACTTTAATTTTGTATACCAAAATAAATATTATTCGTAATTATCTGCATTGATAATATGTTAAACAAATCATTCATTATTTTTAAACTATTCAATTCATATACCATTCATATAAATCAGTAATACCAAACAAAACATTTTCATTAAAATTTTAAAATCGAAATACATCTATAAAAAACTAATACATTATATTAAATAAACTATGATGAATATGCCAAATGTAATTCATCATAAGAATAACATTCTAAATCCGCATCATCATCATCTCCTTGTGTTTCTTCAGTATTAAACTCTTGAATAGTTTTTTTTTTATTTACGGAATGATGCTACCTCTCTAATGTGTTTTTTAGCAGCAATCCTTCTTAATCTATTCTTTTCATCTCTATCTTCTTTTTCCTTCCATGCTGTTTTCTTTTTTATTGCCTTTTGAGCACACCACCAATCATAAAAACATTTTATTTTATCTGTCACAATTTTGTTTTCATACACTTGGTCATTATCTAAATGGTTATAAACATGAAATATTAATTCAACTGATTAATAAAACTGTAAATCATGCTTTTATTTTAAAATTCACGACTTATAATCAACCATTAACATACCTTTCCTTACAGCATCTTTTTTTGTGACATTTACTTGAACAAACATTTTCATGTCATTCAAATGAATTTGTTAATCTAACTTGGTAGTTTTGAATCATAATTACATTTAAAAAAAAAACTAATGTTACTTAACTTACTTTGATGATTCGACAACTACAAACTCTTCATCTTCTTCAGATATTGGACGTTTGTAATTAGCAGACATTTTTAAGAAGTTGTAAAACTATAAAATAGTATACCAAGAGAAAAAACAGTTTTTAATTTGTGTTGGAAGTAAGAATGGAATTGGTTGGTGAGGGTTTTAAAGTAATAATGTGGAAGTTAAAGAGTTTTCAATTTTTAAATTTTACAAATTGTTTCGTATATCTTCTAATCGTTTGAATAGGTTTGATGACACTTAAATTCAGATAAACACAATTTTCGTTGTTGGATATCTTTTGTAAATTTAAACGATTTTGGGTATCTTTATTTTTAAAAAAATCAAAACCAAAAACTACTAAATTATGGCAATTGCTATTTAAAAACAAAACTTATCCATGTAAATATAAAGTCTATGAGGGAAACATGAATAACATAAGTCATTAACATAAAAGCTGTAAATAAAAATAGGAAAACATGAAAAACATGCACTATTATTTTTTATTTTTTTTAAATTAAGCATTTATGTAAAGTTGCATTATAACTTGTGTAGCTAGATGTATAATAACATTTAACCGCACAAGATATAACAGAACTCCATTCTAAGCTAAACCCAACACATACCTCTTATGCACATCACGCTTTATAAAGTAGCTTCAATTTTACTGTTTCATCTATGTGGGACATCATGTATTTATTTACATCAAGCTTATAAACCCAAATAGAATTTTCATAATGACACCACATATCATATTCCTTTTTTATTGTCTAACAGAAGTAGTTCAATAAAAGTAAGGCAAATAAATAAATGGTCACTTAAAAAGCTGAGATAAGCAAATTATTATGAAGGCGCTTTTTCTAAAACTTTTTAAATAAGCCGAAAATAAGCCAAACAGAACCAGTTAGTGCAACTTAGTACTGCTCCTTTAAACTTAGTACTGCTAAAGCTTTTTAGCAACAATGAGGTTCCAGCAATACTAATTTTCAAGTTAGTACTGCTCCTTTAAACTTAGTACTCCTAAAGCTTTTTAGCAACTGAATAAGCACTCTAAAAGCTAACAAACTAATCAAGTCTAATATACTACACCTAAAAAGCACTAAGAATCCTCATTAATCCAAAATGAAATACAACTAAACAAACATTATATGTAATTTGTAATATAAAAAGCCAAATAAAATTCCAGCAATAAAATAACTGCTAAACGAAAAACAATTGTTCAATGCAAATTAAATGTGGAAGGATAAAACTAAGTGCATTCTGTTTCATATCACACATCCTTTTCAATGATGCTTGTACTCATTTTTTTATTCTGATGTGTATCCTCCTCTTCATCTTCTGTTTCATAATTTGGTTGCTCAACCATTTCACGGCTTCTTTTTTTATCACATCCATGGGGTTCGACTATGGTAGGGACACCGTTGTTAACATCTCCTTCTTGTGTTAATAATATAAAATTTTCATTTTAAACATGTAACGAAGTTAAATGGATTTAGGAATATGAGTAAACATTTATTTATGAAGGACTGAATAATACCTCATTCATATCGGTAGATAATGTTGTAGTGTCATCCAAGGTATCACATCTAGTTTGATTTAAATTGCTTTCCTGTGGTGATTTCAAAAGAGGGTGAAAACTAAGTTTCATTTTTATGCATGTTTTCATGTTGAATGAATTTAACTATTAAATATTATACAACCTCATCGATACCATATGATTTGTTTGTAAAGCCATCTTCAACAGCCTACAATGTTTAATAAAAAAATTAGTAATACAAAAATGTTTTCAAATAAAGATATTGCGTTATTATCTTTAAAATACGCATATAATACATCATTCATATCTGTAGATAATTTTGCATTGGCATCCTCATCTTCATATAACTCATTGTCAGCATCATCTGGAACATTTTCATCATTTTCAAAATCATCGTCGTCATCTTGTAATTAATCTTCGGCTTCCTGTTTTATTTGACAACGAAAAGTTCAATTTGTAACAACTTGTAGTATATGGATTAACAAATAATACAATAATGCGGTGTCAAAACCTCGTCCTCTAGAAAACTCCAAGGACACACCCTTTTTGCTTCGAAAAAAGGGGGAGAAAGGTGTAAACGGAGAAAGTAAGTAATTATGGACACAAAGGAGAAAAGGGAGAAAGGTGTAAACGGAGAAACGGACACAAGGATAAAGAAAGTAATTACGGACACAAATAACTTTTTGCATTTTACTTTCTATCACATTTACATATTTTGTCATCATCAAAAAAGGGGAGATTGTTAGTGCAAGCAGTCTCGTTGGGGAGATTGCTAGTGCAAGCAATTTAGTTTTGTTTTGATTAATGACAAACATGTAACTTGATATATAGCGTAAAATGTACAAGTTACTTGTAATCATATCTTGTCTCAACATACATTCAACACCTCTCAAGTCCTCGTATGATACAACACAGGTTCGTACATGTTTGTTATGTAGCATTATGATCAAACCCTTAACAAACCATTTAGAATGTTTAAAATACGGCTAGGACATTAAGTATTTTAAAAAGACTAACCATTCTACTTAGAACCTCATTTCACATTTTGCATATACAAGTACTTTTACTTGTACATCATATTTCCTAAGATTAATAGGATAAGTACACTTTAGGTGTCAAACTAACATGATACATATTAGTAAACATACTTTAGGAATAACATCTTATACATTTACATTTGTATTTCCTAAAATGGAAACTTTATTTTTCAAATATTAGGATGACATCATGGCATGCATCATGAACACAATCTTAGAAAGATTTTAAGATATTTTGTTTAGATCTTCAAGCCAAAGAGTTGACATTTGAAGATATGGTAAGATATGAAAAGATTTGTTAAGATTTGCTAGCTGTCTGGTCCGGCGGATCCCGCGGATCCCTTTGGTATAAAGCGCGGATCCTTTTGGTATAAAGCGCAGATCCTTTTATCAGAATTCACCAAATCTGTGAGCTGTTTTTACATTTTGCCTATAAATACTAGCCCATTGTTTACCCATTGTTTAGGCTATAAGAACACACATTCCCTCACTCATTTCTAACACTTAGATCAGTAGCAAACCATGTAGATTCATACATTAATCACCCTTTACATAATGATCATAATGTTACTAACTTTCATCATGTTGTAAGCATACATTGTTAATGATCCTGTGAAGCAAGCTCAAGATCATGAGACATCATCCATAGCATACTTCCTGATCCACCAAGAAGGTTAGAAGATCTTGAAGTCATTATCCACCATAGCATTCCAACATATGAAGATTCAAGAGTACTTGACATCCTCAATGATTGAAGACTTCTTATTCAAGAAGTTCATATAGATTAGTCATTTATATCCATTGAACATATATGTCATGGATCATTGTAAACATTATTTGTATCAGTGAGTGTGGTTAGTGTTTTAGTCCTCAAAACACAAAGAGTGTCGGGAGTGGTTGTACCCTTGTAAAGAACCCGGTGTTTAGCTTAGTACCGGAAAAGGAAGTAAGCGACGTTAGGTTGGTTCTACCTTAAACTAGAACTCGGTGTTTAGCTTAGTACCGAAAAAGGAAGTAAGTGACGTGTAAAGGTTTTCTCCGCCTAAGAAAGGGAGCTTGTTGATCTAGTGAAGTAACTCTCGAGTTGGGTACTCGGGGAGTGGAGTAGGGCGGAGAGGAGCTCCGTGACCGAACCACTATAAATCATCGTGTTCGGTTTGCGCTTTCTTTTACTTATCTCTTTACTTTTATGTTTGCATTATGTGATTGCTTGTGTTGTGATTATTTGATAATACTTGTGTGACAACTTGGTAGTCATAAACTACAACAAACATCTTTCATATTAGAACTAGCCAAATTGGAAATTTGATACAACAAGTTTTAAATTTTAAAACGGTAAACGTATTCACCCCCTCTACGTTTTTCACAATTGGTATAAAAGCCTCGTGGCTCTTATTTTCAAAAAAAATGGTTTTTAAAATAGAGTACGATCCATGTATCAAATTACCTTTGAAGTAGAATGTAATATGAAAAATGTTTCGCTAAGTATACTTAGAAATTTTGTTGTTAAATGTTACTTTGTATACAAGCTTGAAGATATCTTTGGAAAATCAAAAGAAAGGATTTCTTAAAAGGATTGAGTGTCAAATTGTGTGCATAAAGCTAATTTACGAAAAACACGGGTTTTAAGGAAGTGTTTGGGATAACTATTAATCTAGTTGAGAAATCACCTACGTAAATGTTTAGACAAGTCACATAAGTAGAAATGTTGTTAAATATGTGTAATATATGTTTAATATTAAGTCTACCAAGTCCGACACACTTTCGCTATGTCAAAATATGAGTTTTGTTGAATCTGGTACAGAGTCCCGCGGATCCAAATGGTATAAAGGGCGGATCCCTTTATTTGGATCCGCCGGATCCGTCTGTACAGTGTTCAGTTTTTGTCAAACTTCAAAAAAATCATAACTAATTAACCGTAAGTCCGTAGGAGTCGTGCCACCTATCATTTTGAAGGGAATTAAGTCTACTTTCATTTAAAGATAATATCATAGCCTGAATCTAAATTGAAATAGGTAAAATAAATCAAAAGCTACAACCTGTCCAAAATATTAAGTTTAATTTTAACACAGTAACTTAAACTTTTACGACGGGCAATGTAAGTTGGTTTTCTTTGAACATTAATATGATTTCTTTTGAAACTAAAGTATTTGGTAATATAAAGGAAACAAATCAAGCTTGGCATACATCGTCATATTTAGACGCAAAATGACGAAAATTATCTTTTCATTTATGCTATGCTATGTGACTGTCTGTTCTAAGTTATTTGCATACATGTTGTTTGCTTGTTGAATGTTGTGATTACATTTGTTGATTTGTAATACATAAGTTTTTGCCATGATAAGTTATTTGCTTGTTTATCAATTGCTCATTTTATGCATAATAGGAAATTTGCTAGATATTGTGCAATAAGTTGATAAACTGTGTTTGTTTCACTTATAGACTTAGATATTTTTGTTTACATATGTTATATGAAAACCTTGCATAACTCACTTAAGAATGATTACTAAGTAAAACTAGTTTAGTGTTTTGAAAAGTATTGTCTTACACAAAATTGTTCAAGCGTTAAAATGTGTAAACATGTAGTAACTTTGAAAAAGAGTGTTTGGTACAAACAAATTGAAACAATGATGTGTTGAAATGTTATGCCTTTAGGATATTATCTTGTTGTTAAACCTTTATGTGTACTAACCATGTCATACAGGACGATAACACTTTGATGTTATCAAGTTTCCATGTTTAAGCCACTGTTTGGCTTAACATCCATTTATGGTAAGTTACTATCATCAGATTGATCTATGTGCAAACGTGTGTTAGAATATGTGTTTTTAGTTTTACTTTATCACATATTAGTAGTTACATATGTTTTAGGAGAATTTCCGGGATTTGAGCGGGTAACGCAAAATATGCATATCTCTCTGTTAAGAATTAGGACTTCCACATGGCGGATATGATGGATCCCAAATTTTGGTTCCGTCTGTTGTACACTTTGGCTCCGCCATTCCTCACCCTGCGGATTATGCGGAACCCAAATATGGGATCCGCACTTGTTGTCGATTGGATCCGTCAGTCTCAACAGTAACTTTTTCATAATTCCCGACTAATCTCGATCCTTAGATTATTGATTCTAGTTCTTAGGACTCTTATCACTGATGTTCACTCAAATTAGGATTAGGACATCTCACCAAACACCAAATAGGATAATCATATCTAATCACAGTTTCAAATTTCATGAAAATGCTCCAAGGTACCTTTTCGGTAAACCACTGAGTATTTGTGATCATTACACACATTCACTGCATCCTCCCGTCCTTTACTCATTCACTAGCTTGATTTGTAAATTGACAACTTCCAAACTAATCCAGACTCACTGTTTGCAAATATATCACAAATTACAAACCCGACTCACGACTGATATTATCTTGTATTCACGAATGTTGCCTCACTTGATTAACATGTCATCCTTCAAGACAATTTACATCGAGTCATAACTCACAGATGTAATTATCAAGTCTTATTATCCTTTTCTCAAAGTAGGATTGATAACTTAAGTATTTCGTCCGAAATATTCAAGTATATCTGACTTACGATTGTAGTCATTAAAAGTCATATCCGAAACAATCAACTCCCAAGTATTTTAACAACGTATGTTAAAACACTTATCCTATGATAACTAGAACATTTGTTCTTTATCCCATCACATTCAGCTCCTAGGTGTCACAAACAAAACTAAGCACTTCATCCACTAGTAAACCACAAGAATCAGTATCTATTCTTGTCACCTTCAACATCCATGTAACCTAAGTACACTTGTACTTCCACCATCATCACATCGCATTCACTTTTGTAATATGTCTCAGGCCTTAAGCTTTAAATCAACCACTAGTTATACCAACCAATGGATCATAAGAATTAGTCTTCATCCTTGTCCATAGTTCAACAAATTCCTACAACACCACTATCCTTACCATCATTGAATGCATTACTTAAAAAGCCGTTAGTCCAAACACTCATCAAGTATGCGTTAAACATATTCAACCATACTTTACCACCTAGAGGATTAGTGTCACAACTCGTAATTTCAGGTCATTTTCCGAACCCCGACAAATTACTATTCATGAGTACTATTCATAAATCACTATTCATCGATCACTATTCATCATTTCACTATTCATCATTTTTGAATCCAGTTTGAGACTTTGAGAAGTCGTCAAATTTTTTACTATTCACATGTCACTATTCATTCCCGAAGGAAAATCACTGTTCATGCCCATAAATAGTGCATCATTCATCATGTCGTAAACTAGGTTTACGATGATTCAAATGCGCGTAACCAGTTAGGTTTAGCTGCGTATTCATACATCATCAGTAAGGACACATCATACAGACTAGATTAGTCTGCATATCATTAGTAATGTCAGTACCATATCAGTTCATGCATGTGTCTGTGTGATTTTCATTAACTTATGCTTAATTTTTTAATTAACGTTACCACTCAGTCATTTCTACCAACAGTAAATCAAATACTCCAGACAATGATCCTAATACATTTTCAAGTTAATAATAATGATATAGAGATTATATTATTACTTTACCCGGTGTTTTCAAATCAATCGTTACATTTTTCATTTGACGCTTATATATGTTGGGTACGCTTCTCGCACCAAAATGTGACAACATATGTGTGATTACATTAGTTATCTTATTTGCCACAAACACATGGACTAAAAGTGTCATTATTGTAAAGTCATGTGTTTTGGCCCTATATATACCCCTCCTAGACTTCACTAGGAGGGTTGAAGCTTGTGTGTGTTTTTACATTTTCTTATTATCAATAAAATCATCAAGTTTCCCTCTTTATTCTTCTCTACTTTCTCTCACTAAACCTTTACCATGGAGATGATGATCTTTCATCATCCAAGACCTCCCGATTCACAATAAGTTAACCAAAACACGATCCATCAATTGGTATCGGAAGCCACGGTATTAGTTTTGGTTGATTTGTGTGGATTTATCTTGTCAAATTCGTACTTTCTCTCGTGGATCTGATCTGTTTTGGATATTGAAACTGTGTTGTATTTTTTCTGGTCCATACTACTTTTCATAACAGTTTACCCTTTTTTCTTTATAAAGTTTATAAAGTTTATAAATTTTTCATGACTACTGTGCTTATAAAGTTTATCAGTTTATGACTATTTTTAGTTATATCATTCCGTGAAGCTGGTCAGAAAAAGGGTTGTCCAAATATTGATCGGGTCATTTTTTTTTGGTCTGATAATATTGGTCGGAAACTGGTAATATATGGAGATGGTCGGATATATCACCGGAAAACTCATCGGAAAACCGCCGGAGTTCTTGGTCAACAAGTCAAAACCCTTATTTATCGCAGTTGCTTGTAAAGCAAATGCGATAAAACCCTCTTCTATCTGAGTTCGGTTTCTTGTACAAGAAATGCGATAACATCCAATCTCGATAATTATCGCTGTTGAGCTTTTATCGCAGTTGCGTTTTATCGCAGTTGTGACAACGCTTATCGCAGTTGGTAAAAGACCACTTATCGCAGTTGGTACAAGACAACACTTATCGCAGTTGCACGGGTCAACAGTCAACCGGTCAACGGGTCATCTCAGTAATGATCGATTGCCTCGAGTAATAATCGAATGCCAACAACAATAACCTAGTCTAAGCTAACAAATCATTATTACATTTCCAACATCAAATCTCAAACTATCCTAACCATTTCTCCTTCAATCATCATGACTCGAACACAAAAAAAAAAAATAATAATAATAATAATAATAATAATAATAATAATAATAATAAAAAAAATAATAATAATAAATAAATAAATAATCACAGATCTCAGTGTTGTCCATCACTTTACAATCTTTAAAAGATTTTCGGATGAAACTTTGCACCATCATTGACCTAATTTTGAAGCTTATACTTCTATAAAATATCCGAAACATCAAGATACGATTTTTTACAACCTTGTTATAATCGTTCTTGTTTCGTTGTAAGATTAACTCAACACAAACAACATCATAATAAAAATCTTACCCGAGGCCCATTAGGATCTTGAAACTGTAAATGGTTTCTTGATTTGGATAGAGCTAAAACCTTAATTACATCAAGGTAAAGGTTCGGTAGATATTGTGAGTGTGGTTATGTTGTGTTTGAAAGATAACGAAATGAGATGAGATTGGATGATGAGCGTTATTTTTTATTTTTTATTTTTTGTTGAGTTTGGTGACTGCTTGTGAGAGAATGGGGGCGGAGAAGTTTATTTGAGATTAGGGTTGTGTGTCATAGTGAGTATTAATACCCGAGTTATTAGTATGGAGTTGGATTGGGCCCGGATTATGTTCTAATTGCGTGGACTTGGAGTTGTTTGCGTGGGCTGCACTAATTTGTTTTACCAACATTCACAAGTGGGTTGATATATTTTCTTTTATATGCATGATGGTTTGCTGTTGGTTTATGGATTGGTGTTCACACGTAATGAACTTGACAAAAAGCTGAAGTTGGACTAAATCATTTTCCACTATTCAATGTATTTATAATACATTGTGTTAACTTTGGTGTGCGTCATATTCAGTATATGAGTGATATTTTGGACAAATTTTCATGGGGATACGATTTTGACAAGATCGGGATAAAACCATTATCATAGTTCACTTAAACCGTCAAAAGGCTAGTGTTGGGTATTGAACCGCAAGATGTGACTACGGGGTTAATTCTTTATTATTTATTTGAGGTTGAAGTGGGATATCACGGGTGCGTGTACTTAGTATCTTGAAGATATCGGGGTTGGTTGGATGCATGATTATTCGAGATCCTTGTTCGAGCTTATAATCTTCAAAATGATTAAGACTTGAGTTATCTCGTTATACCTGATGTAAGGAGTTACGTTATTGTGCTCACAGTGTATAGCCATCACTTTAAAGGAGTTACGTTGTAGTGCTCAAGTGTCACACAAAGATGTGGATAATTCAAGATGAGTTCATATACAGAAAAGGATGGTTGGATGGGTATATGAAACGGCCTATGCTTTAAGGAGTTACATTGTAGTGCTCAGTATAGGTACTTAATCAGACAATAGTGCAAGCTTAAGTCACAAGTTCGGGTTATTTTACTTCAGTCTCAAGTTCGTAATACTGGATTTTCTCCATCAGTGGTCACTACAAAAAGCCGTCAGAATGATAATGGGGTCGGTAAAGTGTTAGATGAGAAGAGTATTGAAGAGTAGAGATTCTATCAGCAGTTGATTCTCACGGGCTATTTATGGTACTTCACACATCTTCGCTTAATTGGACATACAGGGTTTACGCTGCCTCCGTTTCCATCGTAACCATAGTGTGTATGCTTCCGATTCCGCGCAGACATCGTGGGGGAAGAGAGAGTAGATGTGCTTTGACTTTCTTTGATTTTTTTTGCATTTCTTGCGAAAACACTCTTCTTCCAGATGGATCTGCATTCAGGGGAAGAAATGTGCACATCGGGGACGCATAACAAACTCACGTGATCGAGCTTACAATTTTAATACTACCGGAAGACGTCCGCAGAGATGATCAGTGGTTCAGTTTTGTGATTTTGGTGTACTCGTTTCAACTTTCGCAGGGTGTGATGTGCGAAGTAGCCTACTTATGTGAGAAGATCTTGCTAATTTCTTGCATGTTACCCCCGAACGGGACTTCCGCATTGAGCATAATCGTTACTTAGTACTAGTCAGATTTGCACGGTGTGGTTTACGATGTCATCTACAAATTCCGCTGCGTACTTACAACCTTCAAAAGTTAGAAGACGTGTTAACTACATCAAAGTTTCGAATCTGCTGAAGATGGTTGTCAGTTTGGGGGAAGCTAATTCAGAAACTTCACCAATAAGAAGTGTACGAAGAAGCCATTAAAAACATGCAGCATGAATTGGGGGGAAGTTAATCCAGTTCATGTTTATTACATCATTTAACTACGAGTAAAGAAAAGTTCTCAAGCCGAGGTACAAGATAAAGACAAAGAGCGTCAACCGTAATCATCCTCAGCACATGAAGAGCTTATGAAGACCTTTCTTTATTTGTATTTTTTACTTGTAGGATATGATGTAAGTAATCCCATATGTTGCCACATTGGGGGAAGATTGTTGGGTACGCTTCTCGCACCAAAATGTGACAACATATGTGTGATTACATTAGTTATCTTATTTGCCACAAACACATGGACTAAAAGTGTCATTATTGTAAAGTCATGTGTTTTGGCCCTATATATACCCCTCCTAGACTTCACTAGGAGGGTTGAAGCTTGTGTGTGTTTTTACATTTTCTTATTATCAATAAAATCATCAAGTTTTCCTCTTTATTCTTCTCTACTTTCTCTCACTAAACCTTTGCCATGGAGATGATGATCTTTCATCATCCAAGACCTCCCGATTCATAAGTTAACCAAAACACGATCCATCAATATAACTCCGTCGATTTACGAAATTTCAATCCGATTATCATTCTAACACCCGATTCTTGCAAGGAACATGATTTTACAATATTTACAACTTCGTCGTATCTCATCTCACCTCATCACGAGTTATTTCTAGTTAACTCGGTACCCGATAACACTCAATGTATACACAAATTAGCTAAACACTTACACTAAGTGGGACACTTGGCACAATTACAACAAACCCTTCCATTTTACCCCATGTGTGCCGCCGCTCCCCCCCCCCCTAAACCCCCATGTAGCTAATCCATCCAAATTGCATTAATTGAATTTTCCTTCATTTATTTAGAAATCCACTAACACCAACACATACAACATAACCATCTTTGTGAAATAAAGATCAAAACCTCTCATCCCTTCATCCCTATGTTCAGCCACATCAAGAACAAGAAGAGAAATCCATAGATTTTTCAAGAACAAGGCATAAACATACTCCATTTACCTTCCTAGTTAAAGCCTTGTGATCAAAACCTCAAGTTATTGCACCTTTCTCATCAAATCACTCCAAGATTGTAAGTAAACTTCAAGAACATCATTTTGATCTTTTCATTCTTTTATTTACTTCATATGATCATGTATTTTCAAGATTATACTAGTTACTTTTGCAAGTTACTTATGTTTTGATACCATTTTGTTTATAAACTATCACAAACACTAGATCTATAAGTTTCACTGATAACCACATGAGTTCCACCAAGATTGGTGATGTTTAGGACCCCATGACACCCTAAGAAGGTGTATGGTAGGATTTGCGAACTTGTGGAGTTGATTTGAGGTTGTATGATCAAGATTAGAACCATAGAAATGAGTTTTTAAAACATATATATACCTACTGTCCAAAATCGTGTAAACTGGAAAACTCAGTAATTTTTTGGCATATTTTGGCTTTCATATTCAGAAAGTTCTTTCAAAAACGAAACCGTGGCCGCAAGAATCACTAAAATCCGACTTATAACGAAGGAGATATGATCGTTCGAAGTTAGACGACGAAAACTAATTTTCTGAAAATAAACATGCTGTTAGCCGAACTTTCAAGGACCAAACGAGGCATTAGACGTGAACTAGATGACCCGACCCATTGAGATTATGTTAGTTCATGTTATGATGAATCCGTGGATATAAAGAACGTAGAAAACGAGCTTATAACGACCGAGATATACACGTTCGAAGCCGACGAACTCTATTATATTTTTCAGCCCTAATAGAAAGTATTTTTCTAAGTATATACGTTAACATTTTTACAAGCCATTACATTGATAGCCGGTTTTCTATCTATTCAAGACACGTATGATCAAAATTCCAATAACACGACACGAAAAACTTGTAACAACGTTTTATATTTTCAAGGACGTCAAATTCATTTACAACACTTAACGTGCACTAATTCGCGACTAGTTTTGCGAGGCCGTTTTGGATATATTTTCACAAGTATGAAAAGTATTGTTTTGCGACAAAAACATTATATTTGCCAATAGAACACCAAACAAGGATCATGGAGTGTAGTTTTAACATATTTACGCGAAATGTGGTTTATAACTTAACAAGACGTCAAAATGTATTTTTCGACGATAAACATTGTTTTCAAAACTTTCGAGTGGTATCGATAACATACGTGTTTGCATGAGTAACAACATTTCATTTGCTTACCTTAGATCATATCATTCATGATAGGTCGTGGTTAGAGACCGAGCTTTGTTTCATCATATCCATTGTGATCATTGTTGCTTTATCATATCAGGTGAGTTTTCATAGCCCCGTTTTAAATTGTTTATTGGTTTTAAACTCTCGGGGGAGAATACATTGCACCATTTTTATATGCGGACCAAAGTATACAAACTCATTACATTGCTTAAGTTACATCATTGCCCAGATTAAAGTCCCCTTATATTATCATGAACCGTTAATTGTTAGTAAGCGAGAGTGAGTGGATAGATCTATTGAGGGTGACTCCTCCGTTCGGGTTGGTAGCACCAACTGGTCAAACGAACGCATTTCATTTCTGTCATATTTGAGTGATTGGCAAACACTCGGTTGGGGCATTTCATTCAGTCTAGCTTCGGGGTCATGAGATTAGAGCTAATGTATCATTTTTATGTGGCATGGATTTGTCATACACTTTATACTTGTGGTTTCCGTACAATTATTCATTTACATAAACCTATGATCTCACCAACATTTTTGTTGACCATTTTTAGCAATGTATTTTCAGGTAATTAAGGTATCGCATGTTGGCTAGTATATGGACATCATGGAATCGCGGAGTCGACGCGGCTCACTTTATATTTTATACACTTATCCATCGTTTGAATTGTATGAACTTGTTTTCTGAAAACTTGTTTCACCTTTTGGGACCTAGCTTTATAACTCTGAATGTTTTTAAATAATCAAACGATGTATTTTCTAAACGACACTTTAGGTCGTTCAATATAACTACAACTTTGGTGCTATGACCAGTCGTGCCCCTGAATGACTTATTCCGCTGCAAGTCACGAAATTTGGGGGTGTGACAATTAGAACCTTCAAATGAGCATGATGTTCACATTCAATGTTTATCATTGTCTACTAGATTTAAGCAGTACAACTTTCACAAGTCAACAAGTCATCAAAGTATTGGTAATACTTTGTAATCAAACCTCTGCATAAGTTTCATTAAACCTCAAATCAATATTTTAACAACATATGTTAAAATGCTAAATCTCAATTACAACCTCATGCACCCCAAGTAACAATGACTCTTGAGAAGTATACATAAGAAACTCACGTGAATTCCTCGTGTCACCATGAATGGTTATGTTACAAGAAATTTCATTACACCTCATTAGGTAAATGATCTTAAACAAACATCTGCAAGTTCTATGAAGCGTACTGTTGCTAAGCGGGTTCATCGTCTCACAGTCAGGTCACCAGCTGCATTTGTATCTTTACCACCACCATCATCACTTACTTCATCTCAGCCACTCCGTCGCCACTTGACAGCGAGGAGGAGTGTGACATTCAGTACACCACCACCATTATCACCTTTACCATCCTTAGCATCATTGTCTCCACCATTGCCATCCCTATCAGCACCAGTTCATCTCTGCTGTAAGCATAGAGATCCTACTCCTACGTCAGACCTACCGCTCAAGAAGTGGGCTCGTCTTGATATTTCATCTCCAGATACTTCAGATGCCACAGAGACAGCACCACCCAGCAGATTCGAGGTTGGCGAGAGCTCGAGGGTTGCTGCTGACAGATTGACTACTGCTGCTACATTTGACTCACGACTAGATCAGCTTCAGGCAGAGATTGAGAGGGCATTGTCTCATCTAGACGAGACTCCAGTGAGCCGTATTGAGGCCATTGAGGAGGAGTTCGAGGGATTGATTCAGGGCAGGGTTGCCATTGATGTTTCACACCAGGGTTTAGAGGCTCGTCAGTTGGAGAGTTCAGAGCATATCACTCAGCTTAGACAGGAGGTGTCGGGGTTAGTTGACAGAGCACAGAGGTTCCAGGATGAGCATCACGGCCTGGTCGATGAGTTATCTTCAGTTCAGGCTAGGTTGTCTGCATCAGAGACTAGAGAGACTGACCTTCAGACTCGAGTTCAACACCTAGAGGAGATCGTTGTTGCGATGTCTAGGGATATTCAGAGTATTTTCCGCAGGTTAGATGGAGCACCCGGAGGAGGTGCCTAGTGTTAGACTGTTATCATATAGCTTGTACATTATTATCCTAGTCCCGGGGTGTGGGACATAGTTATTACTTGTTGTCTTTTGCTTGTAGTACAAACAAATATATCAAGTGTGACTCTACTATGCAGGATTTTCGTTGTGCTATTTTATGATATCGGTCTGCGTAACCGAAATTTTCATGTATTATATTCATGTGCGCTGTGATTATATTTATGATGTTTCGTTGTGGTTTCATTGTATTTATACATGCTGTGGTTGTATTTATACGCATTGTGGATGTATATACATGTTGTGGTTGTGTATATTGTGTATGATGATCAATTCCATTGTGAGTTCTCATTGTTGTATTCTTTTGTGATTGTGAAGAATCATGCCACCCAAAAGAGCTACTCCTGCTATGACACCCGCCCAGATCAAGAGACTTGTTGCCGACAGTATTGAGGCAGCGTTGGTAACTGAAAGAGCTGCCGTTGCTTCAGCTGCTGCTGAAGCCGCTTCGCGGGCAGAAATCGCGGAAGCCGCAGGAACAAATACCAATGGAACAAATGGCCGTAAATGTACGTACAAAGATTTCAAGAGTGGTGATCCAGAAAAATTCAAAGGCACTGAAGGAGCCACTGCCATGATCCGATGGTTTGAAAAGACAGAATCAGTATTCCTTCTATGCAACTGTTCGGAAGACAGCAAGGTTAAGTTTGCTACTAGTACACTCGTTGGGGAAGCTATGTCATGGTGGAATTCGTATGCAAAGCCCATGGGAATAAAGAATGCTCACAAGCTTACATGGGATGAATTCAAGAAGCTGCTGAAAAAGAAGTTTTGCCCACGAACAGAAGTGAAAAAGATGGAAACAGAGTTTTATGAGCTAGTGACAGCAGGTAATGATATTGAGGCTTATATCAGAAGATTCCAGGAATTGGCAGCATTATGTCCGACGATGGTTCCGGATACTGAGAAGCTATTAGAGAATTTTATTGGAGGATTACCTCACAACATCCGAGGTGATGTGATTTCTTTTGACCCACAAACATTGGATGAAGCAATCAGAATGTCTCAGAAACTCATGGCTCAGATAGTGAAGAAAGGAACTGCTTCAGAAAACAATAACACCAACAGTGACAGTAACTACAACAACCGTAACTCCAACAACAACTACCGAAACAACAACTATAACAACAACCGAAACAATTCCAATAACAATAACAACAAAATAAGTCGAGACAACAACCAGAGTAGTAATGTTACTCAACCACCACCCAAGAGACAGGAAACTGCAAAGGCTTATGTTGCAGGCCAAACTGAGAAAAGAGGTTACAGTGGTACTTTACCTAAGTGCAACAAATTCCAATCCCATCATAATCCTGGAAATTGTCCGAATCCGTGTGGAAACTGTAAGAAAGTTGGTCATTCAACCAGGGATTGCAAAGCTCCGATTGTGGTTGATAATCAGAAGCCCCCAGTAACATGTTTTGGATGCGGAGAAGTTGGACACTTCAAGAAGGAATGTCCGAAAGGAAAGAATCAGGGAAACAATAACCAAGGAGGAACAGCTAGGGGAAGAGCTTATGTCCTTGGAGGAGAAGATGTCAGGGAGGACCCGAGTGTCGTTACGGGTACGTTCCTCATTAATAATCATTATGCATCCATACTATTTGATTCAGGAGCCGATAGAAGTTTTGTTTCTACTACATTTGCACCATTACTCAACATTGAACCAACCGCATTAGACACTCCATATCACATTGAACTAGCTAACGGTAGTTTAGTTGGCACCGACACAATCATTCGTGGTTGCACTCTTAATTTTCTCAATCACCCATTCAATATAGACCTCATGCCAGTAGAACTTGAAAGTTTCGATATTGTCATCGGTATGGATTGGTTATCTCAACATCATGCCAGGATTATCTGTGATGAAAAAGTTGTTCATCTTCCTTATGATGGCAAAACATTGGTCGTTCGCGGAGAACGCAGTGAGTCTAGACTCAGCATCATTCGTGCATTAAAACAGAGAAATACATAAAGAAGGGTTGTTATGCATTCTTGGCTCATGATGCGTGGTTTTGCGACCTTACAACAGGTTTTACCTCTCGAGGGATCTCAAGAGGCTTACAACCCCACCAGGCAGTGTACCTGACCGATGTAGTATAGTGTAGTGGTAAGTACGGGGGATTGATCGTTCTCCACAGGGAATAGTGTTCGTTAGGTTTGAAAAACTACTCTAATAGGTCTAAGGGTGATGGAAGATTCTTTTTGTATTTTTATATTTTATGTAAAGCAAGTAAAATCTCGGGTTTGAAGGAGTGGGCGGAATTAGTTGCTAGTCAACTAACCCAAATTACTACAAATGCAAATAAAATAAAATAACTGAAAATGAAAAGGTTGTGAAACTTATGTGGAGAGAAATGTGTTTACTTAGATTTCCTTACTCCCTAACTATTTTTTACCGGTTGATTAGTGTGTATTAATTGCGTGGATGACGGGTGTATTCCTTAATACCAATCGTGGGGTGGCGTACGTACTTCCCCAACTCTACAAGCTCCTACTTCACTCCTATGTCGAGCCGGCTAGGAAGCTCCTAACATGGGATCACTAGAATTCGCTCATACATTAAATACAACCATAAAAACCTTAGTACGCATTGGTTCATGTTTCTTAAGACGTTCAAGCAAGTTACCGTATAGGAAGTTAGCCAGTTTTCTTAAGCCTAACATCGATAAACAATCATCCAATACAAGTAATAACACACTAATAACCGATAATCAATAGTTAGGTTTCATTAGATCTAAACAAACACAAGATAAATCTAGCCTAGCATGTTAATCAAAAGACAAGAACAAGATATAATCAAACAACACATAGACATATTGATTGATTAAATGAATACTTATCTTCAATTAAACATGGGAGATCCAGGGGTATAAAAACCCTTAAAAATGGCAGAAATTCGTCTTAGGGTTTCTCCTCACAAAGTTGCACACTAATGACAAAAAATTGCAAAACTATATATAGAGTTTAAGGGCTGACGGCGTCACGTTGTAGATCTTGACGCCGTCACCTCGCCGTGTCTAGGGTTCCCGGATGGCCTTCTTGACGCCGTCCCTCTTTAATGCTCCAAAATCCGCTCTGGCTTATCAAAGGTTGACGCCGTCAGAAATGGGCTTGACGCCGTCTCTCTTTAAGTTAAACCGTGATGGCCTTGATCACCTTAAAGGGTGACACCGTCAGACTTTCCATTGCAAAACTCCCTGGCTTATCATGTGTATTTTTCATATCCACCTCTTTTGCCAAGCCGTGACGCCGTCTGGAACAATCCCTGACGCCGTCAAAGGTACTTTTCCAGCCGATTTTGAGACTTTGTCGTTTTCTTCACTTTTATGCTCCAAAAACGTCCAAAATGCTTCCTTTTCCAGATTTCTTCTCCAAAGTACCTAAAATGACAAAAGGAACGATTTAGGGCAATATTTGATCAAATAAATACGATTTAGGGCTTAAATGACCCCCTAAAAGCGGTACACTTTTCGCTTCATCAGCTCATATCACAGAAAAAAAGTAGGAAGAGAAGCGACTTGAGGATGTGCCAACAGTTAGAGATTTTCCAGAAGTTTTTCCAGAAGACTTGCCAGGACTGCCACCTACTCGCCAAGTCGAATTCCAGATTGAATTAGTACCGGGAGCCGCACCGATTGCGCGAGCACCTTATCGACTTTCACCTTCAGAAATGCAAGAGTTGTCGAACCAATTGCAAGAGCTCTTGGATAAAGGATTCATTAGGCCGAGTTCATCGCCTTGGGGAGCACCAGTTTTGTTTGTAAAGAAGAAAGATGGATCTTTCAGAATGTGCATTGATTATCGAGAGCTAAACAAATTAACGGTGAAGAATCGTTATCCACTTCCCAGGATCGACGATTTATTCGATCAGTTGCAAGGTTCCAGTTATTACTCCAAGATCAATTTGAGATCGGGTTACCATCAGCTTAAAGTTCGGGAGGAGGATATCCCGAAGACAGCGTTCAGAACACGCTATGGTCATTATGAATTTCAGGTAATGCCGTTCGGATTAACCAACGCACCAGCTGTGTTCATGGATCTCATGAACAGGGTGTGCAAGCCATATCTAGACAAGTTTGTGATCGTATTCATTGACGATATCTTGATCTACTCAAAGAGCGAAGAAGAGCACCGAGAACACCTCAGAACAATCTTAGAACTGCTCAAGAAAGAGAAACTGTATGCCAAATTTTCAAAGTGCGATTTTTGGATCAGAAGAGTACAATTTCTTGGTCACGTCATTGATAGTCAAGGACTACAGGTTGATCCAGCAAAGATTGAGGCAGTTAAAGATTGGGCAACGCCAAAAACTCCCACAGAAATTCGTCAATTCTTAGGACTTGCCGGATATTACAGAAGGTTCATTGAAGGGTTTTCGAAGATAGCTAAGCCACTGACCAAGTTGACACAAAAGAACCAGAAGTACGATTGGGGAGAAAAGCAAGAGGCCGTTTTTCAGTTGTTGAAACAGAAACTTTGTAGCACGCCAATTTTGTCATTGCCAGAAGGGATTGAAAACTTCGTGGTATATTGCGATGCTTCACACAAAGGACTTAGAGCAGTGTTAATGCAAAACGAGAAGGTGATAGCTTATGCATCTCGTCAGCTTAAGAAGCATGAGAAGAACTACACTACTCACGATTTAGAGTTGGGTGCCGTGGTTTTCGCACTCAAGATTTGGAGGCATTATCTTTATGGAACAAAGTGTGTAGTATTTACAGACCACAAAAGCTTACAGTACATTCTTGATCAGAAGGAACTTAACATGAGGCAACGTCGTTGGTTGGAACTACTTAGTGATTACGACTGCGAAATCAGATATCACCCAGGAAAAGCTAATGTTGTGGCAGATGCACTCAGTCGAAAAGAGAGACTCAAGCCTTTGAGAGTCAGATCATTGGGAATGTCAATTATTTCACCACTACCATCAAAGATCCTAGAGGCTCAGGTAGAAGCGCTCAAGGAAGAAAACCTACCAAGTGAAACACTTAAGGGAATGCAAGTTAATGTAAACGGTTTAGTAAGGAGATCAGATGGAACGTTATGCTTCAAGGATAGAAGTTGGATACCTCTCTATGGTGGAATACGAGAGTTGATCATGCACGAATCACATAAGTCGAAGTACTCTATTCATCCAGGTTCCGATAAGATGTATCAGGATCTCAAGAAGCTTTATTGGTGGCCCAATATGAAAGCAGAGATAGCTACGTATGTCAGTAAATGCCTTACTTGTGCTAAAGTAAAAGCCGAGTACTAGAAGCCATCAGGATTGCTTCAACAACCAAAGATTCCCCAGTGGAAGTGGGAACGCATTACAATGGACTTTGTCACTAAACTTCCCAAAACATCAGGAGGTTTCGATGCTATTTGGGTAATAGTTGATCATCTCACCAAGTCAGCTCATTTCATTCCAATCAAAGAGACTTACACTATGGATCAGCTAGCCAGACTTTACGTCAAGGAAATTGTCTCAAGGCACGGTGTACCAATTTCCATCATTTCCGACAGGGATAGTCGCTTTACTTCAAATTTTTGGGAATCACTGCAAGACTCATTTGGATCAAAGTTAGACATGAGTACCGCCTATCATCCTCAGACCGATGGTCAGAGCGAGAGAACGATTCAGACATTGGAAGACATGCTCAGGGCATGTGTCATTGACTTTGGAAATGGTTGGGCTAACCATTTGCCATTGATCGAGTTCTCTTACAATAACAGTTATCATACGAGCATAAAAGCTGCACCATTCGAGGCACTCTACAGTCATAAGTGCAGGTCCCCAGTTTGTTGGGCCGAAGTTGGTGATGTACAGCTAACAGGTCCAGAATTGGTCAGAGAGACAACCGAAAAGATAATTCAGATTCGAGAAAGACTCCAAACAGCCAGAAGTCGACAGAAAAGTTACGCCGATGTTCGACGCAAACCATTAGAATTTCAGGTTGGAGACAAAGTCATGTTGAAGGTCTCGCCTTGGAAGGGCGTGATACGATTCGGGAAACGCGGTAAGTTGAACCCGAGATACATAGGACCATTCGAGATTCTGGAAAAGGTTGGTCCGGTAGCATACAGGCTTGAGCTTCCGTCAGAGCTCAGCAATGTACATAGCACGTTTCATGTCTCAAACCTCAAGAAATGTCTTTCAGACGAAACACTCGTAATTCCATTGGAATTCTCGCAGAGGTCCTGAGTTTACTTGGGAACGGGAAGACCAGATGCGACTCAAATACCCACATCTTTTCACCGAGACCACTCCAGAGAACAACATCAGCTGAATTCAGGGACTGAATTCCTTTTAGGGTGGTCGACTGTCACAACTCGTAATTTCAGGTCATTTTCCAAACCTCGACAATTTACTATTCATGAGTTACTATTCATCAATCACTATTCATCATTTCACTATTCATCGTTTTTGAATCCAGTTTGAGACTTTGAGAAGTCGTCAAAAATTTTACTATTCACATGACACTATTCATTCCCGGAGGAAAATCACTGTTCATGCCCATAAATAGTGCATTTCATTCATCATGCATTTTTCATATATATATTCTTTTTATGTTGCACACCACTAATCTTGATGTAGGTTTAGAGTCTTCATTTGATCCATGAATCCGCTAACAATCTACGGAATGCAACAACCATAGGAGATTGGAGTAGTCTATTTAACTTCACTAGGGATGATGCACGCTCGCCATTTCGGGGAGAAATGATGTTAACTCCAAGGACACACCCTTTTTGCTTCGACAAAAGGGGGAGAAAGGTGTAAACGGAGAAAGTAAGTAATTATGGACACAAGGAGAAAAGGGAGAAAGGTGTAAACGGAGAAACGGACACAAGGATAAAGTAAGTAATTACGGACACAAGTAACTTTTTGCATTTTACTTTCTATCACGTTTACATATTTTGTCATCATCAAAAAGGGGGAGATTGTTAGTGCAAGCAGTCTCGTTGGGGAGATTGCTAGTGCAAGCAATCTTGTTTGTTTTGATTGATGACAAACATGTAACTTGATACATAGCGTAAAATGTACAAGTTACTTGTAATCATATCTTGTCTCAACATACATTCAACACCTCTCAAGTCCTCGTATGATACAACACAGGTTCGTACATGTTTGTTATGTAGCATTATGATCAAACCCTTAACAAACCATTTAGAATGTTTAAAATACGGCTAGGACATTAAGTATTTTAAAAAGACTAACCATTCTACTTAGAACCTCATTTCACATTTTGCATATACAAGTACTTTTACTTGTACATCATGTTTCCTAAGATTAATAGGATAAGTACACTTTAGGTGTCAAACTAACATGATACATATTAGTAAACATACTTTAGGAATAACATCTTATACATTTACATTTGTATTTCCTAAAATGAAAACTTTATTTTTCAAATATTAGGATGACATCATGGCATGCATCATGAACACAATCTTAGAAAGATTTTAAGATATTTTGTTTAGATCTTCAAGCCAAAGAGTTGACATTTGAAGATATGGTAAGATATGGTAAGATATGAAAAGATTTGTTAAGATTTGCTAGCTGTCTGGTCCGGTGGATCCCGCGGATCCCTTTGGTATAAAGCGCGGATCCTTTTGGTATAAAGCGCGGATCCCTTTATCAGAATTCACCAAATCTGTGAGCTGTTTTTACATTTTGCCTATAAATACTAGCCCATTGTTTACCCATTGTTTAGGCTATAAGAACACACATTCCCTCACTCATTTCACACACTTAGATCAGTAGCAAACCATGTAGATTCATACATTAATCACCCTTTACATAATGATCATAATGTTACTAACTTTCATCATGTTGTAAGCATACATTGTTAATGATCCTGTGAAGCAAGCTCAAGATCATGAGACATCATCCATAGCATACTTCCTGATCCACCAAGAAGGTTAGAAGATCTTGAAGTCATTATCCACCATAGCATTCCAACATATGAAGATTCAAGAGTACTTGACATCCTCAATGATTGAAGACTTCTTATTCAAGAAGTTCATATAGATTAGTCATTTATATCCATTGAACATATACATCATGGATCATTGTAAACATCATTTGTATCAGTGAGTGTGGTTAGTGTTTTAGTCCTCAAAACACAAAGAGTGTCGGGAGTGGTTGTACCCTTGTAAAGAACCCGGTGTTTAGCTTAGTACCGGAAAAGGAAGTAAGCGACGTTAGGTTGGTTCTACCTTAAACTAGAACTCGGTGTTTAGCTTAGTACCGGAAAAGGAAGTAAGCGACGTGTAAAGGTTTTCTCCGCCTAAGAAAGGGAGCTTGTTGATCTAGTGAAGTAACTCTCGAGTTGGGTACTCGGGGAGTGAAGTAGGGCGGAGAGGAGCTCCGTGACCGAACCACTATAAATCATCGTGTTCGGTTTACGCTTTCTTTTATTTATCTCTTTACTTTTATGTTTGTATTATGTGATTGCTTGTGTTTTGATTATTTGATAATACTTGTGTGACAACTTGGTAGTCATAAACTACAACAAACATCTTTCATATTAGAACTAGCCAAATTGGAAATTTGATACAATAAGTTTTAAATTTTAAAACGGTAAACGTATTCACCCCCCCCCCCCCTACGTTTTTCACAGATTGGTTATCATTTCTCTATGCAATATTAATACAAAGATGAATGCAACAATTTCATGTCTTAAATCTTCATAAATTAATGATTTTTTACCAGTTCAATGCTACGAATCATACCAACCATTTTCTTTAAGCAGCAATGCATAAACTCCGCAGGTGTAACAACACACGCACCCTGAGAGTAGGCTTCAATACGGAACTGAGTAGCATCATAACCATCCTGTGTCTCATACCTGCAACATGTGAACATTTTAGACATTTAGGATTTCACATGTAATTACATGTACATTTAAAATCAAATATACATGTATTAAAAATATTATCGCTCTCGGAAAGACAGTAGCTGGGGTATTCTTCTATTAATATAGATCTTTGATCCGAATAGAGCATTGTGTATTGCAGGCTTGTCTGTATTTAATAATGAAGTTACATTAACAATTGTATCAACTATATATAACATAATTTAATGTATTCAATTTACAATAAATATATTTTAAACTTACTATCCCAGTATTTAACTTTCGCTAACATCAAAAGGATATCTAAATGCCCAACTTCTTCAAGTTTCTCATCATATGCACTCCACATTTGCGCCCAATTATCCCAAAAAGTACAATCAAGTCTGTAAGATCTGTATATTGCCATTTTAAAATATTATTACATGAATCTTGTGTTTTATATTTATTCTTAAAAACTGTATATATATGTACTCACTCAGCATCTTCTATAACAATTGTCCTACGAATTTTAGGACCACCAGCGCTATTGACAGTTACAATGTTTCCAATAGCAACAACTATTCCAATCACATTTGCAATGAATTTATACAAATGTCACTGTTAATAAAATCTTAATATCAAAAAGTTTTCTAAGGAAGGAAAACATATAATAAATACCGACACAATCATGTTCATGATACTCATTGTTGTTGTCTAAGATACGTGTGAATGGTTCATTTATAAATCCAACAAAGTTATCATCAATTTGATCTGTTCTAGTCACTTATGTTCCTTTGTAAAAGGAAATTTCCCACCTATTGGGAAGCAACGGCAATCTTCCACTGTTTTCCGCCACAACGAAATCAGAGATGATATAACACTGACCCTCTTGAAGAAGAGGTTCAAACTTAAACATCAATTCTTTTTTATGTAAATCTGAATTCGGTCGCCCTGTTTATACAATTTTTCCAAATATACTTTATTAAAAAAACCAAAAAAAATACATGTTATTCGTTGTAAATGTAAAATTACCTCTTTATCTTGGAAGACACAATCCAAACTATATGGATCGTGTTCTTCATTCAACTTGTGGGAATGCCATAGAGAAATACATCTTGCTTTTATTGCCATACTATCAACCATTGAACTGATATGACTAACGGCAGTTATTATTCGTTCCTTGATCTTAGTTGCTGTTAAATTAAACCATACATAATATAGTTATCTAGTGATTTAAAACAATAATGTAAATGCAAAACTCTTGATATCTAAATACCTGGTGAAACACGCTGAGAGCTAGAATTATGCATTCCATTATTTTTTCTGATAATGTGATTTAGGCACTACAAAATAATACATAAAACATAACATGTTTTAAAATTATAATATAAATTTAATATGTAACAAATAATTACAATGTACAATGTGTTCTTTATTAATATAAACCTGATGTGGTGTTTCCAAAACTGGAAGAATGTAATCTATTGTTCCTTGTTTGTTGTGGCTTAACTCCTGCAATTTAATGAGTATAAACTTATGTTGTAATGCATTTTTAAATATATATACATTCCTTTATGTATAATCAAAATACATATTGATGGGTTTTTAAAACTGGAAGAATGATTCTGGAACCTCAAATGTTTATGCACCTTCATACCTATAAAATTTTTAACATGTTCTTGTTATGTTATGGACCATATGTTAATTTAAAATTATTAATAAACATTGTATATTAAATTTATAACAATTATGTAACACCCCGTGCCCGCTTAGACTAAAAACTGAAACTTTTACGCGGAAAAACTTGAATTAAAACAGACATCTGGTTACTCTTTTGACCACTGACAAAAATCTATAAACTTTCAGACCTTGAGACTATTTTTAAATGAAACTACATTCCATTAGCTTCAAAACGATAGGTCATACGACCCATTTCGACTTACGGATTAAAAGATATGATTTTTCGAAAACTGCCCAACAAACTGTGACGCCGTCAAGAAAATGGTGACGCCGTCAGACCTTGACGGCCCAGAAGGTTTTTGGACGATTAAAAGGGGACGCCGTCAAGAAGGCCATCAAGAACAAATCTGCAGTTTTCACCACTAAAAACCCATTTTGACCCATTTCATGACATCAAACTACTTATACCACTTCCGTTTTACACCAAATCTTCTAGAAATCATTCATTTAACATATCAAACATGTTCCATTAACGTTTGACCCGTTCATTACCCAAAATGGGTACAAATGGACACTAATCCAAACACCCCTTAACTTAACCCATAAACACATAAAACATACTTTAACATACCAAATGACTTCCAATTCATTACAAAACACTTGACATACAATCTAACACTTGTTTACTCAATTCAAATCATTACTTGACTCGCGGGGGTACAAACTTATACACGAGAGCTCGGTATCTACCTAAGCTCTATATTCTTACCAAATCTACCCATTTGCATAACCATGCCTTAACCAACACATCCAAGCCTCATCTCACATATCCAAGCCAACCTTAAGAACATGCCAACCTACAAAACGGTTAGACAACTAAACCGTAAGCGATAACGCTTAGTAAGTAAAACGACCATAACATACCATTATACTTCAATCCACATAATGCATCATATACATAAACCACTTACTTCACATAATCACTAGCACATAACATCAACTTATCTCCTAGCATCCAATCTTCACATAAGCCATATCTTGACATCACATAGGCATAACACAAGCTATCTTTCTAACCATAAACATACATAACACATAATGATGGAATTCCATATAACATATGCTATCATCATTTTACTTACCTCAAACCAAGCTACATAACAACAAGAACATCATCATCAACACAAGCTTCCATCATCATCATCATCATCATCGATCATCATCATCATTCAATAATCAAAACCTAATCACATAATACTCAAATACATAAACAAGGGTTATCAAACCCATCAAAACATAATCATCTTCTAACCCATATCATCATATGATCATATCTTGATCATATGATGAAAACCCACTTAATCTATAATTCAATAACTTCACTAACATCAACTAGAGATACTTACTTGTGGAAGGAATCATTGCTAGACTTAACTCTTGAAGTAGAACATAAACCTCCATCAATACTTGATCATCATCTTCATGGTTCCCTCCCTTTTCCCTCTAAAACCGGACCTCCAAGACTTCTCTCAATAATGAGATAATTATCTAGATAAAACTAGATATAACTAGTTAGGTACAAATTTGGGTCAAAGGCAAGAATGGCCCCTCAAGTTTCATTCCTTCTAATTTGGCCACAAACTAACTTATAACATATATAACACTTGGCAACTTAGGCCCTTTTAATTACACATCATATTTAACATAACCACTTTAGTCATATTTTGACTATCGGGTTTGACTAAAACACCACATTTGTTGACTAACCAATCACATAAGGCCTTTATACATTTCATCTAGGGTGGGGTCCCAATACCCGGGAAACGGGTCTAACAATTAAACCACCTGATGAAAAATCCTGAGAGTTTGTTTCAGAGTTTTCATGATCTAAATGGCAGTCAAAAGAGGATGTCTGATATCCAGAACTTTGCTTTGAGGATGTATGTTCTAGTGTTATCTTCGGCAATACATTCACTACTGTCAAACAGTAAAGATTTCATTATAATGCTCATATATTATTAATATTATGTAACCATGCAAAATTATTTAATTGTGTAACTATAATACCTCTTGTTGGAGCTCTCAAATCATTTTGACGATTTCTGATATAGGACATCTTTTCAGATTCTAACCTCTGCTAGCCTCCTAAATTCAACATTTGAGATCTAGAGTTCCTTCTAGGAGTATCACTTTCAAACATGCATGCATCTATTACATGACATAAATAAATACATTAAATTATCTCATGAATTTTTACAACTCAATATGTTAAAATATAAAAAGCAAACAACAAACAAACAAACCTGCAACACTTTTTCTTCATGATGTTTTGACAAATTACTTGTTGACTGGATATCTAGATTGGAATCATGTTTACCATACATCTTATGAGTATTTGCCAATGCAAGTTTATTGCATCCTGTCGATCACTCACCATATTATTACTATAACTCTTTATATTAATAATTATAAAAATATTCAAAACTATATTTATTTATAACATAACTACCTTTTGGCGGGTTTTCTAAATTGAGAATATGAGTTCTAGATCTTCTTCCAGGTGTGTCACTCTCAAACATACATGCATCTATTAAAGAGTCTTTATTTTTATGTGATTTTAATAATACAAAGTAATTAATAAATTGTGTTAACTGATAAAATACCTTGTACGCTTTTATTCTCCTGATTATCACCTGGTGCTTCATTCAACGCTGTAAATTAAAGACGATGTATAAAATAAATATTGGAACCAATGTATGCTTAATTGTTAATCTAATAAATATATATGAATCATGCTGATTAAAAAATATGAGTTATCTAATGAATGTTTAATATGCATTCTATTAACCAACATACAACAACATATATAAATCATGACAATAGAAAACATTGAATATCTAATGAATGTTTAAAACCATGCATGTTTAATTGTTAATAAACAAACCACCTGCTGAATCCATTATAATGTTGTTGTTTGCCTCCTCAGTTGCTGCTAAAAATTTGTACACAAACAATTCTTAATTGCATCTGAAAACCTACTCGTACATACTATTTTTTGGTAATACAAAATTCAAAAGTATATAAGCAGTTCATAATACGATTCATATTCATAAACAAATAATCAATGTTTAACTCATACTACGATTCATATTCATAACCAAACAATCAATGTTTAACTGCTTATTCTAAAAATTACCCGATGAATCAACTATAGTGTTTTTGTTTTTCTTCTTTTTCGTTCCAGTTTCAGACGTCTTCTTAACGTTTGATCTTGACAGCCTTGCTGAATGTCTTTGTGGTTGCATATTGATATATGGATCGTGTATAATGTGTGTTTGTGAATGGGTTATGATATGATATAATAATCCATATATATAATGTAGAATTAGGTTTAAAAACATACACACCCAATCCGAATGGGGCTAAGATCACAATGAATATTTTCCATACTTATCAAATACTAAAAATATGATAATTGCTTAGTATCCTTTATAGAAATTCGGCTACATAATCTAACAAAAAAAATTGAGGTGGTTCAGTGGGTAACACACCACATAATATGAACATGGTATTGAGTTCGAATCCATGCATTTGATTTTTTGACAAATAAATTAACAACCGGAGTATTGCCTACATAGAATTTGACATGCGAATTATTGCCTACGTGGCCTTTTGACGTGGACTTATTAGTGATGATGTGGCTTTATCTAGTCATATTTATCCTGTTATATATATGTTATAGATATATAGTGTTGGGTGAGTCGTTATTGATTTTATTTATAAACAGTTGAGGCACCCCACCGACTCCGTGCCTGGTAGAGACTTGATCGAGCTTTACAGGAGGAACCATACGAGAGACGAAGTCTTTGAGTCTCCAGTGTCCGAGGCTAGATACGTAAGTATAATTTATTTCCAAAAACTCACCCACATTAATGCAATATAATAAATCACGACTTATATATTACTTTTCTCTTTCTTTTTTTTTTTGTAACTAAACAGAATGAGATGATACGAATACAGACAGAGAGCACATTCGCCGGGACGACTATGACTGACCTCGATATTATGCGCCACGTGATCAGTGGTAAGCAGCGAGGTCATATTCCTAGCGTAGGTCCAGTGTTACCCGGAGGTGGTCAGAAGACGACCCTTAGCGCCTCACGAGCCCGCGAGCAATCCCCCTCGTCCTTGCTGCAGGAAACCGTGCAGAAGCAATCCGAGGAGCTCTCCACGCAAAGGATACAGCTTGATATTTTGATGGATTGGGCCAGGACTCAGCCGGGTTGGACCGAGTGGCTAATGAGTGGCACGCCGGGGACATCGGGATCACAAAATGCTTCACAGGGTGAGTCTCGAGGTACCGGGGAGGGGAATGGGGGTAGTGGGGAGACTGGGGAGTAGCGTATGGCTTGTTTAGGTCCCATGGGTCGGTTTATATTTGTTTTGGGGTTATGGACAAAGTTGTGGAGATTTACATGGATTATTATGTGTTTATGTAGTTTATGTGTTAGGATTCCCGCTAAATTGTTCCCCGCGTATAGTTTTGGACCATTTTGCGGATAGCTAGCTTATGTATAGTTTTGTAGATGATCATGTGATCACGGTTTTTGAACCGTTTTTTGCGAATTTGGATACATATGCATGATTATGTTAACTTAGCGATTTTGGATATGTATGATATTAAATTTGTGATGTGAGAGTCTTTTGTGGTGTTGTAGCATTTGGAAAAAATATGGAAATTACCTATTTTGCAGCAATATGCTGCAAAATGGGTCAGAGGCTTTTGGCGGTGACATGTCCCCGCCAAAAGAGTGGATCTCAAACAGTGGTTGACCTTTTTGGCGGGGACATGTCCCCGCCAAAAGAGTGGATCTCAAACAGTGAATAACACTTTTGGCGGGGACGTGTCCCCGCTAAAAGAGGTAATTAATTAAATTAATTATTGTTAATTATACTAATCTCAACAGTGGATTCCACTTTTAGCGGGGTGTCCCTGCCAAAAGAAGTGCCACGCTGGACATATGTTTGACTAGCCTAAAGGCTGTGGGACCCACATGTCCTCGCCAAAAATGTTGATTTGTCCCCGCGAAAAGTATCAGCGATGGGGTGTTCGCGGGGACGTTTCGGCGGGAACATCTCCCCGCTGAAAGTTATTGGCGGGGACATGTCCCCGCCGAAAACATCGAAATGTCCTCTCGAAAAGCGTCGAATGTTGTAGTGCCATTCCAAAATCAAAGAGTCAATTTAGCTTATGGTTATTAAAAATTATGGAAGTAATTTGCCACTTGCAACTATAGTATGGGAATAAGAAAAGATGACAAAAGATTTCATATGGAATGCATCACTTATTTTTGAAGAGTGGTTGCAAAGGGACTTTTACATATATCTTTATGCCATATAAAACAGCATATTTCCGAAGAAGACTTTCAACTGAGTACCATTCTGATCGGTCTGTCGCATCCCGATAACCAATTCGTGGCATGTGGATTGAAGCTAACATAATTCCAAAAACGGAAACATAAATTATATATAAAAAACGTAATAATAAGAAATGAAGATCATAGAATGGGCAAGCAGTCAATATTCCATAGGTGTATCCAAAGGCTTAGGTTTTAGAGTAGAGTTGTATATGCATGCTGATCAACACAATCATGTTTGCTTTTAAAAAAAAGGCATCATTTTCTCTTTGGGAATCTTACACTCTGTTCTTGAGTTTTTTTCAAAGATGAATGTAAAGTAAAGAAAACAAATGTAAAGAAAGGTACAGGAGAGGAAACAAAGTTGATATATATTGAGTTGTAGAGTTTAAACCTAATGAAAGAAAGTGAAAGAGGATTGTAGCTTACTACAGCATATTTTTAATATTTGTGAATTTACTATTATAACCTTTAAAACAAGTTATAGTCTATAAAAAAATGATATTTTTTTCATTAATCTTCTTTAATTTTTTGTCTTTTTATCTTTACTCATGTTTCACCCTAAATATGGGTGAAAGTACGTGTTATTAGAAAAAACAAAAGATACTTTCATTCCTTTCTTTTACTTTTCTTTGCTTTCACTCTTTTCAAAAACTCATGAACACAACATTTTTTAGTTTCCTGATGTGAGCTAAATGCTGGAAATGAGTTGTTAGTTAAAACAGTTAGTGACACATGAGTTGTTAGTTAAAACGGTTAGTGACGCAGAACAGTTAAATTATAGAATAACTCAGATCCATATCTATATTTAACATAGTATTTGAAACAAAAGGATATTATAATGATGAATAATTAATTGTGCTTCATGAAACCACACTCTAGTTGTTCTGGGGGCATTGACGTGTTGCTAGAGATGCTAACCAATATCATTAAGTTTGTTAAAATATGTCCAAGTGGGAGCTGTGGGATTGTGAACATATTTTATAAACGTATGTCCGGATCGAACTCGAGCCTATGGGATCGCGCGCATTACGTTTAAAGATTCAATTCGTAATTAATATTAATAATGTATTATATTAATTATTTCACCAAAAAAACCACTATCCCACATAGGTGGTGGGATGGAAGTTGCTTTCTATGAGAAACCTATATAATGAACCCTTTATGCTTCATTATTCTCATAACTTGAAAACATAACAAGTTTATCTTCTCTTCTACTCTTTTTCTTCTTTGGCCGACGATTTCCTCCCCATGTAAGGCAAGGGTTTCGATTTTGGTCATTGAATATAAGTGATTGATTTGTTTCGTGATCGAAAACTAGCATTCTAATTGAATTGCTATAACAACGTGTGTGCAAGAACACATAGAGAAATCCTACTTTGGATTTTTGGTGGTGAAGTATTCGACTAAACCCTTTAGTCGATTTCTATAAACCCTAAATTAGGGTTTATGGGTTTTGATATTGTATTTGATTTAATTGTGGATTTTCTATAAACCCTAATTGCAAATGAAGCTAACAATGTACGTTTACATTTATTTTATGGTTAATTAATTATGCTATATGATCTTTACTCCGCTGCGCTCTCTTGATGATTATACGCTATTATTTGATAAGTAGATTATATATATATATATATATATATATATATATATATATATATATATATATATTATATATATATATATATATATGGGTTGGTTCTAGAGAAAAGTATAATTAATTAGAAAAGTAAGAAAAATAGTTATAGGGTAAATTATGAAAATACATAAAAGTTCAGGGTTAAAAAAGAAAAAAGAAAAAAAAGAAAAAGAAGGAACGGTCTTTTTTTAATACTGATACAAACACACTGTATTCAAACACACACTCACGGTCACCACCACAACTGTCGCCGCCGTCACCGTCACACCACCACCTGTCATAAAACACCATTAAAACCGATTCCCAAATCCCGATCTAAATCCAATAATTATGTGATTCACTCGCAATATACTATCAGAAAGATGAAGAAAAAGCAATTTCTGAATCAATCGCAGCTGACCTAATTTTGTAGATTCGTCTTTATTAAAAAATTTATATTTATGTATAATTTTCAATCTCAGCAACTCGAATAAAGTCCACGAACAAAGAAAAAGAGCAATGAAATCGAACAATAGTAAGTCTATAATTATTAATTGTTCAATATTTATGTTATTTTGTGCATCATTGGGTAAATTATATCATAATTAGTATTTTTGTGAATATGTGTAAAAATTAGGGCATCTGTGTAGATAAAATGTGTTTATTAAAATTGCTCATAAGGCGTTTGATAAAATATCTGAATAAGATTTTATAACTGCGATGCACTAATTTGCAGCATACGTGAATATATGAATATGTGTAAAAATTAGGGCATCTGTGTGTATGTTTGCAGCATCAGATTACACGTTAGGGCACCAGATTGTATTAGTGCATCTGTGTTTGTGGTTGTTGCATCAGGTTGAATGTTTGTATATTTAGTGCATCGTTGAACATATTAGAGCATCAACGAGTATGATTAGGGCATCAGTGAGTATGATTAGTGCATCGTTAGACATATTTAAGGCATCTGTGTGTTTAGTGTATCCGTTTCTATGTTTAGTGCATCGTTGGTTATAGTAGGGCATCCATTTGAAGTTTTATCTTCTCTCATCTTTAAAATGTTGTTCAAATCTAGTTTTCTCAATGAGTGTAATAAAAGTCAGATGTGCGTAAGCACACCTCTTTTTTGGGAATTTTCTTATTGATTAGCACTGAAGCTTCTGATTCATGTCACTACTGTACATGACTATTGATAACAGCATACAAACAAACGATATGCTTAGCTTCACCACATGATGTAGCCATTGGTTCTGTTTTGATAAAGCAGCTAACTAGTAAGCTCGTGTGTTGATTTCTGTCATCACTCTTTCTACAGGCAACCCACAGTAATGTGCTTCTTGCTGTTCCAGCCCTTCTCTATGCTATCAACAACTATCTGAAGTACACAATGCAGGTACGTCCGCTTTAGTGATTCTATAAACTGAGTGGAGGGTCATTTTGTAATTTGCAATTGGTAGTTATATTAATAGAGTAGTAGGGGATTAAATCCCCATGCTTATTATTATTATCAAAGTGAACTGAACCTGTGAGCCTTGTTAGGAGAGTCGGTCTACCTTTTAAAAAGTAGACCGTCATTAAGGAGGATTCACTTATCTTAAGAATATAGTTATATAGGCTGTTTACTTGCTCGTGACATCGTTTATTGGTAGCTTATTTTCTTGTGGTATTAACATATTTTCTGTGTAACACCATATATCTGATTATGGAGAACTATTGTGCAGCTCTATTTTAATCCTGCCACTGTGAAGATGCTGAGCAATCTGAAGGTAATTGTTTGTTTGTGGTATTAACATATTCTCGTGTTAATGTAAAGATCTATGATAATCGATCTGGTAATGGGGGTGGGTCAGAGTGTCAGACAATGGGCCAAAATGGGTAAATTTGTAGGACAGGAAAGTCACTGGCTTTATTAATGATATGTAGTTTGAAATATCTTATCGTCACTCACACGAGTCTTGTTCATTCTATAAAGAATGGCATATCGGGAGGTACTTTAGTGCATCCGTTTGAAGTACTCTAGTGCATCCGTTTCAGGCACTTTAGTGCATCCATCTGAGGTACTTTAGTGCATCCGTTTGTTCACAGCATCCATTTGAGACTCGTGCTAATAGTTGACTTATAAGTATTTGGGAAAATTATACTACTAAATACTCATTTAGGGAATTATGTGGGATAACTGAATTATCGGTTGTATTTATCAAATTTTTATACATTAATCCTTGGTATTATATGCTAAACCTAGAAATTGTGGATTGCAAAACATGTAGGTATGTGTTTGTTGCAGGTCATACACTTGTCACCACATTAATGAACATGATAGTATCTGATGCGATGACTGTCATTGTCATGTAGCTACTCCTGTTCAATTTTGTATGATGCTTTCCAAATCATAGAATTCTTTAATAAATATGTCAAGTCTAGAACAAAAAGGCTAAATAATGGAAGCTGGTACAGGAATGATTTGTAGCATTTTTAGTTACAGATAGATTAATGGAAGCAAAAAAACTAGAAATTGAGCATTTTGTGCTCGGTTTTGAAAGTGTGCACTTGATGCTATTAGATTTGTTAGCTGATAGCTCTAGGTTGAAGCTATAACTGTTAACCCATAAATGAAATGAGAGTATTGACCAGTGAGTCACGTGTTATAAGAAAAGTAAGAAAGGTTTCTTTATATTTAGAGGAACAAAGATTTTGTTAGTGATATTTATGCATTTGGCTGTTCATCTTTTGTACATTATATAACTTTTAACATGTTTTAGGTCGAGTCTATTTTGGACAAGGAAAATTTTACATTGGAAGAGCTTTTGGATTAATTTCTTTCATTTTTGATTGACAGCCTATTCGTATATTCAGTGATACCTCTATAAAAAGAGTTGCAGCTGCAGGAACCGTCATTAGACTAGCATTCATTTTACCTTGTCTCTTTAAAAAGAGTTGCACCAACGATGCGTTTTTGAAGCAGCTACTAGTGATACCTCTTTCTGCTGCAACAGGACTTGCAGGGAGTCTAATTGATTCAATTTTGGGAGTAACGCTGCAATTTAGTGGATTCTGTAGCGTTCGTAATAAGGTACTCCCTCAAGCCGATATGTATATTCAGTGCATACAAATTTCTAAATCTTTCTTTGAAATTGTATTGTTTTCAATTTTTTATAATCATATTCACCACATCGTCTACTTGTACTATTTTTAATGGTAAAAAAGGTCTCTGCATGTTTAGTGCATCCATTTGCAAGTTTAATGCATCTGTTTGGACATATTAGTGCATCCATTTGCATGCCCTTGATTCAGTAGAGTGTACCATCTAGTCATGCTATATTGCTATGTAATTAAATCAAGAATTGTTGATTCATACCTTGATTCAATGGTTTTTTATTTTTTAGGAGTGGGATTCACCTCCAGTAATTGGTTACCGAGTTGGTTTCACCACTGAATTTTGAACTTCAGTGAGGCGTTCTGTCGACGTTCCAAAATAAGTAGTATAGTGTCAAAATTGAAAATAATGCTCAGTTATAGGGTGAATTCAATACTACATAACCCGTTTAAAGTTGATCTAAATGGATAATTTCTGATCTTGTTGCAGTGAGCAACTAATGCATCTGTTTGTATAATTAGTGCATCAAAGAGAAGATACAATGTGGTTCTTACATTTGATTTCTTTCTCAGGGGTTTACGGAGAACCGTCCAGGAGAGACAAGCCTAGAGGGCGTCATCATGGGTTGATCAGCAAAAGAGGTAGGAGATCAAAGAAGCTTTTAGGCTATTTGATACAGATGGGTCTGGTATGTTGTTTATATTAAGACTTTGGTTTACAGGTGTTTGGATGTACGTTTTTTAAGTGGTTGTGTGATATTGATAATAAGTAGTAATAAAAATAGATTGTAAAAACAATGTTTGAATATGCTTATGCTGATAGTGAGATTGGAGTCCCTTCATGTTCAAACCATGTGTCGAAGCCCACTTCACGACAGTCAAGATCTGGAGCTGAGGCTGCGAATCACACATCCGTCGTCGAATATGAAGGTAACTTTCTGTTATATGTAACTGCACTGTAGTCTGTTTTGATGCTTTGGAATTGAATATTGATGGTCAATTTGTTTCTTTGGAGCAGATTCAGCCGTCATCGGATCTTGTTCTACTCTCTGTTGCAAAGACTCCATTCATATTCTACTCTCTGGAGCTGAGGCTGCGAATGACACATCCGTCGTCGAAGATGAAGGTAACTTTCTGATATATGTAACTAAACAATACCCGAAGAATCCCAGTTTTCATGCTTTAGTATTGGATGATATGTTCTTAGTAGTGAGCTTTGGTAACTGTGATTTGTAATTGTTACAGTTACCTTGTTTCTTGATTGCTTTCTTGTGTATTTGTTGTTTTGTAAAATTCCAAATTATCAGACCCCTTCTTTATCACCTAATAAGGGTATTAATTACTTGTATATTGATCTTACTAGCTGAGGTGCTGTCAGTTTATGTGAAAAATGTGCTGTCCACTGCACTTGCTTCCGAGATCGAGGTGTATTGTAGGCACTTTGAGTATACAATGTTGTATGAGTTACGAATTGGAAAATTTTTGTTTAGCATATTTCATGTTTTTGTTTATTGTTTGATTTCTAATATTTCAAGTTTAGCATATTTCATGTTTTAGTTTAGTGTTTAGCATATTTCTATTATGATTAAAAAGCATAAGAGGTTTAAAATATAGTTTACAAAATAACAACACAAAAAATTTTGAGAAAACAACAAGCAGTAAACTATCAGTCCTTCCTTTCGCTCAAAATCTCAAAATGTAGGAAAAGATGAAAAGTTACAAAACACCCCTTTGAAAAAAGAAATATGACAAACAGACCCTTGTACTTGGAATGGAAAAAAGGAGAGGGAAGAGAAGGGGTTGATTTGTACACTTTTCTCACTTTTTCACAAAAGTGTATTTTTTTCAAGAACCAATATTTATATATATAAAAAGACAAATATCCGAACATTACGTAAAAAGATTTTTTTTTTCAAAAAAGTTCGCAAAAAAATCCATAAAAATTCCACAAGATCGGGAATGTTGGTGCATGAAACTTTTGTGAAAGAAGTTTTTCTAATTTTGAGTTTTTATACGTTTTTTTTAATGCACAAAACGAATTTTGATGCGCAAAAAATTTTTGATGCACAAAATTTTCAACTTGTTTTAGTTAGATGCGCAATGTTATTTTAATTAAAAAAGTCAAAAGAACTTGGGTGCAAAAATGAATTTTTGATGCACAAAAAAGCGATTTAATGCACAAACGTATTTTTTCATAAATTTTTTTCGGAAAAAATATCAACTTTTAGAAAAACTTCCTTCACAACTTTTTCATGCACCAACATACCTGATCTTGTGGAATTTTTTTGGAATTTTTCGAGAAAATTTTTGAAAAAAAAAATCTTTTTACGTAATGTACGGATATTTCTCTTTTTATTTGATCTTTATCCTATATATATATATTCCAACATGATAAAGTCAAGATATTCCAAGTCCCTTTGTGTTGTTATGCAAAAAGGAATTGTCATGCACTAACTTTGAGTCAATGTCAGTACAATTTAAATAAAAATTGAACAAACTGCTATCAGCATTTTATGTGACTGCATCAGTGCATGTATTTCATAAATTCAGTGTATACATGCACCACCGGCAAGTGCACAAGTAGACGTGCAAGTGAACCTGTTATCTGCACCAGATACTCTAAATTCTAGGTACCCCGGGTATCTGTTGACACTTCTACTATGCAGCGATCTTACAAGTGTTCATTTAGTTCTATTCACAGTTGATGAATCCAAAAAATGTTTAATTCTCATCAACATGATGCTATCTGGGTACCATTAAAATTAGATGTGTACACTAAATTACAATCAAATCCAAAAATTTACATTATATTACAATCACATATGCATACAAACAAAGTCTTATGAAGTCCACGCATCGCTTGCCTAGTCAAGTTTTGTAGAAATCAGCTTACCTCCAGAATCCACAAATGTACTTTTAAGAGGAACGGCGAAAATAGTACCTGCATATCACAAGTAGAAATACTGTAAATAATACTATAGTTTTGAATTCCAATTATTGTTTCTACACGAGTTCTTTTATCAGGGACGGAACCAGGAGGTTCCCGTGGGTGCCCTGGACCCCTATGGATTTTTTCGATGTAGTGTTAATTTTTGAAAAAAACATCATTTTTTCTTAAATGCACCCGATCCATCGAAATGTGAATCTATATTACGGTTTCAAAAATTTGTGCACCGGGTCATATTTGGTTCTGGTTCCGTCCCTGCCTCCAATAAAAAAAAGAAAATAAAAGATGGAAACTGTATGGGTGCGTTTAGTTGGAAAAAAAATTCTCTTGTTTTCTATCTCTAGTGTTGTAAAAATTTGGAAGGGAATTTATCTCCACAAAACACTTGAAAATATAGAAAACGCGTTTAGTTGATGTTTGTATTTCTATTTTGAAGAAGGGGAGGGAGAGTTGGGGGTTACAAAGGAAAACAAGGAAAACAACTAAAATTTGTTTTGTAATTTTCCTTGTTAAGCTGGGAAATAAGGAATTTTGTGTTTTACAAAACATTTTGTTGGAAAACACTTATTTGAACGCGGTCTCTGTTTTCCTTGTTTTTCACAAAACATTTTGTGGAAAACAAGGGTGTTTTCCCCCAACTAAACGCACCCTATATATCTTCTGAAGATATTGTGAAACCTCACTGCTATTTCCTAAACTCAGCTTCTAACATATGTTATATGTTTCAAAGTGAAATACTCATTAATGATGTAGCAAATCAAAGTGCAATACTCATTAATGATGTAACAAATTAATCATATTGTTAAGATTATATTGACCCATTCGAGACTCAAAGAGTCAATTTACCTTCTGGTTATTAAAATTATGGAAGTAATTTGCCACTTGCAACTATAGTATGGGAATGAGAAAAGATGACAAAATATTTCATATGGAATGCATCACTTATTTTTGAAGAGTGGTTGCAAAGGGACTTACACATATATCTTTATGCCATATAAAGCAGCATATTTCCGAAGAAGACGTTCAACTGAGTACCATTCTGATCGGTCTGTCGCATCCCGATAACCAATTCGTGGCATGTGGATTGAAGCTAACATAATTCAAAAAACAGAAACATAAATTATATATAAAAAAACGTAATAATAAGAAATGAAGATCATAGAATGGGCAAGCAGTCAATATTCCATAGGTGTATCGAAAGGCTTAGGTTTTAGAGTAGAGTTGTATATGCATGCTGATCAACACAATCATGTTTGCTTTTAGAAAAAAAAAAAGCATCATTTTCTCTTTGGGAATCTTACACTCTGTTCTTGAGTTTTTTTCAAAGATGAATGTAAAGTAAAGAAAACAAATGTAAAGAAAGGTACAGGAGAGGAAACAAAGTTGATATATATTTTGAGTTGTAGAGTTTAAACCTAATGAAAGAAAGTGAAAGAGGATTGTAGCTTACTACAACATATTTTTAATATTTGTGAATTTACTATTATAACCTTTAAAACAAGTTATACTCTATAAAAAAGGATATTTTTGTCATTAATCTTCTTTAATTTTTTGTCTTTTTATCTTTACTCATGTTTCACCCCAAATATGGGGTGAAAGTACGTGTTATTAGAAAAAACAAAAGATACTTTCATTCCTTTCTTTTACTTTTCTTTGTTTTCACTCCTTTCAAAAACTCATGAACACAACATTTTTTAGTTTCCTGATGTGAGCTAAATGCTGGAAATGAGTTGTTAGTTAAAACGGTTAGTGACATGTGAGGTGCACATGCCTAGCCTAGCTGGTCATATGAGTTACACGTGTGTATCTCCACAACTGTGGACTAACAGCTTTTCCCGCCAAAGCATTCTCTTTAAATATATGTTGTATTCTCTCATTTGGATTACCAGAAATAATACAATTCTCTCTTTACTGTCTCACTTCTTATATTCTCTTATCTCCTCTCATTCTGTTACAAGAATCACAATTTAGCCATTAAAACTTCTCTTATCTTTATAAGTTCTTTGGTTAACTGCATTTGGATTCTATCAAGTGGTATCAGAGCGTTGCGGATCAATTTTCCGGTGACTCTGCTCTTCTCCGGCATATCTGTTACTTTTCCGGTCATTTTCCGGCAAGAAACTTTCAAGAATCAGTTGTACTACACTGGTACACTGATTAGTTGTATGTTATCCGTTCAGAAACAAGACCAAGTGTCAAGTACTCATCGCGATCACGAGAACAGCACATTAGTGTTTAAATCCTGTGTTATGATCAGTTTTGATTGACTTGATTTGGCCAAGAAACGGTTAGAGTTGTTAGGTTGTTACTCAATTGAAGGGAAGGAGTAATAACTAACAACTAATTCACAATCAAAGAAGATATAACATACACCAGTTAACCACAATGGTTAATACTAGAGCTTGAGTGTTAACACCACCACCAGTGACTACCGAGTCATTACCAGCAGCTATGGAAGCCTTACAAGCTGCTATGAGAGATTTGATGGCACAAAATCAAACTTTGAATGCTGCTTTGCAAAGTTCAATGGCTGGTGAGGGAACAAGCCATAACAGGGGAAATCAATATGGGAGGATGGCCAAAATAGAGTTCCCAAGATTCAATGGAGAGAGGATGTAAAGGGATGGCTCTTTAGGTGTAAACAGTTTTTCAAGATTGATGGAGTCTTGGATGAAATGAAAGTTGAATTGGCCTCAATGCACCTCTATGATAGAGCATTGACTTGGCATGAGCAGTACATAAGAAAGCATGGTGATGGTACTTCTTGGGAGCTGTATGAATTAGAAGTTTTGCAGAGGTTTGGAGCAACTTATGAAGATCCAATGGTGGACTTGAAAATTTTAAAGCAAGAAGGATCAAGAATTGTTTGAAGTGCTCTTGAATAGGGTGGATTTGTCATTTGTCTGAATCATATGTTGTGGGTTTGTTCATTGGGGGTTTGAAGAAGGAAATCAGCTTGCCATTGAGAATGTTTAAACTCAGTACTTTGACTGATGTGTTTGCTATGGCTAAGTTGCAAGAAGCCACCAATGCTGCTCTCAAACCAAGGTATACCCAACCTACTCCATCTGTTTCAAAATATGTGCCTAATACTAGTCATTATGCCAATAAGAATGTGTATGTGCCACCAAAGCCTGTTAATATGCTTGGTAGTAATGCAACAGTACCAAAGAATGTGGGAAATAGGCCTTATAGGTTCAGTCAGAAAGAAATGGAAGAAAAGAGGGCTAAGATCCAATGTTTTTACTGTGATAGCAAGTATGTGCCTGGCCATAAGTGTAGTGGACAGTTGTTTTCCCTAGAAATTGTGGTGGATAGAGATGAAATGTTGAGTGTGGAAAAAGAAGTTGAGTTACAATGTGTTGAAGGGGTGTTTGGACATGTGGATAATGAGGCTGCAATTGTGAATGAGGAACAATTTGAGTGTCCAAACGAGTTTGTTATGCCTGTACAACCTCAAATATCTCTTAATGCTTTGTCGGGAGTCAACACCTATCACACTATGAGGGTCACAAGGCAGTTTAACAACCAACCACTTAGCATTTTTGTTGATAATGGAAGCACTTAAAATTTTTTGGACATTACCACTGCTAAGCAAATGGGTTGTCAATTGAAACAGACCTACCCTTTGCAAGTTTCAATGGCTGGGGGTAGCAGTCTTACTAGTAGTCAAGAGTGCCAAGGCTTTGTTTGGAAGATGTGAGACTTTTCAGATTGATGTCATGCTTCTTCCTTTAGGGGGTTGTGAAATGGTCTTAGGAGTACAATGGTTGTCTACTTTAGGAGATGTTTTGTGCAATTTTTTGAAACTTAGAATGCAGTTTATGCACAAAGGAAGAAAAGTGGTCATTAATGGTACTTCACAGCCTATTGGTCAAATGGATGGATGGTAAAAGGCTGAGTAGAGAAGTAAATGGTGGAAATGTTGGGTTGTACTCAATGGCAGTATGTGTGTACCCTACAAACGGAATCCAAGCTGAACTCAAAGGCACAAGTGTTGAAGATGTGCATCCTAGTTTGAGTTTGTTGTTGGAAAAATATGAAAGTGTGTTTGTTGTTCCAAAAGGTTTGCCACCAAACAGAAAGCATGACCACAGGATTCCTTTGAAAGACAACACTTCTCCTATAAACATCAGACCTATAGGCATCCTCCTACTCAGAAGGATGCCATTGAAGAAATGGTGAAAGAATTACTTGAAAGTGGTGTAATAAGGAGTAGTCACAGTTCTTTTTCATCACCCATTGTTATGGTCAAGAAAAAAGATGGGTCATGGAGGATGTGTGTTGACTATAGGGAATTGAATAAGCAAACTGTGAAGGACAAATTCCCCATTCCTATCAAAGAAGAACTCATAGATGAGCTATTTGGAGCTAAAGTGTTTACTAAGTTAGACTTAAGGTCTGGCTATCATCAAATTAGGATGTGTGAAGAGGACATACACAAGACCAAGGTCATTATGAGTTCCTAGTCATGCCTTTTGGCTTGACTAATGCACCCTCTTCCTTTCAAGCTCTCATGAATGAGGTGTTTGCAGAATACCTTAAAAGATTTGTATTGGTATTTTTTGCTGATATTCTGGTGTACAGTAAGAATATGGAACAACATGTGCAGCACTTGGATATGGTTCTCAATATTATGCAGTCACATGAGCTGTTTGCCAAAGCTAGTAAATTTGTGTTTGGGACAACTCAAGTAGAGTATTTGGGACATGTGATTTCTGGATTTGGAGTTTCTACCGAACCTTCAAAGATCAAAGCAGTCCAAGATTGGCCAATACCTGTGAATATCAAAAAGTTTGAGAGGTTTTCTTGGTTTCACAGGCTATTATAGAAGATTTGTGAAGAACTATGCTGCTATTAGCAAACCTTTGACAGAATTGCTTAAGAAGAATTCTTTTGGTTGGAATGAAGCAGCACAAGAAGCATTTGACAAGTTGAAATTGGCCATGATTAATGCTCCTGTTCTAGCTCTTCCTAACTTTGATGCAAAATTCATAGTTGAGACTGATGCATCAGATGAGGATATTAGTGTAGTTCTGCAACAAAATGGGCATCCAATTACTTTCTTAAGTAGGTCCTTGGCACCTAGGCATAAAGGGTTGTCTACTTATGAAAAAGAATTATGGGCAGTGGTGTATGCATTGGAGTAATGGAGAGGCTACTTATTAGACACGCACTTTAAGATCAAGACTGATCACTTCAGTCTCAAATATTTAATGGAACAGAGGTTAACTACTCTCTTTCAAATCAAGTGGCTGCCAAAGTTGTTGGGGTATGATTATGAGATACTCTACAAAAAGGGCAGTGAGACTCACTGATGCCTTGTCCAGATCACCTACTCCATCACTAAACACTATGCTCATCTCTGATACATCTAATGATTTGCTGCAAAGGATTCAAGTTAGTTGGGTGTCTAATTTAAGTATTTAGCGGATCATTAGTAAGTTGGAAGCTGGTACTGTCACTCAAAGTTTGTTTGGGATGATGATCAATTAAGGAGAAATGGTAAGATGGTGATTGGTTGTGATAAAGTTTTGAGACAAGAGTTGCTTAAGTACTTTCATGATGAGCCTATGGGGCTATGGGTGGTCACTCAGGTATAGAAGCTACTTATAAAAGGCTCAAGTCTATGTTCTATTGGAAGGGAATGAAGAAGTCAGTCAAAGAGTATGTGAGGGTCTCCTCAGTTTGCCAATGCCACAAGCCTGATCTTGCTTCTTACCCTGGCTTGTTACAACCTCTACCAATTCCCACAAAAATTTGGACTCACATATCCATGGACTTTATTGAGGGTCTTCCATCTTCCCAAGGTAAATCAGTCATATTGGTGATCATAGACAGAATAAGTATGGGCATTTTATCCCTCTATCACACCCTTTCAAGGCTGCTTAAATTGCCCAAGTCTTCTTAGATACAGTCTACAAATTACATGGCTTACCCAAAACAATAACAAGTGATAGGGATAAGATCTTTATTAGCACTTTCTGGAAGGGGTTATTCAAGAAATTGGGGGTTACTTTACAGCTTTCCACTGCCTACCATCCACAAACAGATGGACAGACAGAAGTGGTTAACAGACAGAAGTGGTTAACAGATGCTTGGAGTGCTATTTGAGGTGCATGACTAGTGAATAACCTAAAGACTGGGTGAGTTGGCTAGCCTTAGCTGAATTTTGGTACAACACCAATTACCACACAGCCATCAACACAACTCCCTTTGAAGTGGTGTATGGACAAAGCCCTCCTACTCATGTGTCTTATATGGCTGGTGACTCCAAAGTTGAGGCTGTGGATAGGTCTTTGAGGGCAAGAGAGTCTGCTATTTCCTTGCTTCAGTTTCATTTGGAAAGGGCTCAACAAAGAATGAAAACATATGCTGATAAAGGAAGGACTGATAGGGAGTTTGCTGTTGAAGATTGAGTGTTATTGAAGCTGCAACCCCATAGGCAAGTAACATTGAGGCTGCATAAGCAACACAAGTTGTCTCCCAAGTACTATGGACCATTTCAAGTGAAGAAGAAGTGTGGGTCAGTTGCCTATGAGTTGTCTTTGCTTGAAAGTGCAGCTATACACAATGTTTTTCATGTTTCTCAGCTGAAAGTTTTCAAAGGCCAAGTTACTACTACAGTTCCATTGCCACATTGTTCTACTGATGGTTTGATTACTGCATCACCAGTCAAAGGATTGGACAAGAAGATTGCAAAAGTGGGAAACAAAGTTGTGGTTTATTGGTTAGTGCACTGGTCTAATGGAACAAGTGATGATGCAACTTGGGAAGTGGCAACGAGATTCAAGCTAAGCACCCAACCTTTGATCCTGATTCTTGAGGACAAGAATTTTCTTAAGGGGAATGGATTGATGTGAGCTAAATGCTGGAAATGAGTTGTTAGTTAAAACGGTTAGTGACACGTGAGGTGCACATGCCTAGCCTAGCTGGTCATGTGAGTTACACGTGTGTATCTCCACAACTGTGGACTAACAGCTTTTCCCGCCAAAGCATTCCCTTTAAATATCTGTTGTATTCTCTCATTTGGATTACCAGAAATAATACAATTCTCTCTTTACTATCTCACTTCGTATATTCTCTCATCTCCTCTCATTTCTATCTCTTAATCCTCATAATTCTGTTACCAGTTCTGTTACAACCATAACTACCATTCTGTTACAAGAATCACAGTTTAGCCATTAAAACTTCTCTTATCTTTATAAGTTCTTTGGTTAACTGCATTTGGATTCTATCATTTCCCTCATTTTCTTTCACTTTCATTCTTCAAAACACACTTGAGAACACAGTGTTAGTAACCATTGAATCATTGATTTATGTCCTGTCTATCTGGTTGTTACTGAGGGGCATTTTATATTTTGACTAGCCAAAAAAATCTTCAAATAAGCCACTTGCCCAAGTTGCATTCATTTTGTGACCAAGTGGCCAACAAAGTTTCATGAGATTTCAAAAGTATAAAACTAAAAGGTCGTATGGATAAATAAAATCAGACAGAAGGTAATGAACTCAAGAAGAAAGGAGATGCTGTGATGAAACATACCAGAATTTTGAGCAGCTGAAAATGAAGCTTTTGATAGACACTGATCCAGTTCGGGAATGGAGATATTGCTACGAGGCACTTTACGCCTGGGATTATATGTTTGTACCACAGCCAAAGCTGCCCACTGATGAACATTAGCAATTTTATTCTCTTCATCATCACCTGCAGCATAGTGGGTTATTTGACTGTAAGAACCTATAAAATAACTACACCGCTGCATTGACCAGGTAAAAAAATCATCATCAGCATATAATTTCGCACTCATTTACATATTTATGCAGCACATAATTTATGTATCCTCCAAGTCCAATGACATTGAGCAGTGCACAAGTGTATTGTGAATACTAATACTTTGATGCCCTCCAGTAATGACATGCAGCAAAATTTTACCAGAACTTCATTAATTAGTAATGATGACAATGAGCAAAGATGTATCCCAACTTGGAAGTTTCTCAGCAAAAGGGTGTGCCATTTTCATGAACTTCACAAAATTGAAATTGTGTACATCATAAAAAAAGTACTGATGTTAACTTATAAGTGACAAATGGAAAGCAGAGATAACTGTGACCAATTAGCCAACTAAATTAGTGACAATTTTGGCCCAGAATGTGGGCACCAAAAGAAGAAAATGATTGACAGAGAACCTGTCAATACTCTGGTAAGGCCACAAGTTGTACATATTAAACACTCCTAAAGGAGCACATTAATCAAAATTTAAAAACGTAAAGGTTAAAAGCTGACCAGTAATATCTATAAGATGGAGATCACCAAGATGAAGGTCCCCAAATTCCGAAGCTCGCTCATATGCGCTTGGAATTTGGGAGGAAACTTTAGCTAGTGCATCAAACATACCACCATGACCCCAATTTCCTGAATCATCCACACAGCTGCAAGAGAATATACACATAGTGAGCAGTGTGACACCAAGATGAATGCATGTCAAAGTTTTTCTTAGAAGGTGAAATTTTATAGTTCCTTAGGAAAAACATAAGTAAATTACCTGAATATTATACAAGGCTCTGATGGACAAATTTTGGACGGCTGTGTGCAGTCTCCATAAACAAAATTAACCGAACCAGAATCTGACAAACTATTATCATCCGTAGGGCACACAACATCCTTAACAGATAGTGACTCATATCCCTGAGCTTCCCATTTTGCTAATTTCTTCTCCTCGGCTTTCTTTCTAGCAGACTCAGCTTTTAACTGTTTTTCCTCGAGTTTTAATCTCTTATTTTTCTCCTCCAGGGCAGTGTCATCATATGTCTCTGATGTTTCTTTGAGTTTTTCGACCCAAGAATTATACGAAGCTTCATCGAGAATAGGGTCAAATCCTCTAAAATCATGTCCACCCAACACATCCTTTGAATTAATATCAACCTTCACACCCTCCGCTGCTGATTGTCCTCCATGTCGAAATGCTATTACCTTTTCAACAAAAGCATTCACTTTTGAAATATCTAACTGATCTGAATTCTCTTTGCTTTCTGTAGTGGGGTCAAACATATGTAATCCAAGTACAACAGATCGTAGATCACCAGCTGGAACTTCTGCCATATCTTTGCCTTCCTTGTCTGTGGCGTCATCACCTATGACATCATGGCTTAGTTGCAACTTCCTTTCAGCTCTGTGCATGATGACCTAGGATGGATATTAAAGCAGCAAGAAGTTAAGAACATTCAGTTTAAGAAGTTCTGCTATAAGTTATGACTTACCTCCTCTATAGTCCGCTCAGTGACCAAGTTTAGTGACATCACATGATTCATTTGACCAATTCTATGTGCACGCTGTAGAGCCTGCTTGTCCACCTGTGGATTCCAATCTTGCTCATAAAATATGACCTGCAGTTTGTATCATCTTTAGTGGGCGGATAGGCATTATAGCATGTAACATAGTTTCTAAAACTGAAAGAGAAGTTGTCACTCAAATGTCCTAAAAGAAAAGCAATATTTTACTTCAAAGTGCATCTAATGATTCCAATATTATTATAACTTAAAACTAAAAATCATAAAAGTCACAGGATAGAGACAAAACCGTGTCAGCAGCTACAAGATTCAAGCCAACACCGCCTGCCCTGGTGGAAATCAAAAAGACAAATGCGCTATCCGGATCAGCTTCAGAATTGGAATTTCCCATGACAGATTGTCGACTAAAACTCCTTATTGCAGCAAAGCGCTCTTCAGCCCTAATAGAACCGTCAAGACGCTCATAAGGATATTTCCGTAACTCCATATAGTCCTGTATTTCAGATTTTTCCATAAGAGTCTAAACAAGCGTAACGGATATCAGCATAGATGGCGTTTCTTATTATTTAAAAGCTACAGATAGGAAGTAACCTGCAATACGTCAAGCGTATGTGTCATCTGCGCAAATAGAAGAACACGGTGTCCAGAACTACGTAGCTTCTGAAGTAGCTGGTCCAACACTATAAGTTTGCCACTAGCCTGAAAGACATGACTTGAAAGTTCATAAAATGAATTGGTTTCCTCTTAAGCTTCTAAATCAAGCAGCAGTAATATCCCGAGTTTGGTGGTCACATAAAATGGAGTTTGATACCATATCCTGGCAAAATTTCCAAAAACTTAGACATGTTGCGTTATGCTACCTGAACTAAGTGTTCTCCCTCTTCATATGGTTCAGGCTCTATACCAGGAAAGAGGTAAGGATGACTACATGCTTTACGTAGCTGTATTACCTGCATGAAAGTATAAGCTTATGCAATCAAATACTATTTTTCAGAATAAAATAGTTTAGGTACTCCAAACTTGAACCAAGTACATGATATTAAAAACACAAATCGTACAGATCATAAATTACATACAGAAGAAAACAAAACACGGGAACACTGACTACTAGAACTTCTTCAATTAAATTACATATAAAATGAATTATTTAAAGGGAAAAAATCAGTATTTTGGGTAGAACGAGACCTAAAAAATTCTTTGTTGTGTCCAAGTCAGGCATAAAAAGCTATTTAGGGAATTGGGCTAGAAGTTGGCTTACAATGTTCTGCAAGGATTGCTGATTAGAGGTCCCAGAAGACAATGCTAGAAGCTTAGGAAGCTCCTTTCTTAATATTGACATGTACACCTTCTTCTGCAAGGTCGTTAAGGGAGCCATCCTAACAAACAGAAAAATGTTGAGTAAGCGTCTTTTACTAGATTATTCTAGTTAGATTCCTGCCTTCACTTATATTATCAAAAGAAAGCTTAAAAAATATAAGCTTTTCATCCACCCAGTGACTGATACATAATTTACTAGTGTAGGTATGGTTTAATCGAATTAACTGGAACATGAGAAAAGATTTTAACAATTTTCAGAAAGAGGCCTATGACTGCAATAAATGTACATGCAACTTACAAAGTAATCTCAGTAAGAGGTGGCAAAGATAGGGTTCCAGCCTCAATAAGCCTAGATTTTGTTCTTCGGAGCATGAATGCGCCCAAAATATACTTTAAGCTTTTGAACTTATCCTTAACTATTGGTGCACCTTTACCTGCTCAATAAAACAAAGTCAAATAGCCGATAAGCAACCATTTTTAGAAACACATTACATCACATTGTATATCTTACATAGAAACATGCATAAGAGTGATATGTCCATAGCAATAAAAACAATAAACATATATGCAACACAATCAAAACAGATAAGACAGAAAAAGTTTCCATACATGTTCTAGGAGTTTTACTGAAGTACCAAATACCTAGACAGTCAACTTTCAAGCAATGCTACGGGAGGGAAAGCAGATAATAGAAATTTATCATGAGCAAGAGTAGACCTGATAAACGATCCCCACCTTCCTTAAATGTAGAAGAGAACTGTTCCAATGTCCCAAACACTGAAGGCATACAGAAATGCATGAGTGCCCAAAGTTCGGTAAGGCTATTCTGAATAGGGGTTCCAGTCATGAGCAGACGTCTGGGCATAATATAGTGCTCTTTAAGAACATTATACAAAACCTGAAAAGGATCAAGCAATCAGGAAGCTCAAATATACCATAAGGAGAAACATCGAGCCACATGTCTTTGAGCTAATGCTTTTTCACTATCAGAACAATGTTAAACTAATTAAAATAATCTGAAACCTACACTGGAAGGATTTTTTAGTCTTTGAGCCTCATCAATAACTGCATAATGCCAGTGTATCTGGGAAAGGAAGTCCTGATCAATTAAAGCTATGTCATATGTTGTAAGGAACACGTCGAAAGGTAAGGCCTGCTCCTGTAACATTCAACAAAAATAAGCATTAGCATCCAAATCAGAAAAGACTTGCAGCACTGTCTACTGATAAGCGCTACAGCTAGAAGAGGATTTACATTGGGTGATGATGATTGACTTTGCACATGGTCATACATTTCCCTTCTCAAAGAGCGTCGGTAGATTTTGTCTCCAACATAACGCATAACCTTCAACTTTGGGGCGAAATTGGCAACCTCAGATACCCATCCATCAGTCACACTGAGAGGACACAGTATCACTGCAGAAGACAAAATATTTCATAAGTCGATAATGATGAAAAGATGCCATTTAGCAGGAAAGCTTTTTGTTGCTTACAGAATGGTCCGTTTAAGCCTCGACAAAACTTCAAGTAACTCAGAAAAGATATTGCTTGCAATGTTTTTCCTAGCCCCATCTGCCAATAAACAAAGTTGGTTCTGAGTTAATATTTTAGTAGTACATTTAACAAGTGAAATGTAACTAATCAATTTCGATAGAACTTAGCGAGTTTCTAGCCTCCTGGTACAAATGCAACAATACCTCATCTCCTGCAAATACATATGAAACAGCCCGAGTCAAATTTATTATTCTCAAGTAAGTGCAACTGAAACAATGGGAACAAGTATGTTAACAAAAGATACACTCCAACAAACCATCAGAACAGTCTGAACTCATATACACCAAACAGTATTCTACAACTTGGTAATGCCATAGAGTTTGTGGCAAATATAGTTTGATAACAATAGCAGTTCAGACTTTCAGATTAGAATTACAACTATGTGTGTCAACCAGAATCATCACCACCACCAGTCCACCACAACAACAACAACAACAACATACCCAATCCCGCCGGAGCAGAAAAACTTAGAATCACCACCCAAGCAAATATAAACTTAGAAACGCGATAACGACAGCATACAAGCTCAAGTAGCTAGCATAAGTGCATAACACCAATCATAAGCAGAATGCAGGTGTATTAATGTCAATTATTCAAGTTCATGCAAGTCACTAATAGATTTCTTTATGTGGGCTGTGGAGGCTAGGCCTCTAGCAATAAATATAACTGATGTTGCCATTACATTCTATACCAATCCTGAATGAATAACTGCATTATACAAAGTACAAACATAGAAAACTCATTATCTAAAACCCTAAGGTTGTGCTTGGTGAAAAACTACACTTGTATTCATGATTATATTGCTCGTGTACTAAACTATGAAACTGCATAAGATACTCTGATGTTTCTAAATGAAAGTTTAACACGCTACAAAACACTTATTAATCACGTAAAATAACTACTTTCAACATAAGTTGACTGGCTTAACAGAAACTATCTTAGATGGCGTTTAAACTTTTTGCATCTCAAACACAGTACCGCACACCAGTGTCTACGCATTAACCGTCATTTGATAAAGTCACTTACATCAGCTTCCGAAACCATCACATTGTTCATGATTCACTAGCTAAGACGCTCTAACAGAACATATATCCTTCTATTCCTGTGTATCTTTTTAGTTACTCTATTTCATTATAAAATTTACACTAGCAAATCGATAAACCGCTAACTACACAAATCATATAGTAGTAACCAATCACTCAATCACAATTCATAACTTGATTAACGTGTTACAACATATTAAGTTAGAAACTGACATGATTAGGTAAAATAAAGTGAGTACCGAGAATAACGTTGACGCCGATTATGTAGCGTCGTATAAGCCATGACAGTCCTTCGATTTGATGAGGCTTTAAGGACGCCGTTACGCCGACGTCATGACAGTTGACTTGAGATTCGGCGGCGGCGCGTGAGTCTCCGGCGAATATGTGTTTTGCGGCAGCGGTTAATCGCTGTTCGTAGTTCATTTTGCTTGCGGTTTTGTGGCGCAAAAACTGATGAATTTAAAATGTGTGTGTTTAACTTATTGGAGAATTTTTGTAGGCTCTTCCAGTGTGAAACGTGGCGCCACGTGGCAATTATTTATTGCTAACCCATAATTAATTTCATTATAAAAAAGAGGTGTTAAGCTTTTAATAACCCTATCAGAAAAGTTCATTACAGAACATAAAATATCTAAAGATCAAATGGCTCTATCTCAGCCATTCATTTGTGTTTCATCCTACGGTCCACATTATACATGTGTTTTCAATTTAAAATACATTAAGGGCATTTTTATTATTTTACTCTCCCCAATTCTCTCTCATTTGCAAACGCTAACCCCTAACCCTCCCCAATTCTCTCTCATTCTCTCAATACCATTTCTCCCATTTGCAAACCCTAACCCCAACTTCAAAATTTGTGGAACGGTTTTGTTCGTTGAGATATTTATGTATTGAATGTGTTTAGCATGCGGAATCTACTACAACACACTTAAAAGAACACAAGGTGGTGAGTTTAAGTAAACGTGAGAATGGAATGAACAAATAACACAACTTTGGTTAACACAAAACGATTCAATATTATTGATGAAATAATACGGATGATCTAAATATCACCGGGATTACAAAGTAATCTTGAATCTTAGATTGTAAAAGGATTTGTGAATTGAAGTAACTAAGTTACTTGAGAGATAGTTTGGTTTTTGGTTAATAGTTGGTAAAGATGCATGCATGAAGTAGTGACTAAGATATCCTTTTATAAGATAAGGATATCTTCTTACAAGATTGTCAAGTGGTTGAATATAAAACTATACTTTGACTATATTGGCGCCTACAATTAAATACAACTACCAATGTACAACTCTGCCATATTCTTCTGTGGTTCACAGAAGACTAAACTACTTCTACATAACGTATAACAATGTACAAAAACTAATAATTCAACTAAATATCTATTACAAAATATCTAATCGACATGACATAAGCTTGGCAGGCTCTTCATCAACTAGCAGTACCTTCTACCCAGAAGGTACTGGTAGAACATCTTCGTACTCTTCAAAATCAACTAGCAGGCTCTTTAACATCTTTGGCAGGCTCTTTGACTTGAACATTTTATTCCCAACAATCCTCCCCTAAACTTGTTATTTCCATTAAAATACACAAGTTTCTGATGAATAAAATACATACCTTGAGGATTTGAGGGAACTCTTCCAAAAACCTTCACTCTCTGTTCTTCTTTTTTCTTTCATATTGCTCAGATATGCTCCTCAGCAAACTCTGAACAATTTCTGAGTTCTCATCATCTTTGTCACATCTTAATCTCTTGGAGATCATGGTTTTAAGCACTTCATAACTAAGTGGATACTCTTTCTCAGCCAACATAAAGAGTTCTATCCCACTTTGTGTGAAAAGGTGATGAATATTGCTATGGCTTAGAAATTCCCAAGTTGTTGAAGGATCATAATAGGGAAATTTCCAATGAACATCTTTGGGTTCAGGATCAAACATCCTATTGAATTCTACCCATAGTTCTTGTTCCTTAGCATCTGAACTAGAAGTTGTGTCTAGCCTAATCTGCACTAGATTCCACAATTCTTCCAAGTCTGCTCTGTCACATGCTCTAACTAAATTTTCAAAATTCTTAAAGATAGCAAACTGTCCCCCAACCCTTGTTATTTTCCATGATTTTCCTAATCTATCATGGTTGATCTCCCAATCAATAATAGGTCGTCTACAGCTAATTGGATCAGCATGTATGATAGTAGGCAAAGTAATCAACATTTTACTTACTTGCTCTGTGTCCAATTTTGCTACTTCTTTCTTCTGAGCATCCTTCTTCTTCATTGAGGGGTGCACATCAGATGGAACTTTGTAGTAAAGACTTTTGTAGGCTTGAAGATACAGGAAGAAGATTTCATCAGCAGATTTCTTCTTAAGTTGATAATCAGTCCAATTTGCTTGACCTTTCAGAAATCTCTTCATAAAAATCACCTGATCTTTCTGAGCTTGTCCTACCTTAAAACCTCTCTTCTGACTTTCCTTCATCTTCTCAAAAATATCAGCCAAAGCTGCTTCTTTATACTTCTTGTTGATGAATGATTCAAGTGCTTCTGTTTTCTCATCAGAATTGAGATTCTTGTCATTTACTATAATTGCTGCTTGACCTCTCACAATTGGATCATTATTGATAATCCATAGCATCTGAGCATCAAAGGTTTCTTGAGCAATTTGAGTATCAAGAAGAGTCTGAGCAGCATCTTCAGCATCTTTCTGCTCTTTCATTACTTCAAGCATTCTTGAAGCTTCAAGTGCTTTTAGCTCTTCTTCATAAACCCTTTTGGCCTCTTCTTCTCCTAAAGCCATCTGAATTTGCTGAGTTCTTTTTAACTTCTTGGACTTTGGCTCATCTTCAATCATAATGCTTTTGCCCTTATCCTTTGGAGTTGGTACTTGTGATGGAGCAGAAGATTGCTCATCAGCAGCAAAAATCCTCCCCTGTACAAACAAATTCCCTTGAGGCTCTAAATCCCTCTTTCTTTTGTACACTTTCTCAGCAGACCCTTTGTACCCCATAGCCAATAGCCTTTCTATCCTAGCAGGCTCTTCTTCTGGCCTAGCAGGCTCTTGCCCTGCTCCAACAGGCTCTTCATCATAAACTTGAGTTCCATCATCTTCATAACTTGAGTTCCATCATAAACTTGAGTTCCATCATGGAATTCAAATTGAGCCTCTTCCTCATCTTCAGAACTATCCTTCCTCCCCTTTTTGGAAGAGTGACCTATCCTATCAGCATCTGACTGTGAAGAACTAGATAAAACAACCTTTGCAGACTTTTTACCCTTTAGCTTCTTCATTTCACCCTCCAACTTCTTTACCCTCTTGACCAATTTGATGTTGATCTCAGAAAACTTCTTGCTTTGACTTTTAAGAGCATCTTCTAAGAACTTCACCTTGTCTTTCAGTTCTTGCATTGTCTGAGGTGATTGGGTTTGTGATACATGATGTGATGATGTTGGTGGTGTTGCTGATGGTACTGGAGATGGTATTGGTGATGTTTGATGTGTTGGTGAAATGTAACCATGTGAAGAACTAGATGATGGTGTTTCAGCTGATGGTGTTGGTTCTTCTGGATGTTGTGGTATCATGTCATCAAAAAGTGGAATATCTTCCCCTCTAAAACCAATTCTCATATTTGAAAATACTTTGTGAGAAAGTTTTGGTGTGTCATAAATTGAGTCTGTGGGAAGTAACAAATGTTTTAATTTTGCAATGATGCATCCAATAAATCTTGGATACATCAAAAACTTTGTTTCACTTTTCACATTTTTAAGCAATCCTTCAAAAATATGTTTAGAAAAATTGTATTTTCTGTTTGTAGCTAATCAAATGAGAGCAGAAGCCATGTTTCCACTAAATTGCTCCCAAGAGGTTTTCTTCTGGCTCAAACAGTGAAGGATTGTGTGAATCAAAAATCTCCATTGTGGAGTAAGATGCTTTTTCAGAAAAGTGAGTTTGTTAGACTCAGCATGATACCCCATTCTTTGTAAATTTTCAAAAATTTCAGTATCTGGTAACTGACTAATACCATCAGAATCATCCAAATGAATATGTCTTCTTATGGATGACTCAGTAAGAGTCAAGTGTTTACCATCCACTTTGGCCTTAATTCTTTGTTCCCCATTTTCAGAAGTTTTAATTTTAGCAGATTGCCAAAATTGTAAAATTTGAGTTTCATAAATAGTGGGATTGACTAGCAAAGCAAACCTGATGTAGGAGTTGTTTAAAAAATCCACTACTTGATGAAATGAGGCATTATCCTCTGACTTCTCCAAAAATGCTAATTGATTGTGACGTTGGACAAAGTTTAGAACAACTGTGGAAGCCATAATGAAAATTTTGAATATGATGGTGGGATTTGTTGGTAGTACTGGTAGAAGATGAAAGGTGTATGTGAATTATGATAATGACTGATGAAAGAAGATATGAGAGAATTACTTTTAACCGACAATAAGAAAGATTATAATAAGTAAATGTATAGGCGGTTAAAAAGATCTTTTATATATGAAATATAATATAATATAATCATCAGTAATTTACATAACTACCCCAACGGCTAATTTTAACTACCTGGCCCAATGGCTAAAACTTTTTCTGACAGGCTCAACGGCTATTTAGCAGTACCTTTTTACACTAGCAGTACCAATTTTGAACTACCAGTACCTATGAAAGTTTTATAAAAATCCCTTATAGTTTTTAGCAAACTACCAGCTATCAACGGATTTGAGTTGTCTTTACCAAAAGCCGTTTGCTTAAGGACTAGCTAACTATTTACAATTAAGTATGGTTAGTTAACAACCATATAGTTTTTGGTAAACTATCAACCATCAACGGATTTGATTTGTCTTTACCAAAAGCCGTTTGCTTATGGACTAGCCAACTCTTAAGTTTGTAAAAACTTGGTGAGCTGAATACCAAAAGCCATAGTGGCCTAAAGATGGTGCAATTTCCTTGGATGGAGGAAATTTAAAAAGGCAATGATGCTGTGTATCTTGGATGATTGGTTCAACAAGTGAAATCATCTAATGTCATGCCTTTGAGTTGAAACTTTCCTTAGGTTGATCTAGATAGAACTTTCTCCTTGAGAAATGCTTCATCCCTTCTAGATATGTGATCTAACTCTCTCTTTTTCAACTTTACATCATCTTGTATGCTCTTGTCTTTCCTTTCATAAATTGGTTTCTCTTCCATTCTGGGCTATTAATTCCTCCCCTGAGATTGTTATCTCTCCTGAAATGAGTATAACTTTTGTTGCTCCTTTTTGTTTGGAAGAACTCTTGTTTTGTTATCAACCTGAAATGTGTTAGTTGCAAACCAAAAGAACAAAGTGCAAAGCACTTGATCTATAGTATTTTAAACATTCAAGCATCAATGTGAAACAAAACATAGGAATTTTATATCAGCAGGACCAATTATGAATTTTATATCAACAATCCTGAAAAGGTTTGTTGATGCACCTTTTGATTGGATTGGTTTCCAAATCCAACATGCTGAGGACTTAACAGCACTTTCCCTTTTAATCCATTGTGTGGTCTTTGGTCTATCAGTACCAATTTTGGTAATACCAATTTTGGCAGTACCATTTGGTCTAGCAGGACCTTTGGTTTTTGGTTTCCAAATTTGTGTTTTGACCACAGATTTCTTTTGAATAGGACTATTCACAACTTTTGGTACACATTTGAAAGTGTTTCTTGTACCCTTATCAGTTGGTTTTGCAATAACAGGCTTATTTTGTCTAACAGTATGTTTAACATTTGTGGTGTTAGACTTAACAAAACCTTTTCTGGGGTGAGTAACATTTGTTTTAGACTTTGATTTACTCCCAGAAACCCATTTATTACAATAAGCATGAAGATGATTAAAGCTACCACAATAATAACAAGCCTTATTGAACATAACAAAGTCATCACCTAGTTGTTGTGACTTAAGGTTGTTCCAATTTCTTTGGCTTCCCCTAGGTTTGTTATTACAATTTTTACAACTTTCAACTGTTTTCAAAACAGCTTTAGCCTTAGCTTTAACTTCTACTTTCTTAGGACTTACTGGTCCTACTTTGATTCCTTTGATAGGAGTAGTCTCATCTGCATCATCATCAGATACCCAATCTTCAATAATTAGGACATCTGGTCTCTTCTCAGTGAGCACCTTAGAGAGTGAGACATTCTTAGCACTCTCAGAAGGTTCACTTATCACTACAGGTTTAGCTAATGGTTTGTTAGTGACTTCATGCAAACCTGATTCAGCAAGATCTGATCCTGGAGGACAAGGAATTCCTCTATAAGGAGGTGGACATTCATTGTATCCTATCCCTGATTTTATTCTCTTATTCATCTGATTCTCTACTATGCTCCTAGTACACTCAGAAGCATTTTCCAATTTAGTAACAGTCAGTTGAATATTATCTCTAGCCAATGTCACTTTAGTGCACTCAGTCCTTACCATTTCTATTTCTGAATCTTTCAAAAATATTTGTCTATTAAGAGCAGCTTTAGTATCAGAAAATGTGAGTTCATTTTCTCTATAGTGAATTATTTGTTTTTCTAGTTTGGCCATACCACACTTATGGTCAAATAATGTTTGTTGGGTTTTTCTGAGTTCTAATGTTTGTGAATCATAAGATTTTCTTATAAGTTCTAATTCTTTAAGAAATTCACAATTTTTAGAACATTTGATAGTTTGTACCTCAGGGGTGGAGAATGCCATCAAAGCCAATTCATCAGAAGTTGATTCATCTTCACCCATGAAACTCCAATCAAAACCCATGCCATCAATAGCAACCATTGCTTTTGGCTCAGCAACTTCAACAACCTTACTCTTGCTTTCAAAGCTTCCTCTCTTCTCAAAGCTTCCTTTATTCCTGTTGTCAAACCCTCTACCCTTGTCATCCTGCTTCTTAGGTCTTCTACACTCTCTAGAGTAGTGACCTTTCATGTGGCAGTTGTAACACTCCACCTTTGACTTATCATAGCCAGCAGGCTCATTTCCATTTATCATTATCTTCTTGCCAGTCCTCATCAACAACTTCTTAGCTCTAATGCTTAAAAGTAAAAGTTGCCACTTTATGTCCATCACTTCAAGATCATCAGGATGAATCTCTTGAAGATCTTCAAATGTTAATACGGACCCATTGTGTTGAGATGTAAGAAAAGCACACCCAATTGTTTCATCTAAAATGGATTTGGTACTACTAGAAGTACTAGCAGTACCAAAGGTTGTGTTGGCAGTACCTTCTTCTCTGCCACCTTTTTCTTCATTATCAACCTTTGAGATGCTTGGGGATGAAACAAAAGCCATATTTCCTGAGCTTGACCCAGTAGTCTTCTTTACTTCATGTTCTACAATTTTGAAATTGTTGTAGAGATCATTGAGACTCATCTGGTCAATATCTGGCTTGTTCTTCCAGACAATGACATGCATGGACCATTCTGAAGGTAAACTCCTAAGAAATTTAGAGTTTAGGTCTTCTTGAGTTATCATCACTTCATGGATGGCTAACTGACTTGTAAGCTTCTGAAGTCTATTGAACATACTGTCCAAAGACTCATTGGTTGTGGCTGTAAAGTTCTCAAATTGTTGTTTGAGAAGTGTTTTCTGTGTTTTCTTGGTAGCATCATTACCACCAAACCTAGCCACAATAGCTTCAAAAAGGGTTTTGGCATCTTTGTATCTGTTAAAGATCAGAAGTTGATCATTTGGAATAGTCATCAGTAACATACTCCTTGCCTTTAGATCATTTCTCTTCTGAACTTTTTCATCTGCATTTGATGGTTGGTCTTGTATGTGTGTTACAAGAGCATCATTTACTGTTGTAGTGGTGATTTGGGGTTTAAATGAATTGCCTTGTTCAATGATCTCCCAAAGTGCATAGTCCTGCACTTGAAAGTATTGTTCTACCCTTAGTCGCCACATTTCAAACTCATTTTGCTTAAGTAATGGAAGTTTAGCTGCAACATTTGTTTGAATATGTTCAACATCCATTGTTCTTTTAAATTAGTAAATATCAAGCCTAGCTCTGATACCACTTGTGGAACGGTTTTGTTCGTTGAGATATTTATGTATTGAATGTGTTTAGCATGCGGAATCTACTACAACACACTTAAAAGAACACAAGGTGGTGAGTTTAAGTAAACGTGAGAATGCAATGAACAAAGAACACAACTTTGGTTAACACAAAACGATTCAATATTATTGATGAAATAATACGGATGATCTAAATATCACCGGGATTACAAAGTAATCTTGAATCTTAGATTGTAAAAGGATTTGTGAATTGAAGTAACTAAGTTACTTGAGAGATAGTTTGGTTTTTGGTTAATAGTTGGTAAAGATGCATGCATGAAGTAGTGACTAAGATATCCTTTTATAAGATAAGGATATCTTCTTACAAGATTGTCAAGTGGTTGAATATAAAACTATACTTTGACTATATTGGCGCCTACAATTAAATACAACTACCAATGTACAACTCTGCCATATTCTTCTGTGGTTCACAGAAGACTAAACTACTTCTACATAACGTATAACAATGTACAAAGACTAATAATTCAACTAAATATCTATTACAAAATATCTAATCGACATGACATAAGCTTGGCAGGCTCTTCATCAACTAGCAGTACCTTCTACCGAGAAGGTACTGGTAGAACATCTTCGTACTCTTCAAAATCAACTAGCAGGCTCTTTAACATCTTTGGCAGGCTCTTTGACTTGAACATTTTATTCCCAACAAAATTGTTGCTAATCACTTCTATTCAATGGATCTAAGAGATGAAATAGCACTATGTAGTGGGTGAGCCATTGCCCCAATCTTCTTTATCGGCTCTCGTTGATCAAAATAAGCCTCGAGACGACCATATTGGTGAGTTGTTTTGTTCATTTTTGTTTGTTCATGTTTGTCTTTGGATTTGTTAGATTTTATTGGTTTTGGTTGTGTTGATATTGGATTAGTAGACAGTATTGAGACAGTAGAGGTATGGTGTTGTGGATTGGATTTTGGATAGTGTTTGGCTTGTGGTATTGATTAGGATAGCAGTAGAAGCAGTGTTGATTTAACTGGATTAAATTAGGGTTTGTTTGGTTGTATTGTGGTTTGGATATTTTTTTTGGCTGATGGTGAAGGAGTGTTGACTGGTTGTGTTTAGATTTTGGATCACTTTGGACTGGTTATGCAGTGTGAGGACTCAAATGATTTTGCAACTTGTGGTTTTATGGTTGTGTTGTGTTGTTGGTTAAACAAGAGTCCATAGACTCGGTTTGGTTAAAGCCGTGACTCAAATGAGTCACGACATAACCCATATGTCCTCGTTGTGTATATTTACTTTTGTTTCGAATCGGATTTGGATTTGCGTTTGTGTTGGATTTCGGATATTGATTTGTGGTTGTGTTGTGTTAGTTTTGAATTTGTTCTGAATCACATGTGATTTGTTCTAGAATCACATGTGATTTGTTCTGAATCACATGTGATTTTTTAATATAACTCAGAGTAATCACTTTCAATTGCATGTTACTAACTACATTTTTGTATGAAACTAATTAAGAAAGGACATGTGATTTATTCTGAATCACATGTGATTTGTTCTGAATCACATGTGATTTGTTCTAGAATCACATGTGATTTGTTCTGAATCACACATGATTTTCGTTACCAGTCTCATGTGTTTTTGAACAAATCACATGTGATCCAAGAAATATGAGTTTTGCTGAGGGTCCTTGATAACTTGAAAGCTCTTTTATTTAGAATCACACATGATTTTCGTAACCAGTCTCGTGTTTTTGAACAAATCACATGTGATTTGTTTTGAATCGCATGTGATTTGTTCTGAATCACATGTTTTTTCTCTCTGAATCACATGTGATTTTGTAGTATAACTATGAGTAATCATTTAAAATTACATGTTACTAACTACATGTTTGTGTTTTAGCTAACTACAGGTCTTGCTTAAAAAAGTTGAAGAAAAGCCTAAGCCGAAAGTTGCGTCTAAGCCTATTCTGATGAAGATTCTGAAAGTGATAAGCGTAATACGGTGTTAAAGAAATTCAAGGGGAAGATGATTAGGTTTTATGTACTAGTGATGATTTATGTACATTTCTTCATTTTATTAAGTTTAGATGTTGATGGTAGACTTTTGGTAATTACTGGTGGTTGTAGTACTGAACAAATACATTATAAATATGAAATAGTCTTTTGGTAATCACGTGTGATTTGTAACATCAGTTATAAACATCATTCTTCAATAACATCACATGTGATTCGTGTATGAATCACATGTGATTTGTAAGCAAATCACATGTGATTTGTAAGTAAATCACATGTGATTTGTTACTAAACATTTTGCTATTTCACCAGAGTAAATGTATGCACAAAAATCACTTGTGATTCGTGTATGAATCACATGTGATTTGTTACTAAACATCACATGCGATTTTTGTATGAATCACATGTGATTCGTGTATGAATCACGTGTGATTTGTAACATCAGTTATAAATATCATTCTTCAATAACATCACATGTGATTCGTGTATGAATCACATGTGATTCGTGTATGAATCACATGAGAAAAGTTTTTTCATCAGAGGCGAATGTAAAAGAGGTGCTGAATGCGCTTACAGGCATGAGATGCCCGTCACAGGCGAGTTGTCCCAGCAGAATATTAAAGATCGTTATTACGGGTATGTACGCTCTTCTCCTTTTCATCTTCTACACACACATAGAACTGTTGATGCATAAAGATAGTCATAAAACGCGTACACCTGATGTATAGAGGTTCTGCTGTTTTATCTTTTGAAGGGATTACGCATCGTGCACCACATACTTGCTCTTCCTCCTAGTTGCTTTTCGATTTTCTATAACTATTTAAGCCCGATATCCGTATAGTGAAGCAATTGCCAAAGGAATCACAGTTGTTGGATCTTGAAGCCATTGGTAGTGTGGTAAGAGTTAATTTACCATAAAGTAGTTAACTATTATGTGAACTATGCTGAATTTTTATTTATTTATTATTTTTTTTTTTATTATTTTTTTTTTTTTTTTTTAAAATTTGACAGGTGACAGATGTTGATATTTCCAAAGAGGCGAAACCAAGTTTTTATCTAAAATTTATTCTGCCACTTCTAATGAAGAATATAGTTGTTTGCTAAGCCTTCCCCTGAACTACCCAAACAGTTGAGATTTATTAAGATTTCAGTTCGCCGTGACTCTCCTTCAAAAGATGTTCCTTCTAAAAGGAAATAGGATAATGTCGAGAAACAACGTGAAGGAGTTAAATCAAAAGCAAATGTTGGTCCTAGTTCTAAGAGGTCTAAGAAGCAGCCTCAACCACTATTACACTCGAATAACATGTGATTTACACTCGAATCACAACAAAAATAGAATCATGTGTGATTTACTCATTTTTAGATTAAAACAGAATCACAAGTGTTTCAGTTTATAACAGCAAAGAGTAAAGCACACGTGATTTACATTTTTTCATAACAGAAAAAAAAAAAAAAAAAAAAAACAGAATCACACGTGATTTCACTAATTTGTTTTATAAAAGAAGGGAATAAGTTGATTTGATATTGAAGATCACATATGATTTATTACATTAAAGATCGCATGTGATTTGTGAAATCACATGTGATTTTGTTTTTGTAAGCTGTGTTTCTGACTCAACATTGTGAGTTGTGATTTATAAAATCACACGTGATTTTTAAAATAAAAAATCACACAAGTGATTTTACAAATCACGTGTGATTTTTCTGGGTGAAAATTTTGAAAAAAAATCGTCGAAAGTATATAAAAGTGCATATCTATTGAAAGATAATTTAATTCTCGTCGCGATGGTGTATTTTTAATAGCTTGAAGATTTACCGTTTGAAAGATATGATGTTTTAAAAAAAGGTGAAAATAGGTTTTTATATAATTACATTTCTGCCCTCCCTTTGTTAGTTATTGCTTTCATCTCTGCCATTGGATGAAAGGAGAATGAATGATTGTGATCTTGTGGTTTGTTCTTTAGATATTAGTGGTTTGCCATAGATATCACCTCACTATATTTATTTATCAATGGATTTGCTACTGTATGTTGTCATGTGCTACTGTATTTATTAAGGAAAATGATTGAGAGGAGACTAATTGTTTGTATACTTAAAGATTAATAAATCAGATGTGATTTACACACGAATCACATGTGATTTACACACGAATCATATGTTTTATGGTGAATCACATGTGATTTACACACGAATCACATGTGATTTACATCACAACAAAAAACGAATCACGTGTGATTTTATAAATCACATTAAAAATTCAGATGTGATTTCGGAAACTCGAGTTACAAAAAAAGTAAAGAAAAAATCACATATGATTTCACAAGTCACATGTATCTTTAAAGTAATAAATCACATGTGATCTTTAATATCAAATTAGCTTATTCCTTTCTTTTATAAAAAAAATTCGTGGAATCACGTGTGATTATGTTGTTTTATTTTGTTACGAAAAAATGCAAATTACGTGTGATTTACTCTTTTCTTTTAGAAATGAGTAAATCACACGTGATTTTGAAAAAATGTAAATCAGATGTACAAATCACATGTGATTTCTGTAAAATAATATCAAAATCACATGAATCACATATGTACAAATCACATGAATCACATGGGATTCTGTACAAATCACATGTGGTTTATATACAAATCACATGTGATTTTCATACGAATCACATGTGATTTGCATGCGATTTATACTTGATCTAGTTGTTTGCTGTTGTGTTTCTCAACATCTGTAAACTTGGCATAAACATTTGTTATAAAAAGTGATAATGTGATATGAACTAATAAAACATCCTTTTTGAACTTTTTCCTAACGTATGGAAAAATGAGAATGGCTTAAATGTATGGAAAAACATCCTTTTTGCTATGATACCTTGTAATGACACTGCAAATAATGGACGAATGGGATTAGTTTTGGTGCCAAATACTTCTATTGAACAATTCTATAACCATCATCCCTCTGATACACCAATTATAAAGTGATGCCAATCCATTATTTCTTCTTTTATGCTAAGTTGCTTACTATAACTGTTCCTGATCATCCTATCAGCAAAATGCATTCATCATATCTATTTTTTTACTTTCGCAGAAGTTGGGGAAGCTAAGGCTCCAGGTGTCTATGGATTACGCCATGATTTACTCATTTCTATATAAAAGTTTTTTTATAACAAAACACTAAAAAACAGATACTTTCATTATCAAACAAACCATTTGTCAATTGTCACAACTCACAAGTTGTCTACACCAACTAGAGTCCAATCTCTAAACATGAACCCAAAAAGATGATCTTTAACTATTGTTGCAGCTGTTGGTGATGTGTCCTCAAAAGGTACAACTATTGGTAAAGGTGCTGCCCGCAATGTTAGTTAAATGGCGTCATCTCCAAGCTACCTCACCGGAAAAAAATTCCGATAACTTTCCGGCGACAAAACCACCGTCACCGACCTCACCTTCGAATTCAACGAATTCGACATCTAGAATGTCATATCTTCACCTTCATCTAAACTGCCGCACGAGATTCGGAACCTGGCGTGATATTTTCCGGTGTGTTTTTTATGAGAGATAAAGTGGGATTTGTGTGTGTTGACATTTAATGAGATGGAGTGAAGATATTTTCTGCATATATTGAAGAAGATGAAATGACATTTTTGTCCTTGTTTGTTATTGTTTTATTTCATCTCAGCCGTTTGATAAAAGCGAGATGGATGGCTGGGATCGTCTGTATTGTTCTTTAGATACCTCTTGTTTGTTCCTGATCTCACCTCATAAGCCTATTATAGGATAAAATGAGAAAAGTGAGAAACAAAAGTACATTTCAAATATAACCTACATTTCAAATACACCTAAAGAATACACATTAATTATTGATTAGCACACTTCATTTTCATGCTTTAAACAGTTCAGCATATATGACAGGATGCTCACTGTACTTATACTTTTGACTGTGACAATCAATAGTTGAAATATGCAAATCATCACTCTTAAATTTATTTTCCTCATTTTAAATGTGAGGCCAACATTTATTCTCATTTTCATCATTTCAATTTCTCTTCTCACTATATTATAATATAAACTAAAGATGGAAATTTAACGGGGCAAACAATAAAATCTTAAGCCCTCCGTTTTCCACTAATTCTTCACTTTATTGGTTGCCAAAATAATTATATTCCATAAACAGTAGCCCAACAGTTGGTAGTGGGCCATGTGGCTCTCTCTCATTGGCCCAAACGAGTTGCAACTTTCTCTGTTCACTCCCGTTTTCACGTAGTGACACCCTAATACGAAAACAAAAGTCATTAACCACATCCTAGAATAATCCACCGCCTCTTATTTGTACCATGCTTTATCTACTCCAGAAATCCAGAAGCTACCATTCTCACATCACCGCCTCTTCTTCTAATATCACCTACCTAACAAAAACAGACCACCTCCTCTTCTTCTGCTAATACGACCACCGCCGCTCCACTTCGTTGCCCCATCGATTACATGATCGTTAAATAGACATGCTCGTTGTGCTAGAAGGTCAGTGTATATAACCAATTTCTTCAAGTTTTAGTATCCTAAATCGACTCATACTTTCGTGTGTGTTGGTTACTGTAATTTATCACCAAGAAGAAATAATCAGATGTCGTTGTTGCTTGTGAATCTTTAGATGACTTAAGGTAATTTATATATTGAATTGTGTATTTATTTAGATTTCTTTGATATTATTTTCTATATGGGCTATGTTTGGCAGCAGTAGCTGTGAGCAGTAGCAGTGAGTTGTGAGCAGTAGCTGTGAGTTATAGCCACAGCTCACTGCTCACCGCTCACAGCTTCTTAAAGAATCATTGAAAAAATGAGCTTTCTTAAAAAATAGCAAAGCTCACCGCTCTTTTGCCAAACGAACACTAAAAATCAAAAAGCTCATTGCTCACCGCTCATCGCCTCAAAAAGCTCTGCGCCAAACATAGCCTTCATGCAGCTATAACCTGTTGGTATGAAATTCAATGTGTTGCCATGGAGAAGAAAATTAATTAAAGGTAAGGCCTTTTAAACTTTCACTTTTTTGATCTATCATTGATTGGGGTTTCCCTTGCACCTAAGGAGAGATGATCAACATTTTTTAAGGTCATATTCGTTCGAATTTTTATTTTTATTATTATTTTTATATTATCGACTATCTTTTACTTTAGCTTCTGAGGCTTTTTTTCTATTGCTTATACCCTTTTTTTTTTTTTTTTTTTTTGCTCATAATTCAGTGAACAAGAAGTTCACTATATGATGGAGAGATATGAGCTGGATGTTGACATCGGGTAAGGTTATTAACAGTTTTAGCGGTTGTTTAGGGTTGCTTTATGGTCACCCTTTTATATTGAAAACAAAAGTGGACGATCATGTAAAAATAAGCAATCAAAACAATCCTTGAGTGTTTGGAGCTTTGAGATTACTTTATTTATTTATTTGTAGCTTTAGGAATGGTTATACCGCTGGGATGTGGAGCGAAAAAGCTTGAGGTTGATGTTGATTGTGAGGCTGAAGGACAGGATGAGGATCGGTTACTTTTTTTATTTATTTATCTATTGTTATTGTTTTTTAGAGTACTTATATATTGTCGAATTCTCCGACACAAATAAGTGACTTTTATAGTTTTTTACGATTTTTTAACATTGGGTTTGAAAAATGGTGGCACCAGGTGATCAAAGGAATGATTTTCCTCAACTTTTGGGGTTAAAGAAGGGGTGCATTAATGCTAACCGCTAAACGCTCTCAAGTACTCTTTGATAAGCATTATGATGCTAATTTAGGTTAAACATGGTAAATTTTGGTGCCACGTGTAATATTGTGCTAAATACTATGTTGTAATTTGATGTTTATTTAATTAGATTATAATATGAAGTTGCTATGATTTTAATTGTAGGTTGATTTTGAAAATATTACTGCTTGCGTTTGGTTATTCATTTGTGGAATTTATTCCACTTGGTAAAAAGTAAAAATCTCACTTTGTGAAGGTAAATTGAACTGGAGTGATAGTTTTGATCAATTATATTTTATGATACGGCGTGACGGCATTTTTTGGAAATTTAAGGTGAAAAAACGGACGTTTTGGATATGAGAAGGCGTTTGATTTAAAAATTTGTTTACTAGCAAATGGAAAAAATCACTAGATATTCAGTAAGTCGTTATATTTTATTTTATGTTAAAGATGCTTGCTTTATGGGATTCTAATTAAGGTATTTAAGATTAACCGACCACGTGTGTTGATGAAAGCAGGTGACTAAACAGAGATCAGGAATCAAGGTTACCATTGGTTCAACGCGCCGCCTGGTCAAAAGCTGGAAAAAAGACAGAGTCCAGCGGTCCTGATATGTCTGGTTTAGTAGCTGCAAGAAAGAGTATGCTTTACGAAGATCGAAAAGGACAAAACTGGAACTTCACAACAGCTTCCAAGACTTATTAGCCGGTTTCCAGGATCGTTTAAAGAGGCGCCTTCAAATGGAGATGGACAACATGACGAAGATAGAAGAACAACCAATAAAGATCCAATTTCCGTAAGTTTTGTTACTATTCTTTCATATTCTCCATTTCAGATTGTGAAAAATGACCTTTATAACCTTCTTTATGCTTAGGTCGGGTATGGATCGAAGGCAAGTAGCATTCGCTATTCAGACCCACTACAAGCTCCATCCGGGAAAATGGATCAAATGTTGAAAGACCATGACCGACAAGTTCAAGAAGCAGTAGGACGCGCACGAGATAAAACCAAAGTGAGAAAAGTTCAAGGTGAGAATTCATTCTTTTCTGGTCGGTGACCCTTCAACACGCACACGTATTATCAACACGTTGTAGGCAAATTCATGTATAATGAGAAACCTTTTAAATGTTTACACCCGACGCCTTCTTCTGTTTGTGAGTTTGGAGCTCAACTTCGGTGTATTTATTATTGTTGGATTAATACCAGACGTTTGTCATACCTACCTTTTGCATATATAACACGTCTTCATTTTATGGTGTTATTCTTTGTAGCATCTGGATGGTACAACGGATATAACTAGGAATGTTCATTTCGGAAAACCTACTGAGCATGAAAGAAGATGTTATACCACGGTATGTTGGCCTTACTTTCTTACTTTGAGTAGTTCGAGTACTTTTAGATGTAGGTGCCTCAAAATTCAGACATAAGTATGACGTATAAAGGGGTTTTAACATCCATGGATTTGAGTTTCACTAGAATGAAAGTAAGTGTATTGAAATCAAATGAAAAAAGTTGTTTATATCCTCGAGTGAAAAAACTTGATTTGATTTTTGTTATGTGCAGAGGAAGAACGCATTGTTGAAAGATTACAAGGGGAGTCGGAAGTCATCAGTTTTTTGTCGATAAGCGAATTGGAGAGCAGGTGATTGTCTGCATTTGGTAGCATAATTAAGGATTAGTAGTATGCTATGGATAACATGTTGCAGTTACATTTACTCACCACTACACCCTTTTAGCGCCAACTGCCTTGGAATACCTTATATTAACTTAATTATGCCTGATATCATTGTAGGTGCGCATGGACAAAAAATCGCAGGTTGTTCCAGCTCACATCAGAATACTGGGCGAGGACGCCTAACTACATGAATTCGTGCAACAAATGATTTGTAACATGTCATGGATAATGTGATGCAGTTACATTCACTTAATCGGGCTCCTTTTTTTTCTATAGGTATCACTTAATCGGGTTCCTCTTTTATTGAATTTCAATCATAGTTCCTATTGATTCTTATTTTGTTAAAAAGGTATTTCAGATTCTGGAACCAATATGTCACTAGAGATATAAACTTTGTATGCAATGACCCTTTAAGTTTGTAACTGATAGCTGTAAAAAACATGTAACATAAGTTTCTTTTCACATGTTAGTTTTCTTTTTCTTTTTTTCTTTTTTTTTTTTTTTTTTAATGGGTAAAAATGCCACTTTGATTTTATGTATGGCATGTACTTTAACTGTGTTCAAGAGTTGGAAATAGTAAAGTTAGCTTTATCGAGTAAGCGACGGGCACTATGACATTTTGATTGTCCTATTTGAATTTGATTAGTGTAGTCGATACATGATCCTATTTGCCATCAACAATGATTTAACGAGCCCTGTAACAATGTGGTTCTTAGAGAGTTCATGAAAAATAAATAATTGCCGAATAATTCTTATAAACATACACACGGCCGCCCCGCAACAACGCGCGGTTTTACCCGCTCGTTTCTTTCCATTAGCTTATTACAAGTATTATATAACAAACTTTTATATAAACTTATAAATTTCAATATAAACAAAAAAAAAATAAGTATTATAAAATACAGTATAAAACAAATTCATATAAACTCGTAAACCCAAAATTAAGCTTAAATAAATGTCCTTTAAATTTACTCGTGTTGTTTTTTCTTCCTCCCGAAACTTGTGTAAACAATGTCATGTAGTGGAGAAGTTTATAATTTTTTCATGCCAAATCGCATCTAAATCACCAGACATTTATATAAACATGCATATGTTGGTGCTTTTAGAGTTGTTATCAAAATGCTCGTCTTTGTGCTAAACTTATATTTTCATAAGTTATCACCTTGCTTGGTTTGCGTTCGTTGTCAAATAATATGTTACTTTTGTTAGAGTTTTGGAAAAATATTAAATCGTGTATGATTAGAATCGAACCCGGGACTGAGGAATTGCACACTTTACGTATGAATGATCAAAGGAATAATTAATATATATATATTATTATATATTTTAATTATTTGGACACGAAATATGGACTAACGGACGTTAAAGTAATTAATGGAATTAACTAATGATTGTTAGTAAATAAAGGAGGGGGTTAAGTGTTGAGTTTTGGAACTTGAGGATGTATTAGACTCAAACTTGGAGAACAAGTTTGGAGGCTATATATACACCCTCAAACCCTTCAAACAGTCGACACAATAATAACCTAAAAGTCGGACGAAATATTGACAACCCTAAAAGTCAATCGACTTTTATGAATTATGTATGTAATCGTACAGTACATCATGATGACTTTATGTTTTAATGAATTCTGTTCTAGCATGAACAAATAATTAATATATACACAAAGTCAAATCGACCTACTATTCCTTGCATGCATAGTACTGTCATATGAATTATATATTGAAAGTATGTATTGTAGAGTACCTTTATATATGAATCATATTGTTTGTGATATGCAATCGTACTATGCATGATTATTATATCACATAGTATATTGGTAATATGTATCGTACAGTATTCGAATTTATTAAACAAAATAGTTTTGGTTTAATAATCATGTTCATTCACTAGCATCAACCTTTGATTGGTTATAGTACGTGTGTGTATGAACTCGGATATAACTTACTTTAGTTATTATCTTGGATTGTGGAACAAAAAAGTAAGGGGTTCCACGTTAATCCTATTTGTTCTTGTTGAAAAGAAGACAAGAAGATTTGATCCTTGTTCTTGCTAGGATCAAAACAGTATGTTTCCTTTATTATTTGGTAATACATTATACATGTTAAATAATGATCCTGCTTCCGCTATTATGTGCTTTGATGTTTATTTATTTATTTGAATGTCAAGATATTTAAATTTCAACAGTGGCATCACGAGACAATTTAACATGTAATTGTTATTATCAAAACACATAATTAAAAATCAAATCTTGATTTGGATTTACATGTTTGTTAGTCGAATTTTTTTTAAGGTTTTATTACTAGAACTAAAAATAATTCGAACCATAATTTAGGGGGGGGGGGGTTCGACCCTTCTTAGTTAAAAAGTTAGTTTTGTAACCCTAAATTATGACATGTTTATGTGTTTATTTGAATAAGGGTTACGTTCCTGTTTAATTCATAATTCTTCATGCAAGGAATTATGAATTAGGGTTTGTTTTATTTGCTACATGTTTAGATAAATCTAAAATTAGGGAAGACCTAATCTATTAAATTAATGAATCAGTTATGTGCAACGTGGTATATTATTATTAAAACTTACGCGGTCAATTGTTGGCGTCTGTGGTCCGTTGGGTACAATGCGCTCGAAAACCAATTGGAGTTTTATTAATTATATACATAGTAATTACACATATAGATTATTAATAGGATTTATCAAAAGGTTGCATGTGGCTATATGATTTAATTGTTAAGATTATATGCGTTATTTGTGTTTATTTAATTTTTGTTAAAATTACTTGTCTTATTTGTTTAAATTATTCTTGAATTGTAAGCAAAAGGAGGGTGATTTTTGGTATAAAAATTAAATGGACCTAATAACTATGAAACCTTGATGTGGTAAATTATTTATTGCCAAGTCTTATGTGCCGACAGTGGTTCGCTTCGCACGGTAATTTGCTCCCAGGCGAGACTAACAATTTAATAATTTACAACATAATTTTATAAGACTTAGAATCATAAATTTTAATTGATTGATATAACTGTACAAATGGTCGAAGCGGCGGACCTAATGTTGATAAACTATAAAGTGGGTATAAGGTTGGTTTCGCATTAAATTGTGGCCTTAAAGAGACTCTATTATGTCTCTCCGCTCGCCTGTGCATCAAATTAGACTTACCAAGTACACCGTTATATGTACGAAGCATCTTAAGGAAAAGTTGTAAGTTACTCAACGCCTCAATTAAAACTTTGTTGATTTAACTCTTAGCTAATTGGTAATTAAAATTGTTTTGAAAACCTATGATACAAATATCAGTGCATGCATCTTTGTACATATTTTGATTATAACATCAAAATAAATACCCTATAAAATTTAAGTCCATGCTATCTAATTATAAGAGACACTTGAAGTTAATATCTGGCGTAAGTGAGACCTTGACACAGATATTAATAAAAAGGTAAATTGCATTTTTTCATTACTAGCAGATCAACTGAATGTAATGGATCTATGTGAATTTACAAGTTTCTAAATTAGACGACTTAATTAAGTTATATGTGAGACCTTGAGACTTAAAGCATGAGATGGGAAGAAACATGCTTACATTGCAAATTGTTTGGCAAATGTAATTCGCATAAATTTAGGAGTCGGAAAATTGTTTCGCGATTATTGTACGACAAGTTACCATATTTTGTACTTTCACTGCTAGCAGATCAACTGATGTGGTGGAACTATGGAAAGTTGGATCCTAGTTTTCAAGAAAATTAAATGGTTATTTTATAGTTCCTGGGTAATTTTCTTTTCTTGAAAAATTATTATCGAAAATACTAAAATTGAATTTTGTAAATTCATTTAATGTATTAATGCAACATTAAAAACCGTAAACGTGGGGCATTCTTTTAGTGGTAAATTGATCTACACCCGTAGGGTTTTTGGTTAGAGTCAACTTTACTAAAAGAATAAACCAAGTCTACTTTCTTTGAGAAGAGTGAGACTTAAACCATATACCTTTTCATGAATGAGAAGGGTATAATGGGAAAATTAAAATTGTCTAAATTCTAAAAAATAACTCATAGCAAAATTTTAATAGTTAAGAAAATTGCACATTTGATGAGTTATTAAATTAGAAGCTAGACTAGTTACCACATAATTGATAAAAGGCAAACTAGCACACTTTGTCTAGTTGTTGTGCTTTGACCACTTTTGATGCTACATACCATTGTGGGGATGGTAGTCAAATTAAGGAAGAAATTGCATGCCCAATTATTTCCAAGTTAATTGAATTGATGGATAGTCCATCATTTACAAAGTAGAATACATTCTTTTAGTACCTAAGTAATTGTTACGTATGGGATTACTCAAAGGTGTAGGAAAGTAAATAGCACACTATTTGCTTTTACTGGTTATGAAACACTTATAATGTTGTCAAATTCAGTGGGAGCATTGTGTTGTAATTACTGAATAACATATATTAATGTAATGACCTGTAATTCAGTGGGAGCTACAAGCTTGTTATCTTGGTAGTAACCCAGATTGTCTCTAGAATGTCCTGAGATAATTACTTTCCAATTGTAGACACTTGTGGGTTTAAGGATAGTCATTTGCGTTTCCTTACTAGACAAGGTGGTTCTATATCTACGAATATCTATGACATAATCATATTAATCACATAAACAAATGATTGACGTGTTGTTTATCTGATACATGATATTGTTCCATACACAAGTGGGAGAAATCTTAATTGTGTGCAAGCAACAACACAAAGAAATATGATTTAAAGGATTCTCTTGACTGCATGGTAAGAGATTAATGTTCTAATATGATTTTTTATTCACATCTAATAAATAGAACACTTGAAATTAATATCTAGCGTAAGTGAGACCTTGACATAGATATTAATGACAAGGTAAATTACATACTTTCATTACTAGCAGATCAACTGATGTAATGAAATTGTGTTAATTTGCAAGTTCTAAATTAGATTCTTATTAGAACAAGTGTCAATATGATAAATGAGATTACTTCAAACTAAATATTTATGTATTATTGAAATGACATAAATAAATGAAGTACCCTAATACTACTTCAAATTTGAATGTTTATGTATTCTTGGAATGTCATAAATATATGAAGTAAATAAATTAACTTGAAATACTATTGAAACCAAATTGTGGTGTTCATGATTACTTTAGTTATGTATATTTATATTTTATTGTAAAGATATAAATATGAAGTCTTTTAATTGTTACAAGACTTATAATAAAGTAAGACGTTAACTTGTTATGTTATTTAACATAAACAAGAAGTCATTGAGTTGATCAATGATTTATAACGTTAATTTGGATTATAACAGTTTATGTCTTCTTGTTAAGACATGGACATGAAGTGACTTGGTTAAAAGTACTTATGTTATATAGCATGCAATTGGCTTGGAAATTCTATTATACCATTAAGCTGATTTAGTTGGTAAATAGATAAACCAAACAAAATATATTTATCTTACATATTGTAAGATTGTCTTACAATATAATCCTAATGAAATACATAATGTTTATGGTACGTTCAGTTAGGAAAATCAAACTCTTGTTATATTGTTTGATTAAAGATAACTATATCTTCCTTTCTTCCAAATTGTTATCAAGGTTAGGAAATTGAGTATGCATTGTATATACTCAATTAGACTCCAACCTAGAAGATTAATAAGACACCATTTATTATGGAATGTGATGAATCACATTAAGTCTTAAAATTGAAGTTCTGAATTTGTTAAACTATTTTGAGTAGGTTATTAACAAACTTCATGTAATGAACTGTCAATGTGTATTTGTAATGTCCCAAAAGAAAATAATTTTGTGTTGCTCTACTTGCTAAGTATTTATAGATAGTCTATAAATTCCAAAAGGCAAGTGGGAGTTTTATTTTGAAAGGTAAAATTACAAGATACATGATCTTCTAAAAATACACTGGCAAATGTCATGAGGATTAAACATGTTAATGTTAAATCTCAAGATGATGGAATTCTCATTCATAGATCCGCAAGGATATCTCAAATATTTGTATAATATGTTGAGGATTATGAGTTACAGGGTTATGGTAAACCTGTTGAAGAATTGCAAATATTGAATTTGGCAAGTTGCTCATACTATGAATGATTAGATGCAGTCCATAAAGATAATTAGTTTTGGAAACTTAATTAATCTTGAACTCTATAGTTACACTATAGAATAATGATGAGTTTCTCAAAATGAATAAAATTCTAGAGATTTAAATTCCTGTGTAGAAATCATAATGGACAATTCTGTATACATATTGAATGTATGAAAAGATTATCAAACACACTTAAGCAATTAACTGTGATTGGAATTCTTTCTAAGCACATTAAATGTATAAAGATTATGATTGTCATTCTTAGTTTCATTTATATGAAATTAACAATGGAATATCAAAACTCTTTCTTGTGTAATTACTTGTGCGAGGACGATAAGTAATTGAAAGGAGTATTTAAATTCAAATAATCTTTGGAAGTATACAAAGTGCAAATCATTTATGAATGGATTAATGCATGCATCTGGGGATATACTTATGTTTAGTTATTAAATCCATATTTTGATTTATAATTAAAATAAGGGAATCTCTTAATATTCCTAAAAGCTAGTGGGAGTGTTACATATATTTTCTTATTTCATATATGTTGTATAACATATAGGAAGTAACATTTGATTAACATTAAATGTTAAATCTTAATTTGGAATGAAACTTCACGTGAAGATTTAGAAAATACAACCTTGGAATATATGTTTATTATTATAAACATAAGCGGTAAAATTATTGATTCTAATAAACATGATTATACTATTAGAAAGTCTAGATAGATACATATCTTTGAAAATATATGACATGAATAAATTCTATGTTTGATACAAGGATTTTTCATGTACATCATGTTGTTTGTTGTATCATGCTTGATGAAAGATGATTTGACAACATTAATATCTAATTAAAGGTTATTAGATAACTAAGTGTAACGGATATGGTTGGATTTAGAATTAATATCCTCATCCTGGAATAGCTCCTAAATTCTAAGTATGAACCATAAGGCAATTGTTGCGTAATTGATATAGCCAACAAATCTTGAAAGATTGGAAGGTATCAAAGATTACACAATTGGATATTAAAGTTTACGGGATTTTAAAGAGCATATTGTTGATTGCATACAATGATGCTGATAAGATTGAGATGACACTCAATACTAGTCATGGTAGGATTTTATCCTAGTTAATGGCCATGTGTACTAGCTATGCTTAACTGTAAGCATAGTTGCATTTTACATTAAAGAATTAGAATACTTTTAAACTATAAAAGGTTTGATAGTTTGCTTGTCATAAATTCGTGGTTGAGGATGTCACGTATTTTATGAAATATTATGTGGCAGTATCAAGATAATTGATAGCACACATACAAGAACTTCATTAATTGAATTCTTGAAATAAGTATTCTCAAAATTTCCATAGATCAAAATTAGTTGATTTATGCCTTGTCAACAAGTATGTTTGACATGACTTGAGGCATAGTTCATTAATTAGAATTATCATGCATTGATCTATTTTAGTGTTTGGATAATGGGATGTTATTGAACAGTTATTATTTTAATGAAATAAAATAATGGTTATGTTTGTTTATCATTTTTTTAATAATATATCATATATTTGCATGTTTATATCCTTGAATATATTTATATATTCTAAACTGTCCGTTGCCAGTTAATGATATGGGAATATCATTAAATTAAGGTAAATCTGAGTATTGGTATAATATACTTGAAAGTATATTGATGCGTTGTCATACCAATTTCACATGATATTCAAAATGTTTGAGTATAGGACTTTATCCCGCCACATGAGTTTACTTTATGGATCTCGTCATCAAGTAAATCATGAGTATATAGTTATCCTCAGACTTGAGATGCCAGATAACTGTCATGCATGTAGTGCATTTCTTTGATTCAATTTAACGCTATACGTAACTGGTAGCTATACGGATTGTTTTGGGAAGCGTTGCGAAGTGCATGAGTTATGTTCGTAGTCAAGAAAGAATTTGTTCCTTCAAACTGTTTGGAGTTTAATACTGTTGGGCCCCTCGTAGGGTTGACAAGATGTTTGTGCGGCCGCACCCAAGATCTCCCCTGAATGGTTCAGAAGATTTGGTAATCTTGCTCAATCGAAAACAACGAGAAAATGAATTATTAATAAAGAATGACTTAGATCCATATCTTTATTAATGTAGTATTAGAACAAAAGGATAAGTATGATGATTAATCATCAAATGGTTTTTCCAGGAGACCACCACCCGAGTTGTACTAGGGGCATTGGCGTGTTGCTAGACGCTAACCAATGTCATTACCCTTTTAATAGATTTTCAAGTGGGAGCTGTTAGAGTTTTGGAAAAATATTAAATCGTGTATGACTAGAATCGAACCCGGGACTGAGGGATTGCACACTTTACGTATGAATGATCAAAGGAATAATTAATATATATATTATTATATATTTTAATTATTTGGACACGAAATATATACTAACAGACGTTAAAGTAATTAATGGAATTAACTAATGAGTGTTAGTATGTTACACCCCGTGCCCGCTTTGACCAAAAACTTTGAACTTTTGACGCGGAAACGCTTGACTTTACCTGACACATACAATTCTTCATTTAAATAACCATAACTTATCACATTGAACCCTTTAAAGTACTTTGCAAGGACCTATACTCGAACACCTTTCAAAACATTTCACATTCAACTTTATAACACAACCTGACAATCCTTCTGACCAACGATACGCCGCATCCCTTCGAGGGATACACCGTATCAGACCATGCGCCGTATCCACCTAAGTGATACGCCGCATCACCTAAAACTTCCGATACGCCGCATCTACTATATTAGATACGCCGCACCGTATTAAACTTCTGATACGCCGCATCTACCATATTAGATGCGCCGCATCTACCCATTTGACACAGAACATCAGCAGGAGAACCTGCATAAACTCAACACACCACAAATACACTTTGACACCTTTATACAACTCTATAACTTGTGCCAAAACACTCATATAGCATTAAAAACCATATCCAACTATAAAACACGGCAATTGACCCGTTTGACTCCAAAATGGGTACAAATGGACACTAATCCAAACACCCCTTAACTTCACTCGATTTCACATAAAACATACTTAAACTCATCAAATGACTTCCAATTCGTTGCACAATACTTGACATACACTTTGACACTTAAAAACATATTACAAATCATTATAAGACCAACGGGGGTACAAACTTGACATTGAGCTCGGTATTCTACCTAGCTCTACTTCTTACCCATTCTTCTACCAACCGCATATCCAACCTTAGTCCTTATCCAAGCCTTCGCCTTAATACTTCCGCCTTGACTCCAAGCCAAAACTATCACTAACATCATCTTCACATCTTCATCTTTATCATCATCATCATCATTACATCTTGATAACCATGCTAGGACAAACTATAGACTTCACTCTTGGATTATCACCATTAAACCATCATCATCTCATCATCTTCTCCATTCTTTCTCCTTTGGTTCGAACACCACAGAAACACACTCTCTTTTACAGGAGAGTGTGGTATCTTATAGAATAATAGGGAAGTTTCTAGCTACAAGGGCAATTCTGTCCATTCTGCTTATTTAAGGTCGATGCGCCGCATCTATCTTTTAGATGCGCCGCATCCATGCTACCACTTGAATACGCCATATCTCCTTCTCTAATACGGCGCATGGACTATAACAAGCCTGATCTACTTTCCATTCTACAATGCGCCGCATGTCACTTCCTAGATGCGCCGCATCTAGGCCTCGTCAGAAAACCATATATCCTTAGTCAACCATACTTAGGCTCGGGTCAACTTTCATCTAGGGTGGGGTCCCACTACCCGGGGAACGGGTGTAACAATTCTACCCCCCTTATTTAGATTTCGTCCCCGAAATCTCTCGTCCATTACTATCCAAAACTAATTCACCTTATCTCCATTCTTAGCATCTTCCATTTTTCATTCCCCTTTTTATTGCTTGATCTAAGTGATCTTACAATTCTAAGTCCACTGTTCGCACTTCATACTCTTAGCTCAACTCGTTTCTAGCTTAACTTCTCAATTCTTTCATTTCTTTTTCAATCATTATGTCGTTCACCACATAATCCTAGTCTCGAATGCATGCCATTTAACATTCCTACATCTATCACATACCTTTCTAACTAGTTCCATTTAACTTCCTCGTCAAGGACTATGTGTCACTTGAACATTATATACCCCTTTTCCACTTCTTATAAGCCGAATATTCGTTAACTTTCTACTTTTATCGCAACCTTACTACTAACTCATTGACATTTTAATATACATTACATTCGCCTTTACTTTTCTTCTCGAAGTTTATAGAGCTTTCAAATCTATATTAGCGTTTATTAGCATTCATTATCTCACATTTTCTCCAATTCATATTGCAACAAACATATCGTTTCAATTTTAATCGTTTCAACTCACTCTTAAGCACCTAAGTCTTATACTTCACTAGACGTTTCCCACCTAGGGTCGTCATTCAACTCTTGTCTATCCACCTATCCTAGCTCCTTATTACTCCTAGTCATCCTAGACTCCTTCTACTCTTCCACTCTACTCATGCCATGTCGGGAACACATAAGCCCACTCATTCGTACTTCCTCATTTACATGGAGAGGCGTCCCAAACGATGTAAATCAAGAAATACAAACTCATGGTTCGGTGATTTACGACTTCTTTATTCAAATGAAAAGGCGTCCCGATCCATTTAAATAAAGAAACTATAAACCATCCTACTTATACATCTCCGACACAACACTCGCATATTATTATTTCACGTTTTAATCCTTCATTTGCATTTTCATTTCATTTATTATCTTAACTTTTCACTTCCTAGCTTGGATCCATTTTACTTTAACATTCTCCCCGGAGGGAATATTACACATGCCAAGGATGTAGGCAATCTTTGCCGGTGAAGGCAATACGTCTTATCCCGGAGGATCTTTAATATATCCCGAAGGATTTCTTTACATTCTTTGACCTGGTCATCCCGAAAGATACCACCTTTCACATCTATCCCGAAGGATCATTATCATTCAAACTTTATCACTTTCACATTATCACATTGGATCCAAGCTATTAACATTTAACACACACGTACTATTCCATTCATTTTATTTTGTGAACGCAAACTCATAGTGCATATGAACTTACTTATTATAATTACACACTTCTATGTGTTTATCGTCTTACATTCTAAATTCGCTTTAGTCATTCTCATCTTCTTACTTTACCCTTTAGTCCACCTGACTCTTTTCACTTTTAAACCTTGCATAGGTTAACTTACATTCGTTCGTTAGTACCATTCGTTATTCTTGCACGTTTTAGTTATCTACGCATTTTCTTAATCTTTACACTTTTCACAATAGCTTACATTCTTTAACCCGTGCTAGCCATTTCCATCTTTTTACCTCACCCGTTAGTATACTCAATTCTTATATACAAGACTTTACACCTATCGTTTACTGCAACACATGCTTTCATTATAATAATTACCGCTAATCACCTTAGCCGTAATGTAATGATTTTAAGTCAACACTTTAACCTTATGCATACTCATTTTGTTCTTGTTCTTATGCCTTGACTTATCTTATCTTAGTTATTTATGCATTTAAGCAATATCATTTGATTTCATCAATTACGTTCTATCATATCATTTATCCTCGTTATCTTACGTACCCTTAGCCCGTCTCTATACTACCTTAACGTCATTCATTAGGCGTGTATAGGTATAACAAGACCATATATTGGCTGTTAACATCTTACGGGTCCAAATCATTACATGCTGCCATTTATTAATTTCATTCTTTACCTTTCGTACCATCCAACCCTACTTCATTAGTTCCTTAACTCGTCTTAGCTTTTCACGTTATAGATTAGTACATTTATAATATTCCATACTTTAAACATCCACATTTAGATTTACTTATTTGCCCGTCTCTAATACCGAATACCATTCCTATCCTCATTTCATTATCGCTAGGCAAACATACACGTATGAAATCACAACCAATCATCGGCACCGACCAAGGTGCACGGCTAACTAATCACTTTAACATTTCAAGTCCTCCTTGGACTTACATCGCATACACATTAGCACCTAAGGCACATTTATTATTCATCAACTTTGATCCACTTAACCTATCACACATTCCTTCTTATAACTTAAACGCTTACCTTACGCATTTCTTACACCTACGTCCAACATTTCTACGAATGGTTTAAGTCTAGGCAACCTAAAGGAAACCTAATTCACTTAAACCGAAGCTCTGATACCAATTTGTTACACCCCGTGCCCGCTTTGTCCAAAAACTTTGAACTTTTGACGCGGAAACGCTTGACTTTACCTGACACATACAATTCTTCATTTAAATAACCATAACTTATCACATTGAACCCTTTAAAGTACTTTGCAAGGACCTATACTCGAACACCTTTCAAAACATTTCACATTCAACTTTATAACACAACCTGACAATCCTTCTGACCAACGATACGCCGCATCCCTTCGAGGGATACACCGTATCAGACCATGCGCCGTATCCACCTAAGTGATACGCCGCATCACCTAAAACTTCCGATACGCCGCATCTACTATATTAGATACGCCGCACCGTATTAAACTTCTGATACGCCGCATCTACCATATTAGATGCGCCGCATCTACCCATTTGACACAGAACATCAGCAGGAGAACCTGCATAAACTCAACACACCACAAATACACTTTGACACCTTTATACAACTCTATAACTTGTGCCAAAACACTCATATAGCATTAAAAACCATATCCAACTATAAAACACGGCAATTGACCCGTTTGACTCCAAAATGGGTACAAATGGACACTAATCCAAACACCCCTTAACTTCACTCGATTTCACATAAAACATACTTAAACTCATCAAATGACTTCCAATTCGTTGCACAATACTTGACATACACTTTGACACTTAAAAACATATTACAAATCATTATAAGACCAACGGGGTACAAACTTGACATTGAGCTCGGTATTCTACCTAGCTCTACTTCTTACCCATTCTTCTACCAACCGCATATCCAACCTTAGTCCTTATCCAAGCCTTCGCCTTAATACTTCCGCCTTGACTCCAAGCCAAAACTATCACTAACATCATCTTCACATCTTCATCTTTATCATCATCATCATCATTACATCTTGATAACCATGCTAGGACAAACTATAGACTTCACTCTTGGATTATCACCATTAAACCATCATCATCTCATCATCTTCTCCATTCTTTCTCCTTTGGTTCGAACACCATAGAAACACACTCTCTTTTACAGGAGAGTGTGGTATCTTATAGAATAATAGGGAAGTTTCTAGCTACAAGGGCAATTCTGTCCATTCTGCTTATTTAAGGTCGATGCGCTGCATCTATCTTTTAGATGCGCCGCATCCATGCTACCACTTGAATACGCCATATCTCCTTCTCTAATACGGCGCATGGACTATAACAAGCCTGGTCTACTTTCCATTCTACAATGCGCCGCATGTCACTTCCTAGATGCGCCGCATCTAGGCCTCGTCAGAAAACCATATATCCTTAGTCAACCATACTTAGGCTCGGGTCAACTTTCATCTAGGGTGGGGTCCCACTACCCGGGGAACGGGTGTAACATAGTAAATAAAGGAGGGGGTTAAGTGTTAAGTTTTGGAACTTGAGAATGTATTAGACTCAAACTTGGAGAACAAGTTTGGAGGCTATATATACACCCTCAAACCCTTCAAACAGTCGACACAATAATAACCTAAAAGTCGGACGAAATATTGACAACCCTAAAAGTCAATCGACTTTTATGAATTATGTATGTAATCGTACAGTACATCATGATGACTTTATGTTTTAATGAATTCTGTTCTAGCATGAACAGATAATTAATATATACACAAAGTCAAATCGACCTACTATTCCTTGCATGCATAGTACTGTCATATGAATTATATATTGAAAGTATGTATTGTACAATACCTTTATATATGAATCATATTGTTTGTGATATGCAATCGTACTATACATGATTATTATATCACATAGTATATTTGTAATATGTATCGTATAATATTCGAATTTATTAAACAAAATAGTTTTGGTTTAATAATCGTGTTCATTCACTAGCATCAACCTTTGATTGGTTATAGTACGTGTGTGTTTGAACTCGGATATAACTTACTTTAGTTATTATCTTGGATTGTGGAACAAAAAGGTAAGGGGTTCCACGTTAATCCTATTTGTTCTTGTTGAAGAGAAGACAAGAAGATTTGATCCTTATTCTTGCTAGGATCAAAACGGTACGTTTCCTTTATTATTTGGTAATACATTATACATGTTAAATAATGATCCTGCTTCCGCTATTATGTGCTTTGATGTTTATTTATTTATTTGAATGTCAAGATATTTAAATTCCAACAACTTTGGCACTCGGTCTTGATTTTCGAGTTTATTAAACTATAGTTTGTCACTTTTAGTTTTAGGGTTGATTTATCGTCTTCATCCATTGGGATGTTATTTTCTCACATCAAATACTAAGTCGGTAATAAATGTTTGTGGAATTCATATTGATTGAAGATTCTTTTTTTTTTTCTATTTATTTATGTATCTTTTTGGTTTTTAATCTCAAGTTTTGTTTTTTGGTTGTATCTTTATGTGGTTAGGATGGTTTAAATGTTCCCGTAAGTTTCATATCTTGGAACAATTAAGTGTAAATCAGATGGATATTTTTATCATGTTTGATGCTATCACTTTTTAGAAAAGAATAGAATTTTATGCAGGAGAAAATAGAAACTTAAACTCGGATACTTTATTGGACGAATGCCAAATCATCATTCTTATTTTTCTATTATTCCTCTTAATTGCACATATCAATCGTCTATGCATTTTAGAAAGGAAAACCACCTAGGTTGCACAGGGACGGGTACGGGTACGGGACCGGGGTACGGGACCGGGGTACGGGGACGATACGGGTACGGGGAACGACAAAACTCAAAAATCCTAGATACAGGGACGGCAATAAAAAATATAAAAAAAATAAAATATATTAAACAAATTTCAAAATACTATTGATGTAAAGTGTAAACTCCAAAAAAAACTGCATCTTTCAAAGTAATTAATTATCAATAATCAAATCATTTTCAAAATCTGGTTCATCTAACGAGAGATCAGCAACCTCTAAAAACCCTACATCTTCCATAGAATCAAAAGCATCTCCACCCACACCCCACATCTTTACATCACCATTTGGATTCCTTGACAAAAGTCGAAGATTATTGTGGATGTAAACCAAGTCTTGAGCACGACTAGTATTCAACCGATTCCTCCTAAGCGAGTGAATAAATGCATAAGTACTCCAATTACGCTCAGCACAAGAAGAAGAACTAGGTTGTTCAAATAATCTAAAAGCCAAAGTCTGGAGAAAAGGAGTTTCAGCACCAAAGTTAACCCACCAGTTCTTGGGTTCCATATTAGCCATATGTGAAATGCTTGTTAAATCCGCAAAAGGACCACTCTTCATTGAAAACATTGCATACTCATTAAGGACTTTGCTATGCTCATCATCATTAGGAAACAACCTTCGAAAACATTTCCCCCTTTCTTATGAAATTTCTCCATCCCTATGTGGAGCAATTCTTGTAGAATCCTCAAGTAACCATGCATCACTATAATATCTACAACATTCAAAAGTAAAAACATAAGTACATAATAGAAATCAAGCAGATAGTATAAAATCATATACCTTGGATTTAAAGAGTGAGCTAAACAATGTAGGGGAGTGTTATTCTTCGACCATCAAGCCTCTAAAATATTATGCACAACATCATAAAAGAGACTTCTTAAAGATGTCGGACGTTTTTCTTTCTTGTAGATCTCAATCTTCACTTTCTCAATCATCGAATCCCACATATCATACACCAAGTGTAAACATGGCTTGTCGGTGTCACAAACTCTAATCATATCATATATAGGTCCAGTGAAACTAAGAATATATGAAACTTTTTCCCACCATTCATCATCCACAATCTTATCTTTAACAAAGTTTGCTTTCACAGTGTCATCTTCTCTATAAGAAGACCATTCTTCGCTTATGACCATAGCTTGAAGACCCCTTTTGATAAGTTTGAATCTCTTAAGCATCACAATGATGGAGGCAAAGCGAGTATCGGCAACCGAAAGCAGTCTAAGAGGAGTAAACTTGGTGAAAATTGAGAGTCTCATGTTATGGTTCATGATGAAATTTTTTATTGCAAGCGCATCTTCGTGAACTTCTCTTATCCATTTTCACTCTTCATATGTTGTTTCATTTGTTTCCACATTTCTTGGTAAACAAATGTTCTTCAAAGCAAGATTAAGCGTATGAACAACACATGGTGTCCAATAGATGTGAGGAAACTGACTCTCTATAATTTCTCCAGCCGCCTTACAATTTGCTACATTGTCAGTAATGATTTGCACAACATTTTGATGAACAATTTCATTGATGACTTCTTTCATCAAATCAGAAATAAAAAATCTATCTTTTACTTCCCCAAAACAGTTCACTGCCTTTAGAAACATAGGACCATTACCTGAGGTAGCCATGAAATTGATTAGAGGCTTTCTTGTAGGATCACTCCAATCATCACTCATAATAGTCACACCTTTTTCTTTCCATGTAAACCTAATTGGTTCCAACAGCTTTTGAACATTTTCTTTTTCTTTTTGTAGTAAGGTTGTTCTGAGCTTATTATAACTGGGAGGTACATAACCATCAATTTTGTTGGCAGCAGCAAACTGAAAAGCCCTCATATAGTGTGGATTTCTTGCAAGATTAAAAGGTAAACCTCCGGTATAAAACATCCTTGCTATTTCTCGATCCAGTTGGTCCCTAATTTCAACACCAAAAGCTCTTTCAATAGGTGTTGAAACACCTTTTCTTTTCTTAAATCCAACACCTGCTTCACATGGCAACCCGACTTTTTTCGCTTTTGACGCGGCTTTCTGCTCTTCATACACATCTTCTTGGCGTTTCATCATAACTTTGTCACCCGTTGTTGCTTTCTTGCAAATACTAATCCCAGTACCTATATTAACAAAACACTTAATAAACAAATAGCACTTACAAGAAAGCACTTACACTTAATAAATTCAGTACCACTATCTATATTAACAAAATACTGTTGTTGTCAATTAAAGTTTGTACCTACTACGGTGGTCCCCCAATTAATATATCTGTTTCATATACATTGCAATGTACCTTTTTTTCATTATAATGTTTCTTTTATACTTCATATCTGTTTCATATACTACGGTGGTCCCCCAATTAATAGTATCCATTCTTTATAAAGTATGTACCTACTATGGTGGTCCCCCAATTAATATATCTGTTTCATAAAAGTATGTACCTACTAGTATCTTAAGTATTATATATTACTTAAGAGCAGTGTACCTACACTTGGTGTATGATATATCACTACCTACTCCTCTGTGTGGAATAATAGACATCACGTGCATTATAATGCACCTTGACTCTTTTAACATCTTAATGCAGCTTTCACTTCAGAGCACACTGCTCTCAAGTATTATATATTACTACCTATATAGCCTTATACCAAGCAAGATTACACATAAAACACTACAAAGATTACCTTTTATTCCAAGCAAATGTGCTCTAACCCTTGAATAAGATCATTTTCTGATATCATTGCATTAGTTGCACTTAAATTTCCAAGTTCCCCCTGCACCTTGCTTTTCGATTTTAGTCACATGCTCCCACAATGGAGGTTCTTCTACTGATGTAGTTGATGATGATCCTTGTGTTTCTTGAGAAGCCATAATAGCTAGTTACTGATGTATGATAGATGATGATGATGAATTGATCAGGAGAAAGAGGGAAATAGGGAATTGATGTCGATGATGATGATGAATAAATAGGCCGATCATATATAATAGCGCAGAATTTGAAAGGGTTTTTTAATGGGCCGAATACATACAGTTTTTAGCCCTAAAAATAAAAGGAAACGTTTCGGAAACTGCATATGAAACGTCCCCAATATTGGAAGCTTCTTGGAAACGTTTCCATGGCGTCCCCATGGCGTTTCCGTCCCCAAGGCGCTTCAGGAGCGGGTACTCCACCCATTTTGGCGTCCCCAAAACCACTTTAACATACTTTAATTGACTCATGAGGTGGTCGAACTAACAAGATTTGATCTTGTATTATGTTGTAACATAATTGCAGAAAGGTAAAACCAGTATAATACAACAATAATTCTTCTTCTTATTGATCAATAACAACAACCAATATTATTTATTATTATTTTTTTTAATTCTGATGAAAAGAGCCATTGTCCTCTTCATATAGGCTCAAGATTTTAGCTTATATCAACACTAGCCCTTGCACTTCTATCTTTGACAACCTTAGCACAACTTCTTGACAAAGCTACAAAACAGATATAAAGAATAACACAATCAGACCCTGTACTTATAAGGATAAAAATAGAAGGAAAGATTTCATAATCTAACACCCCCCCCCCCCCCAGTTTTATCCTGGTAAGCATCATAAAGATTGATCTTATCACACAGTGTTGTTCCCTTTACACACTTAGAAGTAACTACAAAGTTAATCTAATTGTGTTTATGACTGAGATTAATGTAATACGTAAATATAAAAACACAAGTTTTTTTCAACGTTTAAATTCTTATTAGAAATCAATCAAAGAATATATTACCTAAGTGTTTGCGGAATAAACACTTGGGATTGAATAGACAAGGTATGGTGTGTTCTCCTTTCTAAACTCAAGTTATACTTGAGTGACAACAATAAAGACCCACTGAGCTATCTCAGGGATGCAGTTGCTCTTTGAAGGAGAAAAGTGGTTTTGTGAAAGTCTAAGCTTTTAATGCACAAAAACTTAACCCACTTTTCTCAATCTGTTCCTATTTATACACAAGTATAAAAGAGCACTGATGATTAAAATACAAAAAGAATAAGCATGCATGTCTGACAACTACAACAGTATTTTTCATTTCCAAGAACCAATAGAAATAGGCCAAAAGTCTTTCTGAGTGTCAGTTCTGACACTTCTTGACTTTTGCCGTTTTAGGGAAGGTTCGTTTATGGCCCGATAAGACTTCTCCTTATCTCTTCAAACTCTTCCCGCCTAATCCCGCCTTTCTTTCAGACTTCAGGTTCTTCAGTCTATGCCTTCAGTCTTCAATCACTTTATTGTTTTTGAGGAGACTGGGGTTCAGTGAGTTCTTGTCCAATACTCACTGAACCCATTACCTTCTTCTTTGGCTTAAGTGACACTCAGGGAGTTCTGCCTCACTGAGTGGTGAATCTTTCTTCTTAGACTCGTCCTGAGCATCTTGAAGGTAACTCACTGAGTGACTGTTCACTCAGTGACTTAAGATTGTTTTCGGTTGATTAACACTTGGATTAATTTGTATTCAAATCTTGTTTTCAGGATCCTTGGGTACTGACGGACCCAACAATCTCCCCCTATTTTGATATAAATTATGCCTAAGTGTTTTGACCGGTTATGAGTGAGACAATGGGCTTCTTCTTATACTGAATATACTAGAAAGCTATTAAGGACACTGATATAACAAAAACATGGGCCATCAATTTTATTAATATCATTACAAGGTCCTAACATCTAACATAATACTCAGGGTTCTTGTTCTCCTTCCACGATATCCAAGAGTTCCAGTTTAGCTCTCTTCGACACTAACACTTCTTTGTCAGGTCGCTCTTTCATCATCTTGTCCAACAATTTGACAAACTCTTCATTTGCAGGACTCTTCACTTGAAGTGCCATTAGCTTGTATGCTAAGAGAGTTGTCGTTTCCACAAGCTTGATATCACTGACTCGTTGAAATGCCGGTTGGTTGAACTCATCGACAAAGAATATGCCATACTCAGGCTCCTTGATGACTAGGTTGGGAACAAACTTGACTCCCTGAGGAGGAATCATGTTGCAGTGAAGAGCAGCTATGAATTGTTCAGGCTCCTGACCCACAGCTTTTCTTTTCCTCCTGGTTTTCTGAGTAGGCTCAGGGATTGACAATCCCTGAGAAGCAAGTGCCTTCTCATGATCTATACCCAAACTCTTAGCCACTTTTTCCAGTTCCTCATATTTAGAGTTCAAGGTTTTGAGAATGCTGGGAACGATCTTGCCATGCTTCTTCCTTAGGATGGGCATCATCATGTCCCCTTCCCTTAACCCATATTATGAGAATCTGAAGGGTTTATTTACCTCAGACTTTCTTGGTCCCCTGTGAACCGTAACGCTTATTGGGTTGGTGAGGTGAATGGTCATGTAAGTGATTGTGCCTTCTCCCTTGGTCTTTGTCATGCGCCACATATACCTCTCATAGGTTTTCTTCCTCCTTTCTTCTTTCAGCTTGGCTTGCTGATTATGTTCTTGAAGAAGATCAGCCTGAAGCTTGAGGAATTCTTCCCCCTTGATGTCTTTATCAGTCTCCTTCATTTCCTCCTTGGCAACCTCAACAATTACTGATCTGTTAAGTTACTCAGCCTTCTTTGCAGCCCTTCTTATGTCTTGTTCATGCAAGACTACGACTACTTCCTGTGGAGTCCTAAAGAATTTCTTTCCACCATCCAGATCAACCTCAAATGGTGCATCAGGGTCTGGACGCACTTCGGTTGATGCTGGCACCAGTTGCATTTGAGGAGGATCTACAGTCACCATGATTCCCTTCCCTTTGTCAATGGGAGGGGGTTGACTGGTGGAAGTTTCAGGGACTTTTGTCATTGCAACCACAAGGGCAAAGGATGAAGGTTGTTGATGCAGGCGACCCGGACCGACCCGGTGATTTGGAACTTGACTCGTGACCTGGCCCGACCCACAAGAAAACCCGCACGGATTATTCTTTATGATTTAATATTTTAAGTTTATCTTTATTTTTTATTGGTACTTTATTTGGTTTCCTTTTATCCGTTTATTTTGTTACCTAATTTTGTGGTTCTAGGATCTATTTATAGGGGTCTTGGTTATTGTAAAGGTTGGTTGATTTTTTTTGATTAAAGAACTTGTGTTCTTAGAACCGTTGGGTTCAATTTTCGGTCTTTGATTAATCCTTAGTGTTTGAGCCATTTGATTGCTAAGAAAAACTGCATCAGTTGTTCATGACTTTTATCATCAAGTTTTTCCCCCTCAACAGGTGCTAGAACTTCAGTGTATGCACCTATTGACTGAGGAGTTGGGGTAACCAGAGAGGCCTGAAGAATAGATAGGATGTTGGAGACCATTTTCTTCATTTCAGAGGTCTCATTCTTCAGTGTGGTAATTTCTTCGGCCATGGCATTCTGAGTGGTGGTGAGTTCAGTGACCTTGGTGGTATAGTGGGTGATCAGCTCATTATGTTTTGTTGAGAGCTGATCAAAGGCTGAGGATATTTTGTTCAGGTACTCTTTGGAATCAGCTACTGACTGATGAAGAGAATCTTGCTGAGACCTTATGGTTTTGAGATCCACCCCCTGAAGAAGCTTTAGAAGCTCAGTAATGTTGGTGGAGGTGGTGGTCTGAGTATCCATGTACTCTTTCAGCTTTGTGATCAGGGTGGGATCATCTCCGAGTTCTTCCTGAATATGATCAAGAGCCTTCAGTATGTTGGTGAGCTGCTTGTCTTGTTCAGTTCCCATACAATCCAGAGATTCCCTCAGGTCACCGAGTTGTTTGTCAGTGAGTTTGGTGACCTGTAGCACTTTTCCCTGAGATTCTTCAACAGTAGCCCTGAAGTCAGCATAGTTGGCTGCTGCTTCAGTATGCTGATCCCATTGCTCTTCAGTTATCTCACGAAAGAGAGCATGGTTGGCTTTGCGGAGAAACATTACCAGCTGCCTTTCAGTAATTGGAAGAACATTATCATATTTCTGCAACCACTGAGGAGTAACAGGAGCAGAAGAGTGACCTGATGATGATGATGATGTTGTTGGGTTGGTTAGGGTGAGGGGTTGTTGATCCTCAGGAGGAGGTGATGATTGTTGTTGTTCAGGGTGCTTAGGAGAGTTGTATGTTTCAGTCTCCATTTCATCCTCAGCACCAAAAACGTCTTCATCACCAAAATCAACCATTTCCTCCTCTGACACATTATCCAGCAGTCTTTCAAGATCTGCCAGAGTAGGAACCCTGCGGGAATCCGGCTCCCCCTCAGAAGAGGGCTCACCTTTGTTGTGGCCAGGTTCTGACCCCTCCAAATGCACTGAGTGGGTTTTCTCAGCCTGGACCTTGGAGTCAGTTCCCAAGTGAATGGATTCGCCATGGGGGGTTGTGGGTTCCGTATCATCGGGTGGTTTTAATCCCTTTGAGTCTTTGTCCCCCTGAGTGCCTTCAAGGACTGGCGGGCGTTCATGAGGCAATGATTTTTGGTGGACCCCCTTCCCATCAGGGTTGTACTGCCCTTCTGAGGATTTAGGGTCCTTTTCTCCCTGAGATCCTGGGTGTGATTTCTCAGGACCGTAAACAGGATGTGATTGGGTGTGGGTCCCCTTCTCAGTAGAGTAGTGCTGCTCTACCGAGGATTTAGGACCCTGTACTCCCTCAGGCAAAGGATGAGATTGACTAATGCCTTCATCGGGATGTGAGAGGGTGAAAGTTCCTGACCCCACTGACTTGTGTATGTTAGTAGGGCCATGAGGAAAGGTTTTGCCCAAGGACATTGAGGATGATTTCTCAGTATCCTCCGTTGGCGTTTGTTTTAAGGTCAAGAGGGTCTCAAGAGTGGGTGTCTCAGAGGTATTGGCCGTTGTTTACCTTTCTTTAGGCTCTGAGGCAGAGGTCTCAAGGGCGAGTGGTTTGGGTTTAACCACCTTCTTGGACCCTGCCTTCTTTTTCTTCTTCTCCTGCTTTGTAGGAGAAGGAACAAGGGAAACAACGTTTTCCCCCTGAATAACTACCAGCATGTAGTCGGTCAGGGGTACTGGTTGTACCTCAGTCAGGTCTCTTGAATAGTTAGCTTTATGAAGGACGTCAGGTTTAGATCCCTCAACTTCAGGCCTAACATAATCAGAGCCTAGTAACTCCTGAAGCACACAGGAAATGAACCTAGGGTAAGACATGTGTCTTTGCCTAGATTTTCCTGAGAGCTTGGCTACGAGGTCTCGAAAGATTATTCCTCCGATGTCTATTTTTCTACCCTCCAGGAGACTGAACACCATCAATTGTTGTGATGCATTCAATTGCTCCATGGAGGATTTATTGCCTCCAAGGACCTGAATGACAAAGGTCATCAGGATCCTCCAAATAGGAGAGAACCAAGTCTTAATTATTGGTGCTTTGGCCAATAAAGTTCCTGAGGCCACATCAGGTTGTTTTGGGTCATGTGGCCCTAGTAAAAGCAATTCGGCATTTACTTCTTGGTCAGTGGGGTTGGGCTCAAAGTTCTTAATGAAATCAAGACCTGTGGCCTTGATGAAGGTTGGGTAATCCAGGGAGAGGGTCCTTCTCCCATTCATCAATGAGAACGTGATTATTGAGTCTTTGGTATCCTCAGGGCTTGTTGCCACTGATGTACACCAGAATTCCCTCAGATAGTCATTATATATGACTGAGGGGGTTTTTGTGAACGCCGTAGCAAGAAAGCAGTTTTGAAGATATTTAACCACATTCTTGTATGCCCAAAAATTTTTGGGGTAGGCAAAGTTTTCTACGATGTTATTTTTGGTCATGTACGCGCCCTCCATTGTGAATTCCACATTTGGGGCGTAGGTTATAGCTTTAGAAGTAGCCATTTGTTTGAAAGGTCTTGATTTTACAAGAAAATTGTCTGGTTTTTTATAGATGAAGAACACACAGAATGGTTTTGGAAGAAAAGGGCAGAGTTTGCTTAAGATTTTCTAAAACGTGTATGTGTTGATTTGTTTGGGGGTATTTATAGGGAAGTGAAGAGGGGGGGTGTTTTAGGCATTAAGCAGTTTTATTTTCTCAAAAAGAAATTTTTTGGAAACCGTTTTGTATAAAACGTTTGGGATCCGCAATAAATGCCACCACTCCACTTTCCCTGGTTTTGCGCAACAGTCGAGGTGAACAGTTGTGCCGTCTGCAAAAAGTGTAATTTGCAGAGTTTGCATCATCACATTTTTTATGTGAGAGAAGAGGCATTAAATGCCAAGTGGGTAAGTGGGGGGCCCGAGGTGGATGCCAGTAGGCAAAAGAACAAATATTCTTATATTAAATAAGAATTCAGTTACCAACCTCGGACATTTACTAACTAGATACTTAGAGCATTTAAGTTAGCATTGAATGTCATTTTGAGGGCCCTGAATGAGTTTTCAATCAGTGAGGGGTTCAGGGAAGGTGATTCAGTGATTTTTTTCACTGAGGAACACATTGAGTCAGGGACCTGAGGTTTTTCAGAATTTACACTTAGATGGATGGATTCAATCAGTGGACTGATTCTCAATATCCAACATTCCTAATTCAGCTTTCAGTCTTGTGAAAGTTGGTTCATCCAAAGGTTTGGTGAATATATCAGTTAGCTGATATTCAGTAGGAATGAAGTATAATTCAATGTCACCATTCATGACATGGTCCCTGATGAAGTGATATCTAATATCAATGTGTTTTGTTCTCTGATGAAGAACATGGTAGTTTGAGATGGCAATTGTACTTGTGTTATCACAAAAGATGGGAGCCATCTTATATTGGATTTCATAGTCACTGAGTTGACTTTTCATCCAAAGTACATTTGCACAACAACTGGCTGCTGCAACATATTAAGCTTCAGCTGAGGACATGGCAACTGATTGTTGTTTCTTAGCACTCCAACAGACTAATTTTCCACCAAGTATTTGGCAGGAGCCTGAGGTGCTTTTTCTGTCCATGTTGCATCCAGCATAGTCAGAGTCTGAGTATCCTTTGAGATCCAAGCCTGAACATTTTGGATAGTATAATCCAAGGTTTGGAGTACCTTTCAAGTACCGAAGTATCCTTTTCACAGCTGTGAGATGAGATTCTCTTGGGTCAGATTGATATCTGGCACACAGACATACTGAGAATTGGATGTCATGCCTTGATGCAAGTAGATACATCAGTGACCCAATCATTCCTCTGAATAGAGTTTGATTGACTGGTTTACCAGTAAGGTCAGGACCAAGGTTGTTGGGGGGAACCATGGGAGTTTTGACTGAGGCACAGTCACTGAGCTCATACTTCTTCAGTAGGCTTCTGACATACTTCTCTTGACTGATAGAGGTTCCTTTATCAGTCTGCTTGATTTGCAGTCCAAGGAAGTAAGTCAGTTCTCCCATCATGCTCATTTCAAATTTCTTTGCCATCAGTTTTTCAAACTGTTTGCAAAGTTTATAACTTGTTGAGCCAAAGATGATGTCATCAACATATACTTGTACAAGTATGACATCATTATTTGTCCTGTAGATAAACAATGTTGTAGAACCCCGTAAAAATCCATTGTAATCATATTCATTAATAAATAATAAACCTCTGTTACTGTTACTGATCCCCATTATTACAGAAAAATTTGAAAATTTTCTTATTATATTATTTAGTCGTGTTTACGAAATAATATAATTCACCAAATGACGGAACAAGTTCTCGACACGTTTAACGAACCTTAATTATTTCACTAATCCTAATTATTACCTAATTACACCAACCGGGCCCTTAATTAATTTCAGCCCAACATCAACCCATCGTTACTATTCCTAAGCCCAAGTATAAAAGCCCAAATCTTATTTCATGATTTTATGTATTAATCGACTAGAAAACATGCTTCAAAATTCATTCTCTCGAATATTAAACACGACACGTCTATATTTTTATGTCATCTCATTACTCACCTAGCCAACTCTTAACGTGCCAAGTTTCGTATTCTATTGTCGAGTTTTACTTAAAATTCGAAAGCCAATCCTTTTGGACGAATTCAACCCAACTCGACAAAATCTATTTATTCAAAACTTAACCGTTTTGACTCTCGTTTGTTCCTACGTGATTCTAATAATTATTATATCATAGTTCCATGTTTAAAGCCAAGAATTATCACCATATACCATGTGTTATACGATTTAATCAAATCGTATATATATAAAAAGAGTTGATCGACATACATGTTGACTCAACAAACATATACCCCATTCCATGCTCTCACAATCTAATTTTATAATCCTAGGATAGCTTTAGAAGTCTTACAATAACTGACAAGAGCTAGAAGCTAGTGTGGTGAATTATTGAACACAACACGTAAACTATAGTTGTTCTATATATACTCTTCACTTACCAACTTTCTTTCTACCTCAAAAACTATCAATATAACTTCTATTCTTCCATAAAATAACCTTTGAAAGACCAGAAGTATCCGATTCTTTTATTTGAAAGCTACGAGAAGATTTTGATATAAAGTATAATCGTATACTTTAGTAAATCGAACGTGGTCCTTTTTACTCGTGTTTCTTTCATTTCATTCGATCTTCTACTTCATTAGAAGTGTTGTAAGTATTTTGAGAACCCTTTAATTCGACTCGTCACATATTTTATTTCACATGCATCGTATATTTTTACTACTCGAACGTATGTTTTTCTTATTTATTTCTACGCATACATAAATATATAGAACCACAAACGTGACACGCCTCCATCTTGGAAGTCATAGAAGTCACGTTACACACACCTTTCACTTTTATATTCAAGTTACATGCATCGTTTGATTTATTTTTAATCATGTTTCAATCATATATAAAAATCTGTTCCAACACTTAGAAATTATTTCAACTCTTTTACTTATATACAAATGTCTCACGTCGCCTACAAAACGACCCTATATATCGAAATCTAACTTAACGACCATGTAATATTTTTACATAACCTATTAGACCACCTAGCTAGCTAACACTTTCGTTAATATAACTTGTAAAAATAAGCTCGTCTCGACACTCTAAATTTGCCAAATCAAATAGCATAAAACTGAACTTCAAAACAAATAAACTAGCGATGTGGGCTTTTCAGCCCATTAAGCTATTTTTAAGCTATAGAAATAAGCTAGCTTTTCAAAGCTTTTTGACATAAATTTATAACATGAAAAATGACATTTTTTATGAGCTCAACTCGTCTCACGATTTACGGATTTTAAAACGTTAACGGGCCACTAATTTGATCATTAAAGCCCATTAGATGAAATAATAAGCTTTATACTTTATAAGCTGTTAAAATAAGCTTTTTATGACTTAATAAAGCTACGGAAATTTTAACATAATTTTTCCCATCATTTTTGTAAAATTGAACTAAAAATGTAACTCGACAACAACTAGAGGGACTAAAACTGTTAACCGAGAAAGGACATGGACTAAAAATGTAAAAACAGTATCAATAGGGTATAAAATGACATATTATTAATTCCCAAGCTCAGAATTGTATATTGGACAAGTAGAGGACTATAATTGTAAATTATATATAATAAAGGACTAACGGTGTAACGCTAACGCCGTTAGGGTAAAAAGTGTAAAATTGGAAAAGGACAAGGACCAACATATTCTATTTGACATTCTTAGTTTATTTTCTATTTTTGTCATTTCAATTCACGTCACATGCATATTTATTATAATTCAATTATTTATTTATAACGTTACGTTAATTATATATATAACGAGATTTTTAAACGATTTAATTATACGTTTCGAGGAAATGATATTTTGGAATATTAGACATAAAAACAAGATAATATTTTATGTAATTTTATTTTTAACTTGAAGCATTTTAAGCATATCATCATTCTCATTCTAACGATCAAATCGTTATTCGTTCGCGTTATCCTTCCATCTTTCGTATTTAGGTCAAGTTCTTAGAAATCCCTATTTATTTAGGTTGTATTTCGAAGCCGTTACCATAATCTTATCCGAACTTACTTATTTCCATTCTCAGTATCATATAAGGTGAGTTATAGTCTCACATTTTACTTATTTAAAGACTTTAAACTCCGTGAGGGAGATACATGTTATAAACAGATCACAAGTATTTTTCTGTATGCTACCTGACTTGATATATGACTAAGTTACCTTATTGCCACAAGACCCTTAATCATGAGCCATTAATCATTTTGTAAGTGAACGCGAATATAGTGAATAGATCTATTTAGGTTTGACAGCCTATCCCACTAATGCTGGACGGAATGCCTTTTGGTTAGTCGTATTAGTTGCGATACATTATATTTGAGTACAAATAGGAATTGGCAAATCTCCTATTACTCAAGGGCATAACTATCATCATTGACTTGATGATCAACAGCCGTTTTACGGTACTGTTAACGTTTTGCGTGTCATGAGACTTAGGGCAATATATATACTGTAATATCAACTTTTCAAACTGATTGTATCTTCTATACAATCTTACTTGTGTATCGAAATGATTATTAAATCTTAAACTCTATAACATCACTCAACATTTTTGTTGACTTTTAAGCATGTTTATCTCAGGAAACTAGCAGGAGAAGCAAGGGCATGGAGCGGGCAAATTTCCTATCTTTTAATAATGGTGTAAAATAAAATGTTTAATTCAGTTTAAAACATTAATCCTCCTAAGGATTTTATTACTCTGATATGTACTTTTGTAACTGAATTTCTATAATAATGGACCTATGTTTTCAAAACGTCTCTTTCGATTCGTTTTCTATAATTATGACTAAGATTCTCACAATAATACCCCGATTAGTCTTCCGCTGTTAACTTGTAATTTAGGGGGTGTTACAAATGTGTTATCTATCTTGTCTCTGACAAATTTGTTTTGGATCAGGAAGGCTGAGAGAGTTTCATACCATGCCCTGGGAGCTTGTTTCAGTCCATAAAGGGCTTTGTTAAGCTTGCAGACATAGTCAGGAAACTCACTGCTTTCAAATCCAGGAGGTTGCTGAACATAAACTTCTTCTTTCAGTGAGCCATTTAAGAATGCACTTTTAGCATCCATTTGGTACACTTTGAAGTTCATGTAGGTTGCAAATGCAAGGAAGATCCTGGTGGCTTCCATCCTTGCCACTGGTGCAAATATTTCTTCATAGTCAATGCCTTCTTGTTGATTATAGCCTTTGGCTACAAGTCTGGCCTTGTTTTTGATGACTATGCCATTTTCATCAGATTTGTTTTTGAACACCCATTTCATGCCAATGACTGAAACATCTTCAGGACATTTGACCAAGGTCATTACCTTGTTTCTGTCAAATTGTTCCAGTTCGTCATGCATGACCTAAACCCAACTTGGATGTTTAAGTGCTTCTTTGACACTTTTGGGTTCAATTGTGGAGATGAAGTCCACAAATAGGCATTCATTGGCTGAGGCTGCTTTTAGACTAGCAGCCATGCTTCTGGTGAGCATGCCTTCAGTAGGCTCTCCAATTATATTGACAAGTTCTATATCCTGAGACCTAGTCCAACTGTCCTGAGGTCTTGGATACTGATTAGAACTTGTGGAGGCCTGATTGGTAGGGTCTGGTGTAGACACCTGATGATCTTCAAGATCTTGAGTGTCTGATTGGGTTGACTGATCACTAAGATTGTTTGGTTCCTGAGAACTTTGTTCAGACTAATTGATTGCATCAGTACTTCTTTGTGCTTCAACAAACTCAGTGATGGTTGGGTAAGGAAGGTTGTGAGGGATGATGTAGTAGGAGATGTCAGCATTTGCTTGGTACTGAGTGGAAGGATCATTGTCAGGATAATGTTAATCAGGAGGGTATCTTGTTGAATCATCAATACCTATCTCTTCCACTGAGGTGTTAGAGACATTGATTGCATCAGTGCTCTCATCAAAGGTAACGTGAAATGTTTCCTCAGTTTGCTGTCTCCTAGTGTTGAACACCCTGAAGGCCTTTGAGACAAGTGAGTATCTTAGGAAGTATCCATCATCAGCTTTGGCATCAAATTTCCCTAAGTGATCCTTGTGATTATGAATAAACACAAGACACCCAAAGACATGAAAATAGCTGATGTCAGGAATCCTTCCCTTGAATAACTCATAAGGGGTTTTGCTATGTCTCTTGACAATGATGGATCTGTTTTGTGTATAACAGGCAGTTTTGACTGCTTCAGTCCAAAAGTGTTTGGAAAGGACTGATCCATTTAGCATTGTCCTGGCAGCTTCAATGAGTGTTCTATTCTTCCTTTCAGCAACACCATTTTGTTCAGGTGTGTAAGGAGAGGAAAAATTTTGGGAAATTCCTTTCTCATCACAGAAACATTCAAGTTCATAGTTTCTGTACTCTGTTCCATTGTCAGTCCTAATCTGTTTGACTTTAATGTCATTTTGATTTTCAATGTTCCTGACAAAGGACATGATTGTTTCAGCTGCCTGACTCTTTTTGATCAGGAAGTAAACCCAAGTGTATCTTGAGTATTCATCCACAATGACCAGAGTATACTTCTCATGGTTAATGGATCTAGGACTGATGGGCCCAAAGAGATCCATATGGAGAAGATGAAGGCAGTTCCTGATGAAAAAGTTTGTTTTGGTTTTAAAGGATGCTCTTTGATGTTTACCTTTTTCACAGGCAGAGCATGGTTTATCCTTTGAAAACACAAGTGATGGTAAGCCAAAGACCTTGTTTTGTTTTACAAGATTGTTTATGTTTTTGAAGTTCAGGTGGGAGAGTCTCTTATGCCAAAGCCAGTTGAGGGTTTCAGTGGCCTTAGCAAAGAGACAAATTCCATTCTGAGTTAGACTGGACATGTCTAACACATAAACATCTTGCCTTCTTGGTGCAATAAAGACAACTTTCTTATTTGCATTGAAGATGGTTCCTTGCTTATCATCAAACTGAACTATGTACTTTGCATCACATAAGGATAGCAACGGGGCAGGTTTGGGGCGGGGCGGCCATCCCCATCCCCAAACCCGATTATCAAAGTTCTCCCAAACCCGCCCCGATCCCCATCGGGGCGCCCCGTTGGGGCGTGATGGTCCCCCAAACCCGCCCCGTATTAAGCGGGGATCTTATCGGGATGTCCTCTTTGGGTGTAATTCTCGACCAAAGTCGCACCATTTCACATTTATTGTTATTTTTAGACCGTTAGCAATAACGAACTTATTAATAATCAATTACAAACAAGCCTTATTAAGTTTTCAACGATAGTATTATATATAAATAATGATAAATTATACCGCCAAAAATTAAAAGTTTAAAAATATGATACTAAACGAGTTTCTATAATCACAATTTTGTATTCTTACGATTTAAAAAAAAAAACAAAAAAAAAAAAAAAAAAAAAAAAAAAAAAAAAACAAACAATATTCGAGTAATATTTTCATATTACGTAAATATACTGATTCGTTGAAATCAATATATAAATATTTTCAAGGAATACAAGGCAAGTTGTAATCCCGGGTCGTTATCCCCAACGAAGGATTGAATGGAATTTCGTGAATTCAAGTCGTGATTGTGTGATGAATAGTGAAAAGGGATATTTTGGATTTTTACGCTAAAATATGTGAACATAAATTAAAAGCGACTTATGAAGCAATAATTAAACTAATAACAATTAATTCTACAATAATAAACATAATCTTAACCTAGATATTTAAACTAAAAAATGATAAAAAGGAATGAGATTAAGACCCGGTGATTTATACGAGAAAATTACCACCCGATCTTATAAACTAAATAAATGATTAAAGTTGTAAACTTTATTAACTTTAATTTTACTAATTTGTTAATAAAGTTGAAAGCTTTGTTAACTAAATAGCTTAATAAAAGTTATTAAAGTTGTAAACTTTAATGATTTTTATGTTTATAAGACCCTTAAGCTCCGCGCCTTAGGTCGCAAAAGATAAGAGATCAAAGAAAAACAAGAACTTTATTAAAGGTTAGCAATAATAAACAATAATAAGCAATACTACTATATGAAATATGCTAAAATTAGTCTAAAAGGTAAAAAGAATAAAACTTTATAACTAAAAACTATTAGATCTAAGTCCACCCGAAGCTAAGTTGCCCACTTCGAAGAATAGACGCGAATTGGGTATGTTTAAGGACTAGATCTAAATGAACAAGCTATTAAATAACTTATTGTTCAAGAAAAAACAAGAAAAATATATAAACTTTTATAAAAAGTAAAAGTGTAAAAGAGTGTGTGTGACCAATGTGTAAAACAAGATTTTACACCTACACCATCATAAGAGCTCTTTTATCACAAACATAAATTAAATGCTAAACATAAAGTTAAAACATAATATAAATTGAAAGTAATAACTGTTGCAGAAAATTAAACTGAAGAGTGACTACTGTTATTCTAATTCAAAGAAGTACAAATGAAAAATAATAAAGAGAAAATTAAACGATACTTGAATACATAAAGAACTGAACTGAGTAAAATAAATGTCAAGAGATAATTATAAACTAAAGACTGCTACTGAAAAAAAATACTTGAAGAGAAAAAATAAATAATAAAAGCTATAAAAAAAACTACAACTAAAACTAACTACTAAAACTACTACGGATCATCTCCATTTTATAGGCAATTCGAGTCGGTTAGTCATGCCACGTGTCTTCTTGTGATTTGCTGCTCCTTTTAGATAGTGGGCGAGAGTGGGAAGGCAGAGCTCCACGCGCCTTTAATTTAATTTAGTCAAAAGAGCTTCCCGTGCAAGCTTCAGATATTTTCCTTTTTCTTCTTTTCTTGTCTTCACGTGGACCAAGTCACAAGCAACCCCTTTGTATTTTTTTTACTCTTCATTTTGTTCTTTTTAGAGGAGACATAAACTTTATTTGTTTTCCCATTCTTGTCTTCACATGTCATGCCACCATTTATTATTATTATTTTTTTTTTCTTCTTTGTTGAATTTAATGAGGAATCACCTCATTGATGACATTGTATTATTTTTTTCTTTTGTCGCAATGCTCCAAATAAAATTATCGTTGGTCTCGCAATTCCGTGCTCTTTCCAATGGAATGCTCGGGTAATTACCGTTTTTCCTTTCTTTTTGCCTTTTTCTCAATATCCGTTTCTGCACATGCATAAACACAAAAACACAATATATTTGGCATATTTGGTTACCTTTTGGTCTATTTAGTCCGTTTTATCTGGTAAAAGATATGTGTAATTTAACACATATCATATACAGTAACAAAATACTGTATAAGTATAAATATATTTGTATATGTATATATTTTAATCGGGCGGGTCGGGGCGGGGCGAGTATTCCCCGCTCCCCGCCCCAAACCCAATTAAAATCCCCGTTTAATCCCCAAACCCGCCCCGTAACCCGATTAGCATGCCCTGCCCCGCCCCAATTAGTTCGGGTTTCGGGTTTCCCCGTCGGGTTCGGTTTTTTTTGCCATCACTAGCATCACATAGTTGACTGACACTGATCAAATTGTACTTAAGACCATTTACATAAGCTATCCTAGTAAAGACTATATAACTACAGTTTACTGAACCATAACCTTCAGTGAGACATGATGAATTATCAGCAAATACCACCTTGGGTCCTGGTTCTTCTACATATTTGTGCAGATATTCTTTCACACCAGTCATGCTCCTTGAACATCCACTATCTAGATGTCAAACAGGCTCCCTGGCATGTCTCTGCACAAATGGTAAACTGAGTTAGTTCTTTCTAGGACCTCTCATCTTGGAGGGCTTGGCTTTGGTAGCCTTCTTAAAAGTAACAATTGATTCATGGTCAGTGGTTGAGTGGATTGAGCTACCACAGGTTTTGCATTTGGTTGCTGAGGTAGACTCAGTAGACTGAGAGGATGACTTGGTCATACCTCTTCTGGTTTGAATGACCTTCTCATGTCCTAAGGTGTCATGAGTGGGATCACCACAAATTTCACAACTATTATCCATTAGACAATCCTTAGGAAGGTGGTCATTGAAGCCACAGTAAGGGCAAGGTGCAAAAGGCTTGGCCTTCTGTTTCTGTTTCTGTTTAGAATCAGAAGGATATTTTAAAGCCTGTGCTTTAAAGTTTGCCATCTTTGATGTGGCTGTGTATGATTGGTGATCAGAGGTCCTGTGATATTCCTTTTTGCATATCATGCAATAAAGGATTCTATAGCAATCATCAGTGAAATGATTGGTATAGTGACACAGCTCACACCTTTTAAGGGGTTTGAAGGGTTTTGGTTTGGTGCTTGAGGAAGCTGATTTAGGTTCCTTCATCTTGGATTGAGAAGGTTTCTCAAAAGATTCAATCTTCTCACTCAGCTTCCTGACAAGTTCAGCCAACTGATCAATTTTTGAGTCAGGGCTTTCTGTTTTTACTTCAGAGGGGACTGAAGTTGATGAGTCATCAGTATGAACTGAGACTTCAAGGGTTTGCCTTTTCAGGATGGGTTTTCCCATTCATGGTTTCTCCTTTGGAGAATGTTGGGAGTAGACCAATGGTGTGAGGTCTGAAATTGGTGCAGCTCCCTGAAGGACTTTCAGAGGTGGGAGTGGTGTGAATGATTCTGATTCAGACTCATTGACTGACTCAGTACTACTGGGTTGTTCAGTGAGTCCAAGCATATTTTTCAGAGCCTGACTTTCAGGAAGCAAGATCTTTCCAGTCTCAAAGTTTGGTAACTTACTGACTGGGTTGTCCCTGACAATCCAGTCATTTGAATTGGGTTCCATTTCCTGCTCAAAAAGATATGCCAGTTTGAATAAAAGCCTTTTCTCTGTGACTTTCACTGGTGTTTTCAGTGAGTTGGTCAATTCCTATAATTTTCTTGTTTTCACTAGGAATTAGAGACACAGTTTAAAAGACTTTGGGGTTCTTTTTAGTCCAGCCTTCAATGACAGCCTTTTCTTTGTTAAGTTCATTTTGAAGAGCTTGTTTTTGTTTCAAAATCTCAGTGTTTTGAATTTGTAGCGTAACAATTTCTAACTTGGCCTGTTTTATTACTAGCAGTTCATCTCTACACTTATTTAATTCTAACACAAGATTGTTATATTTTGAAAGCAAATTAAGCATTTGTTCCTCTACAAACTTAAGATCTACACAAATGTAATTTATATAGGACTGCCAATCAGAATTATCATCCATTGAAAGTAAAATATTTACCTTTCTCATGGTTATGTTGACCCATTCACCATTCCTTGCATGGCTTTTTCCAACAGCCAGCTGATCACCTTCTGAAAGTGCCATCAGTGCACTCTCTCTAATTTTCTCATCTTCTGAGGAGACCTCTTCTTCATCCCAGTCATAAGCTTCTGCTACAAGAACCTTGTTTTTTTTCAGAACAGGTTTGGAAGTTTGAGCAGCCTGAGACATTGAGGGATTAGTTTCAAGAAGGGCAAGTTTAGCCTTAGTTTTCCAATATTTAGCCTCAAATTCTTTTTGACCCTTTTGAACATTATTGTTTTGAAAATGTTGGGTCGACTGAAGCATTCTAGGTTGAAACTTGCTAGTTCCTGAGGAACTGTTTCCAGAAAATTTGTAAGAGGGTTCTGAGATGGTTTTTGAATAACAGTCTCTAGCAAAATGGCCCTTTTTACCACATTTGAAACACTCACTGGTTTCATTTGCTTTAACTTTTGAAAAGTTTGACTGATTTCTTTTGATAAAACGTTTTGAATTGGCAAGGAGTGCCCTTTCTTGGAATTCTAAGTTTAAGTCGTTTAGGTACTCATCACCAGTTCTTTCATCAATCTCATCATCAGAATCCTCTTGAAAATCATGTAAAACACCATTAGAATAAAAGGCAGTTGATATGGGTGAGGAGGTCAAGGCCTTTTTGGTCTCAAGAGCTTTTTTTGAGTCAGGGTATCTCCTAGAGATTAAGTTTTCCTCATAGACAAACTTTCCATAGATCTCAGGAAGCTCAAGGGTCTAAATGTGGTTAGCATTCCTGAGGCCTTGTGAGAAGTTTAGCCACTTCTCAGGGAGACTGTTGACAAAGCCAACATTGATCTCATGCTTAGACAAAACTATACCATCATTAGATAGTTCATTTATCAGGGTCTTGTATCTAGTATATGTCTGAGAGAGACTTTCAGTGTAATACCTGAATTTCAGATAACTTGTCAAATGACCAAATTACCCCTGAAACAATAAAACCTAAATAAATAATTTATAAAATTCTGAATTGATTCCAAACTTCTGAAAACGAACTGTATATGAAACAAATAAATTTTTGTGACAACATTACATTATTTTTGAATGTCCAAAAATTTCATAATATATATATACACACTTATATATATACCGAAATAAATTAAATAAGAATAATTATATTTATTAAATCTTTTGGAATAGGATAAATACAAAATAAATTAGGAAAATATATCAAGTAACAATTCTAATTTATGTGAGATTACAAAACCGAAATTTTTGGATTTTTATCACCTAAAAGTCAGTTCTTATAATTTATTTATACAAATCTTATATTTTTATCAACATATATACCGAAACCCTTATACATCGACAAACAAAAATCCCTAAAAACCTCATTCGACATTCTGGAGCTGAGCCAATAATTTTCTGGTGTTCACTATAATCTTAAGGAGCTACGAAAAATAGGAGTTGGAATTTAGAGGCACTCGTGTGATCGTGGCAAATTGTTTGTTCTTATAATCATACGCAAGAGGTATAAATTCCTACGACCAAACCTTACGTTGTAAACTTAATCTAGTGTTTTTCTTATGTTCTTGGCATCATATATGTTCCATATAAAATAGATAAGTCGAACCATGCAAGCTATTTTGATCGATTATAATTATGGGGAGTAAAACGTACGTAAAATCTATAATAAGCTATACGATTTTTCTGGGCTTTGCATATAATTTTTATGGGTTCTATACTGATCATATAAGTCTAGAAAAATAACCATCTGATTTATAGAAGCTCAAAATAATTGATCTTGAATTATGATTTAATCGGATTATAAGAAAAATAAGAAAGAATTGGGAAGAAACCCTAGAACGATTAGGGTTAGGATTTTGTGTGATGAATCTGGTCTAATTGATGCACATTAATGATGTGGTTATGATGGTTTAATGATTGGCAACTTTAGGGTTAGGGTTTGGATATTAAAAAGGTGATACGATTTGAAAATAAAACTACAAGGGTTTGTTTTGCCAACTTTGAAACTTAAAGGTTATTTTTATAATGTTAATTAGGTCAGTACAAATGTAGGAAAAATATAACTTGAGGGTCCTAAGTGTAATTATTGCAAGAAAATGAATTAATGATAATTAAAGGGTACGATTTGTAATTAATTAAAATGGAGGGACTAAAAGTGTAAATTCTGGAAAATTGAAGTTATTTTGAGTGAATAATATTATAAAGGGTGTAATGGGAAATTTTAGGTAATTATGGGTTTGATATGTAATTGTTACTAGATTAGGGTTTGAAATATCAGTTTTGTAAAGTTAAAGGATTAAAGGTGTAAATTATGAAATCTGAAGGACCTGAATCGTAATACATATAATTTTGAGGGTAGGTTCTGTAATTTGGTAAAGTAAGGTATTTGTTTGGTAAAAATAAAGACTATAGGGATTAAAACATGAGTTATGTAAATGTAGGGTTTGATTTGGAAATATGATAACTAAAGGGGTATAAACTGTAAACTGTGAAACTTAAGATACTAAAATGTCATTCTGAATATGGTGTGTATTAAATCAGTAACTTAAAGTATTTTCCTGATTAAACCTTTGAATTAGATGAATTTGCAATTGAAACCCTAAACTATGTAAAGTTGTTATAATTACTTTTAAACTTTTGTAACCTGATGAAATATATCTTACTTCCATAAAAATCTTAATAAAGACTTAACCTAATCTGTGATATTATTAACTTACTAATAATGGAAATATAACTAAAGACCCTTTGGACTTCTGTCTTCTACTCCCTAGGTTCGAGGAAGGAGTAATCTAATCCTTGTCAGCTTTTAGCTTTGTGTCCTTGCATTCGTAACAAGGTACAGATATTCTGCCCTCTTTCAGTAAGGGTCTTTCATTTCCCTTTTCATTTCAGTCCTTGTCTTCTTATTAGGATTCCCTATACCATTGCTATGTTCCCTGCTTGTTTGTAAACTTTTCATGTGGTCTCTTATTTGTGAACCTTCCATGTGATCTTTTGTTTTGTGAACTTTCATGAACCTTGTATTTGATCTCTTGTCCTGAACCCTGATTTGTGAACCTTGTTTTGAATCTTAATTTAGTATACTTGCTATAAAACTAAATTGTTTTGATATAAACCTTAATCTGTTAAATCCTTATTTAAACTTAACTGAGTTTGAACCATTTTTAAACTACATATGAAGCGTTTTGGGAAAAGCTACTTTAAAATAAGTAATATCACTTTTAATAAAAGTTACTAAAAGTTTTAGAAGACCATTTTGAAGAAAACTGTTTTGTAAGATCAGTGTTATGAAAACCATTTTGAAGGATGGTTTAAATGGACTTTTAAATAGAAACCTTTAGAGATAAACTGTGGATATGAAACTTTGATTATAAACTTTTGTTACACTCTTTTGAACCATTTGATATAGTTCTTTAATCTGAACTTAAACTTTGATATAAAACTTAACCTGATAAATTCTAAGTTGAACCTATGATATATAATCCTGAACTGGTTGACATGAACCTTTGCCATGTACCCTTAGGATATGACTTTTGATTATTTGATAGTACGTTTGACCTTTGACCTACAGTTTGATATTACGAGCCAATCACTAGGCATGAGGGTTTCATGTCCATGTCATTGACGCACCTCTGACATGACTCTAGGGCAGGAGAGTGATGACCTGTTCCGTCCCTTATTTATTATTTGCTATGGCCATTATAATTATGATTATTGATTTGTCTGTAGGGCGTATGGGTGCACTCTAGATTTGACTTGTTATCTGTAAATGTTATGTTATATGTTTATTGTTATATTTATCTGGTGACTGATGGTGTGTGCGATACACGTCTTTCACATATCTGGGAGCTAGCTACTCTATTTATTTACATTTGCAATGATATGATATGGCTTGTTTCTGGGCTCGTGATAGATTTCTGTTTTCTTCATTTATTGAACCTCATGAATTTTCCCTATTTCTTGTTCCTTTTCTTTTCTTTAGTCTTATTCCTTATTTATTCCTGTCACCTCATTTCTACGTCTTAAGTTATCGGTATGACCTGTATTCCTGATTCTTCTTGATTTTTACTATCTACTATTGTTTGTTATCGTTATGTCTGTTCACTGAGCTCTCGTAGCTCAGCCGCATTTCTTTTCCTGCGGCAGGTTTTAGTAGGAAGCTGGGAATGAGAGAAGAGTGTATCTTTGGGCTTAGAAGCTTGGATAGCTATGCTGGATTTAGAATTGAACCGAAGATAATATACTTTAGATATAACGTTGTGGAAGTTTTCATTTGTAACCCTATAGCTTTAGTATCTCATTTGTATCCTTTGAGATTTTTGTATTAATGAAGATGTATGCTTGGTTTTATTCTGATGTGAATCCATTGTTGTGATATCTTTACCCTTGTCGGGTTGGGGTGTTACATTCAGAGTCCTTAGCCCTGAAAGTGTGGTACTCAAGTTTCAGGTCCATGATCCTGTTTTCCTTGGTATCTGAGGGACCTTCAAAGCTGTTAATCAAGTCAACCCAAGTTTGCTTGGCTGTTGAACAGTTAATGACTGATTCCATTATATCGTCAGGAAGACAAGATATAATTATGCTTTTCAAGCGTTGGTCTTGATTGACCACCCTTCTCTCATCAATGGTCCACTGAGCTTCAGGCTTGTTTAGTCCCTCAGCAGTCTTAGGGACAAAAGGACCATCCTTGATACAAGTGATGTAGTATGGTTCCATACCAGTCAAATAGCAAAGCATTCGCTTTTTCCACTTGCTAAATTTTCCAGCTTCGAGTCTGGGAGCAACAGCTGAATAGCTGCCACCCTTTTTATCGACGAGCTGGGGCATATTAACATCAGCCATAGTAGGATCTTGGTTTTAAAAACCTTGAGCACACTTAGTTTTTGAAAGATTTTATAAACTAGAGGCTCTGATACCACTTGTTGTTCCCTTTACAAACTTAGAAGTAACTACAGAGTTAATCTAATTGTGTTTATGACTGAGATTAATGTAATGATTAATTAACACTGATAAGTAAAACGTAAATATAAAAACACAAGTTTTTTTCAACGTTTAAATTCTTATTAGAAATCAATCAAAGAATCTATTACCCAAGTGTTTGCGGAATAAACACTTGGGATTGAATAGACAAGGTATGGTGTGTTCTCCTTTCTAAACTCAAGTTATACTTGAGTGACAACAATAAAGACTCACTGAGCTATTTCAGGGATGCAGTTGCTCTTTGAAGAAGAAAAGTGGTTTTGTGAAAGTCTAAGCTTTTAATGCACAAAAACTTAACCCACTTTTCTCAATCTGTTCCTATTTATACACAAGTATAAAAGAGCACTGATGATTAAAATACAAAAAGAATAAGCATGCATGTCTGACAACTACAACAGTATTTATCATTTCCAAGAACCAATAGGAATAGGCCAAAAGTCTTTCTGAGTGTCAGTTCTGACACTTCTTGACTTTTGCCATTTTAGGGAAGGTTCGTTTCTGGCCCGATAAGACTTCTCCTTATCTCTTCAAACTCTTCCCGCCTAATCCCGCCTTTCTTTCAGACTTCAGGTTCTTCAGTCTACGCCTTTAGTCTTCAGTCTTCAATCACTTTATTGTTTTTGAGGAGACTGGGGTTCAGTGAGTTCTTGTCCAATACTCACTGAACCCATTACCTTCTTCTTTGGCTTAAGTGACACTCAGGGAGTTCCGCCTCACTGAGTGGTGAATCTTTCTTCTTAGACTCGTCCTGAGCATCTTGAAGGTAACTCACTGAGTGACTGTTCACTCAGTGACTTAAGATTGTTTTCGGTTGATTAACACTTGGCTTAATTTGTATTCAAATCCTGTTTTCAGGATCCTTGGGTACTGACGGACCCAACACACAGGAAATTATGTTGTGCAGAAGGTAATCCTTTAGTTAGAATGTCTCCAAATTGGTGTTGTGAATCTACCCAAATAGATTCAATCACACCAGCTGCAATTTTTTCTCTCACCAAATGAAAGTCTATCTCAAGATGTTTAGTCCTTTCATGAAACACAGGGTTGGCTGCAATTTTGATTGCGGCCCTATTATCACAAAAGATTTTAGCAGGTAAAGGATTTTTAACACCCAAATCTTTTAAGATTTTTAAGATCCATATTACTTCACAAGTTACTGAAGCCATAGCCCTATATTCTGCCTCAGCGGAAGAAGTGGCCAAAGTTTTTTGTTTCTTACTTTTCCAAGACACAAAGGAATTACCAAAAAACAAGAAGAATCCAGTAACAGATTTTCTAGTAGAAGGGCATTTAGCCCAATCTGAATCAACATAAGCTTTAAGACTTAGGTCATTACTTTTGTTAAATACAATTCCTTTACCTGGTGACCCTTTTAAATATCTAAGGACTCTCATAGCTAGTTTAACATGAGACTGCAATGGTTTATACATAAATTGACTTAATGAATGCACAATATAGGAAATATCAGGCCTAGTTAAAGTTAGATAGATTAAATTCCCTACCAGCTTTTGATATCCAGTAAGATCAGTGAGAGGAAGGTCTTCCTTTTCAACAACTTTCCTTTTCCTGCCTTTCTTTCTAACAATATCAGAAATCACAACATTAGTCTCAATAGGAGTTGCTGCAGGTTTGCTTGCAAGCAAGCCATACTCTGCAAGCAACTCCAAGCAATACTTTCTCTGATTTAGACATAAACCAGAATCAGTATCAATAACTTCAATGCCCAGAAAATATTTAAGTTTTCCCAAGTCTTTGACTAAAAACTTAGTTTTTAGAAAAAAATTAAATTTCTCAATTTCTTCTAAGTTATTCCCAGTTAGAACAATATCATCAACATACACAAGGAGAGCTATAAACAGATCTCATTGAGATTTAATAAACAAGGAATAATCACTTTTAGATTGTTTGAATCCATTTTCCTTTAAAGCATAAGTGAGTTTTTCATTCCACTTCCTTGGGGCTTGTTTAAGCCCATACAAAGACTTGTTGAGTTTACAAACTCTTTTATCATCTTTATTAAAATAACCTTCATGTAAGGTCATATACACATCTTCATAAAGGTCACCATACAAAAAGGCATTGTTAACATCAAGTTGGTATAAAGTCCAACCTTTGTTAACTGCTAAAGAAATAAGACATCTTACAGTGGCCATTTTAACAACAGGAGAGAAAGTCTCATCATAATCAACTCCTTCTTTCTGACCAAAACCTTTTGCAACAAGTCTAGCCTTGTATCTCTCAATTTCACCAGTGGATTTAAACTTAAGTTTCCAAACCCATTTGTTACCAATAGGTTTTCTTCCTACTGGCAACTCAGTGATAGTAAAAGTTTTGTTTTTATACAAAGCTTCCATTTCAGTATTCATAACAGCTTTCCAATTAGGATCATTGAAAGCCTCATGAACATTTTTAGGTTCAGAAGTTTGATTAAGTTTAGAAACAAAGCAAAAAATTTCAGAAGAAAGTTTAGAATAGTTAACCACCTTCTCAATCCCATATTTAACTTTTCCTTCAACCACATAATCTTGAAATTTCTGTGGCATCACAGAATTTCTTTTTGACCTTCTATTATCCTCAGAAATTCCATCAGTATTAGAATCAATAGAATCCTCTGAAGATTCAAGTAAAGTCGCAGACCTAGATTGACTACCCTCATTACTAGACTCAAACAAAGTTGCATACTGTAAATGTCTGCCATCATTGTTTGGATCAAGTAAAGTAGCAGACTGAGAATGTCTACTCTCATTACTTGAACCATCATGACTGGCAGATGCATCTGAATCAGATTCATCATCAGAAGAATGATGAGTATCATCTGATTCAGAAGTACCACCAAGATCATGAGGATCATCATTATTAGAAGGATGGAAATCATCATCATTGGATAGATTATGGGAAGTACAAGGAGAATCAAAAAAATTTAAATGATCAGTACCCCCATAATCAGTTTGTAAAACATTTTCAGTTTTATTCATTTTGTAAGGAAAGATATTTTCATAAAACCTCACATCTCTGGAATAAAACACATGTTTATCTTCCAAAGACAACAGTTTATAAGCCTTTTTATCTGTAGCATAACCAATAAGAACACTTTTAGTGGCTCTGCTACTAAGTTTATCTGAGTTATTAAGAATGGTTGCAAAACAAAGACAACCAAAGCATATCAGATTATTTAACGAAGGTTTGAAATCAAATAGAACTTCAAAAGGAGATTTACCTTTAAGAACTGATGAAGGGAGTCTATTGATTAAATGAGCAGCAATAAGGATACAATCAGTCCAAAAATATAAAGGAATTCCTCCCTGAAAAAGAAGAGACCGAGCAACATTTAGCAGGTGTTTGTGCTTCCTTTCTGCTATACCATTTTTCTGTGGTGTATAAGAACAGGAGGTTTGATGCAAGACACCTTTTGAATTAAAAAACCTTTGAAGATTATGATTAACAAACTCAGTTCCATTATCACTCCGGAAAACTTTAATATTAACACTGAACTGAGTTTGCAACATGTTATAGAAAGATATGATATATTCACCAACTTCAGATTTGTTTTTTAACAAATAAACCCAAACAGCTCTAGACACATCATCAACAATAGTGAGAAAAAACTTAAAGCCATCCCTGCTGGTAATCCTATAAGGACCCCAGACATCAAGTTGAACAACATCCCCAATATTAGTGGTCTTGTGATCACTAATAGGAAATGGCTCTCTAGTTTGCTTAGCCTTGTGACAAATTTCACAAGGAGGAGAAGCCTCATTATTATTAATATTAAGATCTTTACTAAGTAAATTCAAGACTTGGTCAGCAGGGTGACCAAGTCTGTGATGCTAAGTATATCTAGATAAAGAAAAGATAAAAGAGGTATGACCAGTTTTATTACCATTAAATTGGTTGTCATCAAAAAATAAAATAAACCATCAGACTGGCTACCAGTCCCCATGCTTGTCATGTTGGCCAAGTCCTGAATATAGCACTTATTTTCATCAAACCCAATAAACAGCTTACTATCTCTAGCAAGTTTATAGACAGAAATCAGATTAACAGAGTATTCTGGAACTAATAATACATCATATAAAGTAATATGATCATTTAGTTTAAGATTCCCAACTTTTTTAATTTTAGCAAAACTTCCATTAGGATGTTCAACAGTGAGATTTAAATCACTAATATTAACAACAAAATCAATAAGATCCTCAGAAAGAACCATGTGTTGATTGGCACCAGAATCTATAATCCATTTTTTAAACTCTTCAAAAGTTTTAAATCTACTTAAGAGAGAAAGAAATGTTATACCTGACATATTAGCCTGAACACTGCCAGAGCCTGTTTTATCACTGATAAGACTCATAAGTTTCATAATTTGCTCTTGAGTAAATGGTAAGGAAGCATTATTCTGAGAACTAGCACTACTACCATTACCATTTACAACAGCATTGTTATTAAAAGACTTTTTGTTGGCATGTTTTTTCTTATTAAAGTTGTCAGGATAACCAATAATCTTGAAACATCTGTCAATTGTGTGTCCTGTGTAACCACAGTTCTCACAAGTAACAGAAGGATTTTTAAGAACTCTAGTCCTGTTATCAACAACCTTAGAAGCAAAAGAAGATATCTAACTTTTAGAAGAAGTGTTTGTTAAAACTGAGTTTTTATGTGATTCTTCTCTAACAATTAGTGAAAAAGCAGTTTTAACATCTGGTAATGGCTCAGTAGTCAGGATATTACTTCTAAGTGTCATATAAGCATCATCAAGTCCCATTAAGAATTGCATTAATCTGATTAATTGATTATGATTTTTTAAATCTTTTGCACCATCACAAGTACAATTAGGAAGTTTAACCATAGCATCATATTGTTTCCACAAAGAACTGAGTTTTTGATAGTAATCAGAAACAGCATATCCATTTTGTCTATGTGAATTAGTTTGATAATACAAATTGAATATGACACTACCATTTACTTTGTCATAAGTTTCCTTGAGTTCATCCCACACATCCTATGGATTTTTTGAAAAAATTTGCCCCATGTAAAGTTCTTGTGAGACAGACCCAAGGATCCAAGAAAGAACAACAGAATTGCACATGTCCCATTGATTAGCCAATGAGACATCAGTTGGTCTAATACACTTTCCATTAATAAAACCAAGTTTATTCTTATTCTGTAAAGCAATAGTCATGGAGATACTCCAGACATTATAATTTTCAGTACCACTTAGTTTTATAGGAATAATAGGAGTGCCATTAGTATCATTAGGATGAAGAAAAAGTTCATAACCAAAAATCAGTTTACTAGCTGCACTAGCAACACTGCTTCCTCCAGAGGAGGAAGCATCATTACCACCAGCCATATAAAATCCTTAGAATTTTAAGAAAAGTGAAAAAAACCAACAACAAATTATCAAACACACAAAGTAGTCCTGATTCTACCAAAATCAGGTAGGAAAGAGAACAATACAGTGATATAGAAGCAGCGGAATACGAAGGACAGAAAATCCTCAAAAATTAGGGTTTGTGATAAAACCCTAATTTTAGATCAAAACCGGATCCGTCAAATTCAGCACAATCCAACCACGAATCAACTAGATCTGATCAAAATCCCTAATGAATCGAAACCCTAACCGTTTCAGATACACCAGATCGATCAAATAAAGAATTGATGAAACCCTAACAAATGAAACCCTTAACTCAATCGAGAAAGAACCACTGTATCAATCGAACAAACACCCTCAACAGTAGTAATCAGAGCAAACCTGTCTCTCTGATACCATGTAGAAAGGTAAAACCAGTATAATACAACAATAATTCTTCTTCTTATAGATCAATAACAGCAACCAATCTTGTTCCCAGAATAGTGAAACAAGTCATATATAAGAACACAATGATTGAATGTAATCACTAAGAGAGAATAATAGAAACTTTTCTCAGTTTTTTTTTTTTTTTTTTTTTTTTTTTTTTTTTTTTTTTTTTTGAAAAGAGTTGTTGTCCTCTTCATATAGACTCAAGATTTTAGCTTATATCAACACTAGCCCTTGCACTTCTATCTTTGACAACCTTAGCACAACTTCTTGACAAATCTACAAAACAGATATAAAGAATAACACAATCAAAACCTGTACTTATAAGGATAAAAATGGAAGGAAAGATTTCATAATCTAACAATAATCAAGAATATTTGGCTCTTATTAATTGATCCATTTTTTAAAGCGTTTTTCAAATTTGCTACATTAAGCTTGCACTTATTCGCCTTCCAAGTAATTTGACATCACTAGTCCTTTTGGACCAACTTGGGGTATCTCAAGCATAATCACATGTTTATCGAGTAAAAGGGTGTTTCTTTTTTCTTCTAGACTAAGTGTAGAGGGTGTAGTCATGAGTTTTCCCTTGACACATCAGCTCCACATCAGTTTTTTCTTTCTCAAAAACTTTTTCCTTCAACTTTCCTTCAACAATTGCAGCACACTCTCTCTCTTACATTAATTTTTTTTCTTCTTATTTTAGCATTTAAAAGTACTCCCTAAACACAAATACTACTCACAATACACACACAAAAGATAAAATAATATTTCTCTTTCCTATAAGTTTTTGTCTTGTTTTGTTATTTCAATCGGGACTCTAGTCCTGTGAAAGTCACTTTCACATGTTTTCCCGCTATGCATAGTATGGATCTATATAAAGTCTTGCTAGCTATCATTTGATGTTTTCCCGCTCGAGACCCTCCACCCTAAAAGGCTTATAAATATATGTGAGGTCCACGTCTATTAAAGCCACTTAATGGGGAGGTGTTAATATATTTCTTGCCTTGTGGATATAGAGGAAGTAAGAGAAAATAAGTGAGTCTTACTTAAAAAGAAATACTATTAAATGTTATGTGAACCCAATCCCTTAGGTAAGGGTAAAAATAAACACACCCTGCATCTAAACTTTAGGCCGGAGGAAAAAAAGAAAAAAACAAAAACTGAACCCAAGGTAGTTGGATCAAGATGGAAGATGAGGATGAGCGTGCAAAATAACATATATTGTCGCAAGGCATAAACGAGCCCCCAATACCCATCCGGGTAAAACGGCTGAATTTTTTCCAGATCATGTTATCTCGAAAGAGCAAATTTTTGACTTGTATACGTATGCTAACTAGGTTATCTCGTGACCGTTTTCAACTGTTTCTTTGACCATACCCGATAAATTAATTAATTTAAGATAAATATGGAAAAAGATAAAAATTAAACACCAGACTTTCATATGCCACTTATTATTTTAAGCAGCTTAAAAACAGCTTATTTTATAAGCAAACCCAACCTCATAATAAATCCGTACCCAGCACCCGACCCTAACCCAAAACCTTACATCAAAAACCCTCCCCTTTCTCCCAAATTCAAAATCCAATTCACTACCAAACCCCAACAATGGCGGGCTTCTCCTTCAGCACAAACCCATCCTCATCTTCATCACCTTCACCATTCACCTCACTCACCTCATGCTTCAAACCCTAGTTCCACTCCTTCACTATTCGGTTCAAGTGCCACACCTACTTTCGGCACACCTTCATCATTCGGCGCCGCCGCTTCCACTCCGGCGGCTTCTTTTGGCGGATTCGGCTTCGGCGCCGCGTCTTCGAGTTTTGGAACATCGGCTTCGGCTCCTGCCACGTCATCACCGTTTGGTGGATCTAATTTGTTTGGATCAAGTTCTAGTGCTGCTATAAGTACTAGTACTACTAGTAACGTATTCGGTTCGAATACGGCTAATTCGACTCCTGCATTTGGTACTGGTGGTATGTTTGGTGCGTCTTCGAGTGCGACTGAAACTACGAGTCTGTTCGGTTCGAGTTCGAGTACTTCGAGTCCTGCTTTTGGTACTAGTCTTTTTGGAGCCTCTTCGGCTTCGAATACGAGTGTAACTGCACCTGCAAGTGGATTTGGTTCGAGTTTTAGTAATTCGACTCCTGCGTTTGGAAGTAACCTTTTCGGAGCCTCTACAGCTTCAAATACGAGCGTAACTGCACCTGCAAGTGGATTCGGTGTGAGTGTAGGTAATTCGAGTCCTGCGTTTGGAAGTAACCTTTTCGGAGCCTCCTCAGCTTCGAGTTTGAATGTGACTGCTACTAATACGCTTAGTTCTCCGTTTTCTTCGAATATGTTTGGCTCAACAACTGCAACATCAACACAAACATCATTTTCATCCGCTGCGCCTTCTTTTAGTAATATAGTTAGTGCTTCTACGCCGGGTTCGATTACGAGTTCTGTTGCGACTCAACCTACTTCTTCAGCTTCTAGTTTTTCATTTTCGAACGCTGGTACAGCTGCTGCCTCTGCGCCTTTGTTTTCAATGACGAGTACTGCGCCTGCAACGTCTGCTGCGTCTACTGGTGTGTCGTTTGGCAGTTCGTTGCCGACTAATACTAGCTTCACGTTTCCGAATGCGAGTCCTTCTGCTGGTCAAACTACTGCTGCTGTGACTAGTGGTTCGGCTTCTGCGTCTGCTAGTAAGGCTTCGCCGTTTTCTGCGTTTGGTGCGCCGTCGTCGTCGTCTAGTGCTGCAGGTTTGACTAGTGGTTTGGCTTCTGTTAGTAAGATGCCTGCATTTGGTGTGACATCTAGTGCTGCAGCTTCGACTGCTGCTGGATCTGTGCCGAGTTTTGCAAGTCCTGCTACTGTTGCTGCTGCATCTACTGGGACGGCAGCAAGTGCATTTTCGGGATTTCAGACAGCGTCTAAACCTGCAGCTGCGTCTACACCAGCGACACAACCACAGTCTACACCTGCCATGTCGTTGTTTGGTGAGTTTTGCGGTTTTAATTCTTATTTAATTTATGTTTTTTAATTATTGATAGTGATACTTTCAGTTATGATGTATATTATGCATGTGTTTGAATGGTTGCATGCGAATTCATGTAACAACAATGAACAATCCATCAGGCCTAAAATTGTTATATGATTAGTCTGTTGTGAATGGCTGTATCTAGGAGTGAGATTTTATGATATGCTATTATAATTAGTTTTAGAGTGTGTTTGAGTCATACTAGGTAGAAACGACATGCTACATGATAAGTTCCAGAGAATGATATATGCTTAACAGCAGTGTTATATATTTGTATAATACGTTTAGGCATATAATGAGCCCTTTTTTTATAAGAGGATGTGCTAGTTCTTACTGGTTCAGCCACAAATTTTAGAAGTCAAAATCATGCTAGTTCTATCTATTATATTGTGCGTATGGAAGGACATACTGGATCGTCATTTACATCTAAAATGGAATAAATGAAAACGTAAAAATTTAATACATTAGGGAGAAGCTTATAATGGAAGTCTTAAATGGTGGAATTTTGGGCCCATTGTTGTGCCAGTGTGGCGTAGCAGCTTGCCATTTGCGTTGACTGTTGGCAAGCGGCAAGCCCCATAGGTCCTCATTCTAGCAGTTATTGCCATTTGTAGTGGATAAGTTATCTTGCGAGATTCACGTGTTTGACTTTGATATCTGATGTGGCACCTTTCATCTGTGGGAATGACGGTTTCCTAGTGAAGCATGTCTTTGTATGTAATGATACTCGTGGTTAGAAGCAAACTACGTGCCATGTTGTAGTCTTGGAATTTTTCTGTGATTTCCATCAAAAATACAAACTGCTACAAAATCCCTAACTAGTTTTGGGCCTCAGATTTTAATCCAACAATTACATAGTTTAGACTATCAGTGCATCTTCACTTTTCATAAAAGGCAACCCTGACTCAACATATATGCATTGCCTCTCTTCTACTAACATCTTTTTGGATACTTTTTCTCCCTTGTGTTCTTCTTTCCTTTTTTAAGTTGACGTCTTTTAACTTTTCCGTATAAATTTTTGATTGATCTCACGTTTCTCCTTTGCATTTTTATTTACAAAAACAAGCACCATTGTTACAAAATGCAGTTCTTATTTATACCGCAACATATATATATTTGAATTGTTTTCGCATTTTAGAAACTCAATTGTAGCTGCATAAAGTAAACATCAGTTATTCACTTAGATGATTATTATCGATTCCACAGAGCATAACTTTTGTAATTTTTCTGTCACTAGAGTCTAGATGGTAGAGCACTAACGTGACTGGTAAGTTTCTGTGATGTGACTCTAGTCATTTGAGCAGGAATACAGGGCTGCTACGGATTTTGGCAAACAAAAATCTTTTAATAGCAACTAAACAACACTAGTTGGCTTTGTATAGGGTATTTGCAGTGGACTTTCTTGTGTTGGCTCATTCATGGGCTTCCAATATTGTCATTGTGTTTCTAGCATCACATAGTAGAGTATCTCATCTCTTTTAACCTTTTATGGGGCGTGTGAGGAGATCTGCTGTCTTCATGCAGAGTATGTTGTCACTCATTATTGATGATACATTGATACTGAACTTCCTATTTGGTTGATTGTAATTCACAATCACAATCTTTAAAATTTTGATCGATTTGGGACCATCTATACTTCTAACCTCTATATTCTCATGTCTAAATTTTTATTGCAGGTACCCCTGCAACAACAACGACATCGACTGTTACAACCACAACGGCTCAAACATCATCCGCACTTGTAGTATCTTCTAGTAGTGGGTCAGTCATCAGTATTATCTCAGAATGCTTTTTTTACTTGCTATTTCAAACTAATAAGTTTCTTTTGTTGTTGTGTACTATAAAGCAAAGTATTTAATCTTAAAATAAATTTTGTTTTAGTTGAGTTTTCATTTGTTTTAGTTGGAAGCACGGTTGGTGCGTTTGTTTGTAATAGTCAATATGGCGTTTTTGCCATATTGCCTGCACTTCATTTGGTGTTTATATATTTACCAGGGTAAAAACCCTTTACCCAAAAAAAAATAAATTTTGTTTTATCAATTGGTGTTCAAGTATGATGCTGAAAATTTATTGATGTTGCAGATCTTTTTCATTGTATTGTAAAGTGACCTCTATCTTTCTTAAGCTACAAGAATGCCCTGATCTTTCCGCATGCCAAATAATTTACATTTATAAATGCTTTCTTGTTAAGCAATACTGGCATTACATTTTGGCAGATATCTTAATAGTTACACATTGTTATTTTCTTGATTTCTCCGTGTTGTACATCATCTCTAATCTGATGTTCCTTGTGATTTTGCCACCAGGACAACTACAAGTGTCAGCGCAGCTGTAGCCTCTACACCGAAGTTACCATCTGAAATTACTGGAAAGACTGTCGAGGAGGTATCCATACAGAGCTCTCACTGTCTATTTGTATATCTATCAATTTGGTTCTAAATTATCCGAACAGTTTTTTTGCTTATCTAGACGACACCAAAAGTTTATGATGTAACTTAAAGGCCCATAATTATATAATCTAGACGACACATGGCTTTTTCTGTTTATATAATCTAATAATTATACATTTTGATGTTTCATAAAGATCATCAAAGAGTGGAATGTGGAGCTTCAGGAGAGAACCAGCAAGTTCAGGAAACAAGCTAACGCAATAGCTGATTGGGATAGGAGAATCTTGCGGAACCGGGACGTTCTTCTTAAACTTGAGGTAATTTATCTTCTTTAATTTTAAGCCAAGTAACTACGACTCACTAGATATTTGCAAGCGGTCACCGGCCTAAATTGTTGAGTGCTCCATCGAAAGTATTGATCTTTCAAGTTATGGCATCTCTTGGCACTTGACCACAAGTAGCCAAAATAGAACTCTGTCAGATCCTTCATATATAATTGCAGACAGATTGTTTCTTGTGCCTCACATTTATGCTTAATTACCCTTTTCAGGCGGAAGTTGCCAAAGTTGTTGAGACCCAATCAAATCTTGAGAGACAGCTGGAGCTGATCGAAACTCATCAACAAGAGGTAGTTCAACAAAATTTTCACTCCTTGTCATAAATTAGCAAATATTCAGTCACACAAGTGCATGGTTTGAATTTAAAATTATTTTGTTTGTCATAGGTTGACAAGTCGTTGCAAAGTGTGGAAGAAGAAGCTGAGCGAATATACAAAGACGACCATGGTTTACTTCTTGACGATGAAGCCGCTTCTACCAGAGATGCAATGTGAGTAGTCACTTTACTCTGTTCAATACGTCAAAACCTCCCAAATATAGTTTCACATTCTATTATGAATCTTGCTCATACGTGATACTAAAACTCTAGCTGGGTCATGTTCTATACTTCTATTCGCTTTCTGTTCTAGCATTGTGAAGTTCGGGAAAAATGATTACGATAGCTACAATTAATGGTGAATGCCCATCTTGGTAATAACATTCTTTTCACGAGTAGGGTTAGAGATTGATGAAAAGTTTTAGTTGCCAGTCTAGTGATTTCATGGAATTGACAGATGTAATTACTAATTACTGTAGGATCAGGGGTCGAAGAGTGTATTACTAATTAACTATCTATTACTGAACATAAAAATAAATCGGAACTCATTCTTGAGTTTTATATCTACCCTTTCTTTCTATATTTCAGGTATGAGCAGGCTGAATTCATCGAGAGAGAAATGGAACAGATGACCGAACAAATAAAGTCTGTTATACAGACTCTTAATGCCAATCAGGTAATCTTCAATGGAAACTCTAATAAACTTTAACCTTTCAACAATGCAAAATGGCAAATGAAACAGTTCATGACTTATGTAGTGTACTGTGTACTTATGTTTGATTTTTGATTTTTGATTTTTGATTTGGAATAAGGCAAGTTTGATGTTAATAGTTATGTATGTGTTGTCTCTTTTAGGCTGGAGAACTTGAAGTAACTGATGGTATGACCCCGCTGGATGTTGTTGTTCGGATCCTTAACAACCAATTAAGTTCATTAATGTGGATTGATGAAAAGGTTAGTCTGTTTCTTCCGGTTTTATTCATTAAGTTGCTAATTTTCTAATTGATTGCTATCTATCTGATTTTGGTTAATGATGTGTAACACATTTGTTATTTTTGTTAATATGGTGTTAGTTTTATAAAAATTTTTTAATGTCCATCAATTAGCATGAAGGCACCTTTCATTTATCCTTATGTCACTGCTTTTGATTCTTGCTAGAGGTTGCAATTTGGACCCAATTACCGTCTTAAATTGCAAGTGATATACTTATGTCTTAAAATTGCAAAAGTAATATACTTATGTCTTTAATTGCAAAAAGAACCTAGTATCATATGCATTATTGCAATGCTGATCTCGTCATGATTTTTACCAGGCTGAAGAATTCTCTACACGTATTCAAAAACTGGCTAAGCAAGGCTCTGCTGCTGATCGAGAACTAATGGGCCCAAAGTTTTGGCTGTCTCGATAACCATATCCTCTTGTACCTACAAACTTGTGGACCTACATTTTAGTGACATGATGGCAAGTTCGATTTGATAACAAATGCCGGTGAATCCAATTTTCTAGATCAAGCATGTTGTTTGATATAAGATTACCCCTCATTTTGTTAAATAGATAATCTGGATGTGTGTTTTGATGACTTGATGTTTACATTTACCCGTTCCTGCTGCATGAAGTTACAGGCTATTCGTACAGTACAATTTTTGGTTTAAAGTTCTGGCTCATCATGGTGGATTACTTGTTACATTTTGATGAAATCTTGCTGTTTTAATTTTCAGTCCAATGATATTTAATCATTACAGCATAATCAATGTACCTAATGTTTTCTTTCTCAAAGTTAAAGGACCATTTGTACATTGTTTTGACATAGTTATGTGGCAGTAGTTCTTTCTTTCTAAAAGTTAAAGGACCATTTGTACATTGTTTTGACATAGTTATGTGGCAGTAGTTCTTCATGTATCATCAAGTGGTACAATTAGATTTCGTTAAAATATCATAACAGAACTCCATAAGTTAAACGTTTCTTTAGTCCAAAGAAACAATGAAAAAACATCGAATATATAGATTTACGTACATCAATTCACAAAATCTTTGATAAAATAACAATTACACCACACCATAAAAGTGAAATGACCATTTAAGGTGGAATGAAAAGCTAAATAAAGTTTCGCAAACAAAAACCTGTTTATAAAAACAATTGTGTGATAATTATAAGATGAACCTTCACAATAGAAAACCATGACTATAAAAATGAGTATAAATAAATATTAATTTCATCGCAAACACAGTCCACAAAATACATTTTTTTAAAAGTCAATCATAACGATATTTTAAATCTCTTTAAAAGCATCAAATACGAGGAGGTCGGCATTAAACATCCACAACGCAAGCATTAACACATCTATCGTCGCATTGTTGAGCAAAGTTGCGGCGAGAACAACGAGAAGCAAGTGTTTCATTCCTTTTTGCAGGTTTCGTTTTTCAGTAAACGTTACTACTGCAACTAAAACGTTACGAGTAGGGGTGGCAATTCGGGTCGGGTTCGGGTTCACGGGTTCGGGTTATCGGGTTCGCGGGTCAGAAACCTTCAACCAGAACCTGACCCGTTTAATAAACGGGTCAATCAGGTCGACCCAAAACCGACCTGAAACCTATTTAGTCTCAACCCTAACCTGCTAATTTTCTGGTCGGTCTCAGGTCGGGTTTCGGGTCATGTAGGAAATTGTGGCAATTCGGGTTTACGGGTTCGGGTTAGCGGGTTCGCGGGTCAGAAACCTTCAACCCGAACCTGACCCGTTTAATAAACGGGTCAATCAGGTCGACCCAAAACCGACCTGAAACCTATTTAGTCTCAACCCTAACCTGCTAATTTTCGTGTCGGTCTCGGGTCGGGTTTCGGGTCGTGTCGGAAATTGCCACCCTTAGTTTTTCAGTAAACGTTACGAGTATAAAAAGGACCCGAACAAAACTTTCATATACTCCAAGGTCCTAAACGAAACTATCTCATATTTACAAAACAACCCCATCATCTCCATCACACCAAAAACAAAACACCAGTTAGGGTTTATCACACCACCATCAAAACCCTAACTTCACCATGACCAGATCCACGCGCCTACTCTACACGCTCCGATCATCCCTCAACCCCTCACCCTCCCCATCCCCGATCACCGCACTCCTCCACCTCCACCGCCGCTACGCCGCCGCACCAGCAATCCGACCAAAAGACGACAAAAGCGAGCCATGGTGGAAGGAGTCAATGGAGAAAGTGAGGAACATAGGGATATCAGCACATATAGATTCAGGAAAAACAACTTTGACTGAAAGAGTGTTGTATTATACTGGAAGGATTCATGAGATTCATGAAGTTAGAGGGAAAGATGGAGTTGGTGCTAAGATGGATTCTATGGAGCTTGAAAGAGAGAAAGGGATTACTATTCAGTCTGCTGCTACTTATTGTACATGGAAGGATTATCAGGTTCATTTCGTCATTCGTCTTTCGTTTCGATTACTCGTATTTCTTTTAGATTAATTGTGGTTGTCAACGGTGAAATGATCGTTTTTAGGATTATCAGGTTCTATTTCATTTCGTATCTCGTTGCGTCGTTTTATTCGGTTACTCCTATTTTATTAGATGAAATAGGGACTAGTGATTTGTTTGGATTATGAGCTATGTCACCTCTCATTATTTTCAACTATGCTCATACATATCTTAAAAACGATCATTTCATCGTTCACAACCTACACTTCGGGGGATATTTGTGTTAGCTTATTTATCGGGCTTATGAGCTTTATTTAAATTTGGAAAAGCTTGCAAGCTATTTTTTTTGGCTTATCGAGTTGAGCTTATGGCTTAAAAAAGCCATAAAGTCATGTTGATAAGCCGATAAAAAGTCACCACTTATTTTATCAGCTCGAATTTCATTTCGTCTTTAGGTTTAGGGTGTTTATTCAATTGGTTTGTTTTTAAAAAAAAAGTCTTACCAGCCCTCTTACTCTTACCAGTAAGAGGTGGTCAGACGTTTTGCTTGTTTGTTTTTTTCTTTTGAGTCAGACCCAGTTAGACATATAACATATTACTCACTCGATAAGAGATTGAAGACTCGTGTTAATATAATATATTTGATATGTTATATTTATGATAAAAAGTCTTGTTTCATATTTACATAATTTACTTAAATAAATTATAGAAACGAGCACTTAAAATTATTCGGACAATTATAAAAAAACTAACAAAATTATTTCGTTCAGATTTAGACTTTCTAGCCGCCTCTTACTGGTAAGATGTGGTAGTCAGATTCAGACCTAAAATATCTTAATGAAACAAACACACCCTTAGGTTTAGTGTTTTTATTCAATTCTTTTGTTTTATATGAAATAGGGACTAATGATTTGATGTGTTTTAGATGAAATGATTGTTTTTAGGTTGCGTCTCAAATTAAATGTTCTCCTTTCTGCGTTTGTTTGTCCCAAAATAAGTAATGAATGGATGAGGTTTTCCCTATTCAAGTTACCCGGGGAGGGCGAGTTTTTTTTACTCATATGTACGCGGCCTAATCGCTTATTCTTGTGACGGTTTCCAACCCTTCCCTGGCCACCAACAAATTTGTACCTAGTGTCCACTTTCAAATATTAACCGATCAGAATGCTATTCAATGGTCAAGATGAAATTATATTGGTGCATAGTGTAATTGAAATTTAATTTGTATGTTTGAGTATAGTTGGAAATAATGAAAGGTGACATAGCTAGTGTTAAGGAAATGCTGTATGTGGAAATTAAGTGTGTGAATAGTGGGTTATTTGGTATGTGGGACACCCCGCCGAGCCACCTTTGGTGACCTGAGAGGTAAACCTCGCACTTCACAGACCCTCCCACAGGACCCATGGAGCCTGGAACTAGCCCTCCACAATTGTTGATTATATGGCTAGGGCGGGTGGCTACTAGGAGTGAATGGGCTTTGAACGGTGAAATGATTGTTTTTAGGATGTGTGATATGTATGAAATGATGTGAACATATGATTGTGTTAGCAATTAGTTTGGGTATGAAATGATGCGTGTGTGAGTGTATATTACTTGTGATTTGCTGGTTCGTTAATGTTGAAGATGTTACTTTAAGTAGTGAACGTATGAAATGGAAGTTTAAGTTTACTATGCAATTTTGAAGTTCGATAGGAACTAGGGATCAGGGATTTGTTTGATGTTGATTTGATTTGTTTTAGGTGAATGTGTGTGATTTATGTAGGTTTGGATGTTTTCTTGAGAAACTGATTGTGAATGGTGAAATGATGTCTATAGGTTTCGTTATGTTTGAATTTAGTTGGAAGTGTGGAAAGGTGACATAGCTGCTGTAAATGAAATTTGGAATAAAAGAGCTTTGGTGCTGTTCATGAATCATGATGTGAAGTTATTGTAGTGTTAGTAATTAGTTTGGTTATGAAGTGATATCTGTGAAATTTAAGTAGTATGAGTTATGTGTCTCTTTGTATTTATTTGTTTAATTGGCGAGATTGTTAGTTAGTGCATCACTTTAGCAATGTTGGAGTGAATTAAGTTTATATTAGGGTGAAGGCTGAAATTAAACAACTTACTTTCTCAAATTTTCCAGATTGAATAACCTACTCTCAACTATATCAATATCAGTAATATACTTTCGAAATTTTGAGATTGTAAGTAACATTATTGATTTTTAAATGCGAATAGACCAAATTCCCCTATCTTTTTCTTCCATATAATTTCTTTTTGAAATTTTCTTTTCTTTTTAAATAGAAACTCCACTGTCTTCAAACTTCATCATCTTCAAATCGAGTGCCACCACCAGAACCCGACATCACTCCACCATATCTTTAAACATCTAACCACATTAACTCCACTATGAAAACAAAACTAAAATTTCACGTTTCTTTTACATCAAAAGCATAATTACCTCTCTAATTAAGTCTCAAGTATAATCAAAATCAGAATCCGGCCAAACCTGATTACATAATCACGACTGATGCCGGAATCTGCTGATGTGTTGCCGGACGAGACCTGATTACGTAATCACGTTCTGTGTGTGATACTGGGACACATTCACTAAGTTTATAAACACAAAGGACGAAGAGGAAGTGAGGCACTAAATTGTCAGTATAATACTTTATAGGATCATAAACATGTACGACTATATCGTTGTTGATGGATGAAAAACAAAAGAACGGAAAACAAAATTTTGCATTCTTAGATACTAGTATGTTGTAGATGAGACAACTCTAGGTGTCATGTGAATATAATCAGTTAGCATAGTTCGTTATATGTACAAGGTTCACTTTTGTATTTTGGAGCTCTTGCTTCAATGATGCCCGACAAGTTGTCCTTTTAATTATATAAGTGACTGGTAATGTGATATTCTGTTTCTATTTTTGAGTGCTTCGTTTTGGTTGTGATTAGCAAAATGTTCCTTGCAGATAAATATAATTGACACTCCTGGTCACGTTGACTTCACAATCGAAGTTGAGAGAGCTTTGCGTGTTCTTGATGGTGCAATTCTTGTTCTCTGCAGTGTTGGTGGTGTGCAAAGTCAGTCAATTACTGTTGATAGGCAAATGAAAAGGTATCAGGTTCCAAGGGTTGCTTTTATTAACAAACTTGACCGAATGGGGGCAGATCCATGGAAGGTCCTCAATCAGGTATACTCTCTCATCATCATCACATCATGAGTCACGACATCATATTTCTCATGCTTTGTTGCCTAAATAGGTTTTTAAACAAGATTTCTCGAGTTTTGACATATAGCAAGTTCATCCCATAATGTTTGCATGTTAGTTATACCTTTTCTAATTTTTTTACTTACATTTAGACAAGGAAAAAGCTTCGGCATCACAGTGCTGCAGTGCAAATGCCGATTGGGTTAGAAGAGGACTTCCAGGGTCTTGTGGATCTTGTGCAACTGAAGGCATATTATTTTCGTGGTTCTAGCGGGTTTGTTTTAAATCCTCAAACTACTTTTAGTCAAAGGGTGTAGGCCATATAATAGCTATATACTTTGTCATGTAAGTACCACCACAATAGTTAAGCACCCAAAAATGTTCGACTACTCACTATCTGTTTTCAAAGTTTGTTTTACGATGGTACTTGTGGACACATTTAGCTGCAATCCTGTAAAAATGGATGCCACATAGTGCCACATAATAAGTAAGGAAAAAAAAAAAGCCAAGTTAGCACCATGTGTCCATGTGATCAACTCCGATAACAAATTAGTTAAGCTCATATTAAAACAAATATTGAATGTAGAATAGTGGAACACTTTTGGGTATACGTACCATTACAGTACTTTCATGAATCCTTAGTTAATTAATAATAGGAGTGGTGCTAATTTCAGAATTATTTTGCAGTGAAAATGTTGTAACTGAAGAAATCCCTGCTGATATGCAAGCAATGGCTGCAGAAAAGAGACGTGAACTAATTGAAGCAGTTTCTGATGTGGATGATCAACTTGCTGAAGCATTTCTTAGTGATGAACCTATATCATCTGCAGATCTTGAGGTATGGTGGAAAATTGGATATAAATTGTATTTTTGAAACTTTTGTGCTTATAATGCTGTTTTTATTTTTTGCTTTCTTGATTGGTTTAAAACAGGCAGCTATCCGTCGAGCAACTATAGAACGAAAATTTATACCAGTATTTATGGGTAGTGCATTTAAAAACAAGGTGACATTGTATTTTGATATTAAATTATTAGTACCTTCTATCTAAAAGAATCCTCTTTTCAGCCAGTATTAACATGGCATTGTTTTTTTCTTTTTATTTATTTATTTATTTTCTGTCTTTAGGGAGTACAAACACTTCTAGATGGTGTTCTTCAATATTTACCTTGTCCACTTGAAGTTGAAAATTTTGCCCTTGACCAGTCTAAGGAGGAAGAGGAGGTATCCATTAATCACTTCACAATTTTGTATATATTTCAATGACCCTCTTATGGAACTAATGCGCGTCACTTGGAGTGCTGACAGGTTAAGTTGGATGGAACTCCTGCTGGACATATGGTTGCATTAGCTTTTAAACTAGAAGAACGCCCATTTGGCCAGTTGACATATTTAAGGTACTTTATAGTTTAACGTTTTCCACTTCAGTTTTTATGTCCATGTATACTGAGATGAATAATATTATTTCATTTGAATAAAGGATCTATGAAGGTGTGCTCAAGAAAGGTGAATTTATAACCAACATTAATACAGGGAAGAAAATCAAAGTAAGATCTGAATCTTATAAGTGACGTGTATTCCTTTTATGCTTTCTTCAGATTTTCACCAAAGTTTTGTAACAGATATCTAAACTAGGCCGGATGCATTCAGATTCGATGGAGGTATTGCTAGCTTAGCTCTAGATCATTGAAACTTGATGTTTTTTGGTTATATAGTTATGAATATATTTGACTTTCGATTACCATACAGGACATTCAAGAAGCTCATGCAGGTCAAATTGTAGCAGTATTTGGTTTAGATTGTGCATCAGGTGATACTTTTACAGATGGATCAGTCAAATACACCATGACTTCTATGAGTGTTCCAGAACCGGTTGTGTCATTAGCCGTGTCACCAGTTTCAAAAGATTCAGGAAAACAAGTATGTATTCCCGTCAATCTTGAGGGTGCTTAGTGATTTGGTGGATTTATGTTGGTTACTAATATTTGTATATATCTGCTTTTTAGTTTTCAAAAGCTTTGAATCGCTTTCAAAGAGAGGATCCTACATTCCGTGTTGGATTAGACAAAGAGAGTGGCCAGGTATCTATGTCATCTTTTAGTTTTTTATTTATATGTTTCATAAAGCTAATTCATCACTCATGTGGATGTTTTCTTGCACAGACAATCATATCTGGAATGGGAGAGTTGCATTTGGAAGTTTACGTGGAGCGCATTAAGAGGGAATATAAGGTACCATTTTTAGTTTTTGTTGAAAACAAAACTATTATAATATTTACCACCATGTATGTTAATGATCTACCCATTTCAAGGTTGATGCTACTGTTGGAAAACCTCGTGTCAATTTCAGAGAGACTATCACACAACGTGCAGAATTCGATTATTTACATAAGAAACAAAGTGGAGGTCAAGGTCAATACGGAAGAGTGTGTGGGTAAGACATTACCAGACGTATATGCTCACTTTAAGCTTTATAAATATTTTAAAGTAACCGTTTTTTTGTATTTTCTTACATACAGGTATATGGAACCACTTCCTGCTGGATCAGACACCAAGTTTGAATTTGAGAACAATATAATAGGACAAGCTGTTCCCTCCAATTTTATCCCACATATTGAGAAGGGTTTTAGGGAAGCTGCCAATTCGTAAGTATCTGTTCTGTTTTGTTTAACCTCAACGTTTATCAGGTATACTTTAAACTAAATTAGACTAATCTGTTTGTGCGTGTTCAGGGGTTCTTTGATTGGATTCCCAGTTGAAAATATCCGTGTTGTTATCACGGATGGTGCATCTCATGCTGTGGATTCTAGTGAACTCGCTTTCAGATTAGCTTCCATATATGCCTTTAGACAGGTTTCTATTCATTGATTTATGTACTAGATGCACTTTACGCATGGCAATTCAATTACCAATACTTGTTTAGAGGTATAATTTTGTGACTTGATGAAACAGTGTTATACAAAATGCAAGCCTGTAATATTGGAACCTGTGATGTCGGTAGAGGTGAGAGTGCCAATGGAATTTCAGGGGACTGTTGCTGGGGACTTAAACAGGTAATACAACCAACCCCTTTTTTCACTGTGGTATTTTTTATTGTATTAAATGAAAGCAGTATCTTTAACCCTATAGTATTGTATTATATAGGAGGAAAGGTTTAATTGTTGGAAACGACCAGGAAGGAGATGATTCTGCAATTAACGCCCTTGTAAGTAAACCACATCCCCTTCCAACTTTCTGTCAAATATCAAACAGGTTAGTTATAATAAACGTAGTTCGGTAGTTGTATATTTAAACTTGCGGGTGTTTTGATCTTTGGTTTTCAGGTTCCGTTGAACAATATGTTTGGATACTCAACAGCTCTTCGTTCCATGACGCAGGTATCTGAAATATTAAGTTTCTAGCTTAACTCATGCATCTGTATTCACAAATTCCGGGCTATCCAAAAGGGTAGTCGCCCTGGGATTAGTCGGCTCGCAATGTCGAGTCGGAACCCAGGTATACAAAAAAAAAAGATAATAAAATAAAATAAAAATATAAATAATAATACAAATTTATGCTTGTAATCTTGCAGGGAAAGGGTGAATTCACCATGGAATACAAAGAACACAGTCCTGTTTCTGCTGATGTGCAAACACAGCTGATCAATGCCCATAAACCCAAGAACGCAGAATAGCAGAATAGTTTGATCACGTTTTTGCAAGTTCTATTTTTTCCATAGATTATATTTGTACTGATTTGTTCACTTCCATTTGAAGTGCTTGTTGAGACCTAAATGTGGTCAGTAATTTTGTATAAGTGAATAAATCCCCATATAGAATATATTAATCTGATAAATGAAAACACTCAACGTGCAAGTGTTACTCGGATTGGATTGACATAAAAATGCTAGTCTATAACGTTTTCCACAGTTGAGATTTGAGAATGATATGTTCAGTTTTACTACCTGTAAGTTATTATGGTTTTCATTGTTCAATATTAATTGGCAGCAAGTGGTGTACGGGATGGAGAAGTAAATGATATGTTATTAATTGTTGAGATGGAAAGATAATATGTTACAAAGTATCGTCATATCTTTTTATATTGTCCTAGCTTTATCGTTGCTCGCTAATTGCCTAATTGGTATAAGTTACATTTGAATGATCATATAAGATTGCACATCAACATGTTCTAATAAGATCACGTGACGTTGTGCATCGGCATGTTCTTATGAAAAGGTTTTCCGCATAGAAAGGTATACGATCATAACATGAGTTTTAATTTTTATCTAAGATAACGAAAATATTCATTCGTGATGTTTATTTTTATCTTTTTACGTTAACTAACTATTTTGAAGTTTGATACGTTTGATGATACACTAAATTTGGGGAAATGATTTACAGTTAAAATATATTGCTGTCCAATTTTTATTTATTTATAAAATTCTGTTTATTAATTATTAATTATTTTTAAAGAACACCCTCTTAATTCTTAAATATTTTTTTATACCTTCGGGTGTTTGTTTAAGCTTATACAGTATTGTGTTTCGGCTTATATATAGTAAGGCTCAATTTTCCAGTTTATTTGGAGACTTGTAGACTTATATAAATTTATTATAATATGATATAACTATTAAGTTGTTTAAAATGCCAGAAATTAGAACCGAAACAAATAAGCTCGTTCTAATTTGAGTATTTAAGCACCAAAAAACTGAAAGCCCTAAACAAAGCGCGCCATTCATATCACCAACATCATTTGTTTCCCGCACACAGTAAGTTCCCAAATTCCATTTATGTTTTTCGTTTCCACCAATTAAATTTCTTTTAAGTTATTATTCCTGCAATTAGGGTTTTTTTTTTAAGAGGTAAATTTGTAGTGGATTGCATTATATGGCAGTTTGGTTAGATATTCGTTACATTTTGGTCTTATAATAATTGAATTTGCTATACATACATTCCACAAAAGCAAATCCAAACAGTATATATATATATATGATCACTTTTAAAACACGTATCCAAACACCCCCCTTGAGACCATTCATGTACAAATATTTATTCTTCATCAATTATATGCTTATTTTGTTGCTTAATGTTTGTTAACAATTAATTATGTCGAGTTTTGGGTTGTAACAAGCTTATCTGACATGTTTCTTGCTTCAGGATGGAAAACACAGAATCGACTTTCTCCACATTCGGTATTTCTCAAGAGGTCGTTCCGTCTCTAAAACATTAGTATTTGATTCCGTAGTCATACATTTTTCGCCCTTTCAAATCAAAAGGGTTCGATAGTAACATCTGTAAGGATTCTGAAATTGTAACTGTTTTAAGTACAGGAGGGAGACAAGCTTGTTGCGGAAGTGATACGCTATGTCCTTTTCAAATCACACCAGAATTCTGGATGCCCAATAAAGAGAGATGAACTCACTCAACTAGTAACAAAAAACTATCCGAACCGATCACTTCCGGCTTTTGTTCTTAACAAGGCCTTCAATAAGCTCTCTACCATTTTTGGCTATGATGTGAAGGAGCTCCAACGAGTCCGTCCATCGTCAACAAATCAAGCTCGTGCTTCACAAAGTGAGCGTTTACTATTAATGAATTTATTCTTTTTTAACAATAGCATTTGTATGAATTCTGTAAACGTAAATGGTTTACTTGTTACTTTTGGGCTGTTTGATAATTATCTAAAATAGTGAATGTGTACTATTCGGCTTTTTAGATTGAGAAATTTGCAAGAAATATCTAGTTACTTTCATTCAATATGTAATTTAGTCACCGGACCTAAAAAGACGTCACTACACCAAAATAGCCTATATTGTTTCACAATATTCATTTTCAAAGATTGTTTATTTTGGATCATTTTACCCCGCTCCGGCGGGATTGGGTATCGTTGTTATTGTTTATTTTGGATCATTTTAACCAAAGAAACCTATAACATGTGTTTGTAGCTAAAAGTTGAAGATAGCCATACCCTCGTAAACTATATTCTCCATTGAAATCGAATGAATCAAGTAGGCCAAACTGAAATGTGACTTTTTCAAAATAGCTACATGTTGAATAACTTAATTGAAGTTTATTGTTATAACGTAGGAGATGTTTTAATTCTTTTGAGGTGGATAAGTTGTATCCGAAGACTATAAGGTAGTTTCTGTTTTTTAGGTTCTGGTGATACAAAATCTTACATCATAACAAGTCAGTTAGAACCACAAGTATACAAAAAGCATATTGAAGATGAAACAAAATCACATTTGACTGGATTTGCATTTGTTGCTATTGGAATCATTCATCTTGCTGGAGGCAAGATTACTGAAGGTATCAATATTACTGCTTCAAGTAAACCATATTTTATTTTCCTAGAACACGTTTACTAAAATCTTAAATATTGGATTCCGGAGATGGTTTGTCCTCAAATTCTTATATTATTTCTTTTGGTAATGGATTGCAGAAAGTCTTTGGCACCATTTAGGACGATTGGGTATGTCCCAAGATGATGAAAGACATACGGACTTTGGGAGCACCAAGCAGGCTTTGGAGACACTTGTTCAACAAAGGTATTAATTATCAGATATAGTTGAATCCATAAAAACAGGTGGCAATTTTGACCCAGTACCTTCCGAGTGGCTTCATTTGGGTTGTAATTTATATCAAACGGGTAAAATAAAATAAAAAAAGTTAACTACAGTGACAAGTGGGAACATGTCAAACAGGTCAAAAGTCAGCTTGCAATATATTTTAGTGCGTATAACCTCCTACACCGTTCTCTACAAAGATTTGGATAAATATTGTATTAAATTGTGTTTTCTTATCATAAGTTCATAACTATCACCCTAGTTAGTTATGTTATGTTAAAAATCCTGCAGAAAAATGTTTCTGGGTCAATTTTTACTCATCTTAACACCTACATCCTTTGTGTTGTGCTTTTGCAAATATAGAGGCTATCTTATTTTGTAACTTTATTTGTTGCAGATATTTGCAGAAGGATAAAAGTAATGGGCCTGAAGGCTTAACATTGTATTACGAGCTTGCGGAGAGAGGCTTGAATGCAACAAATAGCAGTAGCTTTAAAGATTGCATATCACAGGTATGTTGGCAGGTTAAAAGGACCTTGAATATGGTTATACAATCTAAAAGTCTCGCCAATTATTCTAGCGCATTAAGTGGTAACACAATGTCAAGATATTTCTATCTTCATTCTTATCAAGATTCTTCGTTTTGATATCTGTTAATCTGTGCTAGGCGTTTAAGCATACGTTTTTAGTAAGAATCTTTGATAAGATATTTCTATCTTCCTTCTTTAGATTAGTTTTATTAGTAGGGATTGAGCATACGTTTAAGCAAATGCACAAAGCATATAACTAGTTTATTTAGATAAATAAAATGTAATCATTGTTACATAATTTATACACATGAGATATAAACTTAACTTTTTTATCAATTGAACAGTTGCATTTTCGTGTTTGATCACTCAGAAGATGAGAAAGCTTAGCTGTTAATTGTGAAAATAAGATCTATTAATCCCCACATTCCTTTTCAGAATGCTTAAATTCCCACTATTTATTCTAGCTTATTTGTGACTCCAATTACCACTGTGTTTTAATTTGTGATGGTTAAAAACTTAAATAGAGCATTTTCTGTTGGCAGATTGTGATGAATGAGGCAACCGCAGCCGAACTTGACTAGCAGCATATGATTATCAAATTGGCGTGGGTAAGTCTATCCTTCAACATACAATCATCTTTAACTCTTTTGGGCTGCTGGCCACAAAGATGTTTGTCTTGCTGTTCTTGTGCTGTAAACAATGGGAAATCTAATTAAAGGATCTTCCCGATCTAGATGATTTACATTACATGAGCAGAAAACATGATGGTGTATGCATTATCTGTAGTTAGAATGGTAGCAACAAATAGAATCATCCTCATCTGCAAGAATCTTGATGTCGTTGTGTAGTTAGATCTAATGGCTTTGTTGAATTCAGTTTTCGCTTATAAAGTGTTTTAAAAAGTCGATTGTCGGTCTAGAATTGCAAACAATTCTACTTTCGAACACCAAACGACACCATTGAGTATTAGATAGAAAAGCCTGAGTGAGTGAGTGGCTGTTTATTTTTTCTTTTGTGTTTGGCTAATAAGCGAGATAAAAAACCTGCAAACTTCCTAGCCGAAGCCCAAGCTACCCAAGCTATGTTTCAGGCCTTAATTGGACCTACTCATAAATAGTTGGTCCTCAATAATGAGACCTACCCTATGTTTGTCCCCATTGGAAGTCCAAATGGAAGATTACTAGCACCAAAGTGAAGATCCACTTTGGGACTGAATGCTAAGGGAGGAAGGAGTGGACAAGCGGGTTGGCGAGCCCAGCGAGCTGGCGAGCTCAGCGGGAACACCGCTGCCGATCCTGCGAGTTGGCCAAGCGGGTTGCTCAAGCGAGCTTTGAACTCGCAGCGTGGAAGATTCAAACAACGGTTTAAGGGTGTGTTTGTAAACTTTTTTTTAGCCGTTGAGTGGCTGTGGAGCAAAAAAAAAAAAAAAAAAAAACCTTTTTAGTCCCTTTTTCTGGGTTTCTGATAAAATCAAACAAACAAACCAAATAAGAAACCTAATTCATAAATTGAACAAATTATAATAAATTGTTACAAGAATGGAGTATTATAACCTTATAAAGAAACATGCAGTCGAAGCATCTTCTTTGTACCGAATATTTTGAAGCAAAAGTCACAAATGAACTGATCTCTAACTATACCCGCCATTGTTAAAAAACAAAAGTGTGTGCTGTGTTATGTAGCAGAAGAAAGAATGAAAGAAATTGAACGTGTATTTTGTACTTTGTGTTATGTTAAAGAATGAAAGAAATCTAACTATATATATACAGAGAGTGAGAGAAGTATTATGTTTAGTATTACTATAAGTTGGAAGGGTTAATGTTGCAAATTTATAAATTTGAAGGACAAATTATGAATATTTAAAAAAAGATTTGGGAGGGTTGAGAATGATGGGCGCCACTAAATGAGGTGGAGGAATTTGATTGGGTAATTTTGGGAGGGTTGGAGATTATGACTCCCTCCGCCCTAAGTGAAAACCATGAAAAATTATGATCGGATTGTAGCGTTTGATAAAAGACCCATCCAGTGCTCTCACTGAGTCAAACCTTGTTTAAGCATTAGGCATTTCCATGAAAGCTTATTAGAGCCAAATTTCTGGATAACGTTATATGTATAACGGTTGTTTCTAGTATGTATCAAACAATCTCTAAATATGTTACTGCCACACATTGTCGATGATTTACCATATAACAAAAATAAGTCCATAGTTAAAGGGGTCTGCCTAAACCGTGAAAACGGGGTTGTGGGAGAGCAAGCGTCGTGCTGCTAGGCGAAGCAGTAGAATGCTGCACCCTAGATGGCGAAAGTCCAATGGCCGAAAAATATCACTAGCTTACGCCCTGACCTGAGTAGCATGGGGCACGTGTGAATCAGCAAGGACCACCTTGCAAGGCTAAAGACTCTTGGGTGACCGATTGCGAAGTAGTACCGTGAGGGTGAAAAGAAGCCATCGGGGAGTGAAATAGAACATTAAGTGTATTTATGTCTTCTTCATGTGCTGGTTAATGCCCAACCACCTTTAAGAAGGCAAAGAAGTCAACTTCATAACCTTTTCCATACAGATTTTTCATTTTGTTTTTGTTACAAGTGTTATAATTGGGCCAAACCCAACAAACAAAATTGCGGTTTCTCACCTTTCGAAATGTGTAATCAGTAATTAATTTTTGTCATGATTGTGCTTGATGATATATCAGTAATATGAAATTACTACTCACTATAAAGCTCTCAAATCTCAATACTTCTCGTGTATCCTTTTCATCAACATAATTCATGAAATATATTTTGAGTTTAACCGGGAAAAAAACAAATTGACAAATTTATGGGGGGTACAAAAACAATCATCATGCATACACTAGATTAGCACACACAAAGGCAACCAACAATAGTCGGTCCACCCTTCAATGCATTTAAACTTCTTTATCATGGACAAGATACCAAAGCTTGTAAGATTTGCGTTAGTTCCAGTGTCATGGTCGTGTGACATGCATCATCGAATCGATCCACATTTGGGTGTTGGGTAGTGTTTGGACCGTAGTCTCAATAACTGTTTGATGTGAAGTATTTTGATTCAACAAATTCCCAGCAAAATTAGTGGCTCTGTTGGCAGCAATTAATTCATAGAGTGCAGCGCTGCACCTTGAGGATAAGTCGCCAGAAGAAATCATCCAAGGCTCAAGATTTGGTGATGACAGAAGAGAGAGAGCATATCCAGGCTTCGAGTGTGGTGGTGATGGTAATCTTGATAATGGTCGAAGTTGTCGCTCCATCATGGGATGGTTTTCTTTTGACATGTCGTTCAAAATAAATGTAAATCATAAACATATGGTAAACAAAGTCATATACGTACATAAAGCAATACTGACAAATGAGGTTATGAGAAAATAGTTTGGTAAACGCTTCATGTATCAATCAAGCTTTATGAAAATTTTATTTTTCTACCAAGAAATGGTAAACATGCATATTAAATTTAGAATTTAGGGCTCCAGAAGTACAAAACTAACATAACAACTGAGGTCTTGTATTGCTAAAAAAAAACTGAGGTCTTGTAAACTAATTTGATCCTTTATTCCAGAGTCCAGACCAACGATATATATTGTGAAAATAGCTTGAAAAATGTGCAGTTTTGTATACATCATAGTATCATACATCCCAAACAAAAGTACAAAAAAAACTTTGACCTAGACTTTTTTTATAGCCAAATTAAGTGTCATTTGTATATACCAAAGAATTAATCTCCGGTCTTCATCTTTATTTAATCTAATGTATTAAATCAATCCCATCAATTTAAAAAACTCACTTTCATCATTTTTTTTTCTTTTTTTTTTTTTTTTTTCAAATATTAATATCTTTCAAACCGTTAATCGTTAAGCGAAAAAAATATACCGTTACGACGATCATTTAATTATTTTTCTATAAATAGGCACTTCGATATACTTTCGACAAAATTATTTTTTTCGTGTTTTTCACGTTTTTTTTTTTTCGTTACTGAAATTTGCATGAAAATATCATGTGATTTAACACTAATATCACATGTGATATTATATATCATATGTGACTTAACACTAATATCACATGTGATATTATATATCATATATGATTTAACACTAATATTACATGTGATTTTTCATTCAAATTTCAATAATGAAAAAAAACGAAAAAATGAGAAAAAAAAAGGAGAAAAAAAAAAGGTGAAAAAAAAAAATCGAAAGTATATCAAAGTGCCCGTCTATAGAAAGATAATTAAATGCTCGTCGCGATGGTGTAATTATTTTCGCTTAACGATTAACGGTTTAAGAGATATTTAAATTATTAAAAATATGTGAAATATTAAAATGATTTTAATATCAACCATTGATTTCATTTTAAATACATGGTAAGGATGAGTTCCTTTGTATGTAAGATAAATTTGATATGTAAAATAACTTATAACCAATTTTATATAGACTTTTAAAGTACAATGGACGAACTACACATGTACAAATTTTGTAGACTTTAAAAGATATAACCAACTTTTGAAGCCTTAGAGGAAAATAAGGTCCCATCTCAGTAGGGGTGGCAATCGAGTCGTGTTCGGTTTAACTTATTCGGGTTCGCGGGTTGACGGGTTATTATAACCTCTACCCAAACACGACCCATTTATTAATCGTGTCAAGAAACTCAACCCTTACCCAGACCTTCATAACACGTGTAACCCGTTTGCGACCCGTTTAACCTGTTTAGGTCAAGTGGTGAATAGAGTTGGTAGTTTGTCGATTTAACTAATTTAAAAGCAAAACAGGTATAAAGATCTAAAAATTGATAAAAATAACATATAAATAACTATACGACAATTGCAATACGTGAGTTATAATTATAATTCATTCATATTAAGTACATAAAAAAATACATTTAATCCAAATCTAACATAAAATCCCGGCTATATATTTTATTTTTCAAGGCCTATATATTTAAACAGTTAAACGGGTTCACGGGTTGACCTATTTAATATTTACTCAACCCAAACACGACCCATTTATTAAACGGGTTAGACGGGTTGACCTGTTTTTTATACAAGCTTGTTTATCCTCAACCCAAACCTGTTTAACTTCGTTTCAAGTTCGTGTCGTGTCGAGAATTGCCGCCCCTACATCTCCGGGGCTGTTTCTTAAATTAAGTGATTTGAATACATATTTATTTTAACTTTTTGATTGAGAGAGAAAAGTTTTGATGATAAAAAAGACAAAAGTTTGGGCACACCCAAACTCTTGGATAACCCATCAACAAAGATTTGAAGCCTGATTGGTATGTTTGAATTTTAGATCCAACAAAATCTTGTATGAACTCTTTGTAACTTGTATTTTTAACTAGTCCCTTGTTAGTTTTGTCTTTAATAAAAATCGTCATAAAAATAAAATGTACAAATTGTTTATCTAAAATTCTAAATGACTTGGAGACACTCTCAAATCAGGATTATGCTTTTGTACGTAGTTAGTTAAAACATGACATACCAGGAAAAAAAAAAAAGAAAAAAAAAAGAAAAAAAAAAAAACATTGTCAAAGATATGACAGTTGAAAAAGCAATATAGATATAGTAGAGGCAAAGTACCATGGGAATGAGGAAAGTTTCCAGGAAGAGTATTTGAAATGGTTCCTTTTCTCCTTCTTTGATTATGTCCTTCTAATCTTCTTCTACAACTCCTTTTTGCATCATCAAACTCACTCATCACATGAAACCTATACAATGATTGTCAGTGAAAACATATACAGTCGTGAGTTAATTGGCCAAATTACGGTTACTAAAAAAAACTTAGACTATTGTGCAAAACAATCATTTAAAAAAAACGAGACTGTACTTTTAATTATGTAGGATGAAGCTATGTACATGGATTGCTTGCCTTTTAACCAACATGTGATGGAAGTACCAAAAATGTATAAATGTGGTAAGGTTGTTGAACAGATAAATAGGTTTAGAATCAACATCACAAATAACAAAAAATAAAAGAAAATTTTGTTCCAATATTATAGTACAAATATATATACTCTTACAAAGTTATTTCTATTATTAAATGCATTAACATAGCATAATTAACTAGCTCTTCCCAAATACTAATAAATTTTTAACATCTATTTGTACATGATTTATCCTCTCACATTTTTGAGATGTTAAATCATGTTCATAATTTTTCATTCCAATCAAAACATTTATAAAAAAATATATATATATATAATAATACTGTAATAAACTTTAACTTGGAATAAATATATATACTTTTACAAAATTATTGCTATTATTAAATGCACTAACATAGCATAATTAACTAGTACTTCCCAAATAATAAATTTTTAACATCTATTTGTACATGATTTATCCTCTCACATTTTTGAGCATATGTTAAATCATATTCATAATTTTTCATTCCAATCAAAACATTTATTAAAAAAAAAAAAAAAAAAAAAAAAAAAAAACAAAAAAACAAAAAAAAAAACTTTAATTTGGAATAAATATATATACTTTTACAAAATTATTGCTATTATTAAATGCACTAACATAGCATAATTAACTAGTTCTTCCCAAATAATAAATTTTTAACATCTATTTGTACATGATTTATCCTCTCACATTTTTGAGCATATGTTAAATCATATTCATAATTTTCAATCCAATCAAAACATTTATTAAAAAAAAAGAAAAAAAGAACAACTTTAATTTGGAATAAATATATATACTTTTACAAAATTATTGCTATTATTAAATGCACTAACATAGCAAAATTAACTAGTTCTTCCCAAATAATAAATTTTTAACATCTATTTGTACATGATTTATCCTCACATTTTTGAGCATATATTAAATCATATTCATAATTTTTCTTTCCAATCAAAACATTTATTAAAAAATAATAATAATAATAATAATAATAATAATAATAATAATAATAATAATAATAATAATTTGGAATAAATACTAAACCTGCTACACTGTTGACAAAACCGTTGTTGAAGACCCAACACAACAACCTTGGGAGCCTTCGAATGAATTTCACACACTTTATGTCTCTTATAATACTCCTTCACATTAGAAAGCGCCACGTTGCATCCATCGACCTTGCATCTTGCCGCCATTGCATACGGATAAGGTTGTTTCCCTGGCTTTTTTTTGGCGGCTGACGATGATTCAGCCGCCACATAGCGGTCAGCAACAACAACCGTATCTGAACAATAGTGTCTCTTCCCTAACCTTAAACACATCATATGTGGGTCCCTCATACAAGGCTTGTTAAAGGTGGTGGTGTTGTTGTTGAATAGAATTTGATTGGTGTAATCATAGTTAGGTGTACCACTAGCTGCAAATATTGGAGTAGTACTAGTAGTAGTACTAATAATATTAGTATTATCCCATGCATTGTTTGTTAAATTACTATTGTTGTGTACCCTCATGTCATTACCACCATTTTCAATGGAAGCTAAACATTTTCTCCACCCACTTTCCATTTGTGTATGAATAAAGATGTGTGTGTGTGTAAAATGAGAGAGTGAGAGGTCGTTGAAGAATGGGTGGCTGGGGGAGTGGGGACGCAAGTGCTGAAAATAATAAAAACTGCAAAGATTGCACAGTTTGTTTGTGTGTGAATATGTGTACGTGATAAAAGAGAACAATTATTTCACGAAATACTTTCCATTCAAATTGGGATGTGTTATAGAAGCCCCCCCTATGATGTCAAATCATAGGGGATAAAGGGCATCTTTTTTTTATTTTGCAGTATTACACAGTTTTCTGTCAGTTTCTGCTCCGTATTTCTGACAGTTTTAATCGTTTGACTTATTAAACTTTATATTTTCTGTTCCGCATTTTCAGGTTTATAGTTTTTTGATATAAACAAAATTATAAAAATAAAAAAAAAAATAAAAAAAAATAAAAAAAAGTCAAAAAACAAAGGGGGGCTTGGATAACATTTTTTGGGGGGGCTTGAATAACATGTCCCTTCAAATTTTGTGCTTTTAAAGAAGAGCAGTGAAGAAATAAAACTAAAGTATGAGGGGTTGGGCAATGCACACGATTTGAACACGGTATCAACCCTATACTATGCGGAAACACCGCCGCCGTCCCCATGGTATGATCAACACGGGATGTGATGACGCACGAGAAAAAGAATAGAAATGGACCGTTGGGATGTTTAACGGTCATTATTTATTTATTTATTATTATTAATTATTATTATTATTATTTTAAATATGTTTCCAACTCAAGTTTTTGTCAAACACACATACACAACACATACCCAACTTCAAACCCAACTTTTTCAATCACTTTACAATATATGGAGCCTAAAAAATATATGGAGCCTAAAAAAAATAAGGAGCCTAAAAATATCAAACGAGTGTCGAGGGGCGGAGCTCACGGCGCATCTCGTCCTCGAGTTCAATCACAACCTGTTTACCGCCCGCAATTGTACGAATCGTCTTCTCAATCTCAACCCGTTTACTGCCCCCAAATGAAGGCGCAATTGGAGGTTCAAAAGAAAAAGGACGAAGAATATTTCAAGTTTATTGACAGGGAGGTCTACAATCGTGACATGAAGTTCGTTATGGAGCCGCACGACAATATCCCAGACTCGGCTTTTAAGGAATTCGTCATCAATAGAAAACGCGAGATATGCGCCAAATACGGTTGGCCGTGTAGTTTGTAGTAATATTTAGTTTTAAGGTTTATTTAGTAATATTTTATGTAAAGTTTTTAATTTTAATGGCATTTTAGTTTTAAAAAAAAATAAAAAATTATAGTGGGGTATGGGATGTAGTGTGGTATAGGATGCCAACAAAATTTGGGAGTGTGGTATGAAAAAGTAAGCGAATGAGGTGGCATAAGGGGATTGGTTGGGAGTGTGGTATGAGATATAGTGTGTGGTATAGGTTGCCAACCCCTTAATGTTTTAATGGGTTAGGTTATTTGGAACCATTTTTTTATACAAATGATATCTTTCATGATTTTTTTGTTTTTTTATTTAAAAATATAAAATATAAAGTTTAATAAGTTAAAAGTATTAAACTGACATAAAATATAGAACAGAAACTGATTAAAAATTATGTTGTACTATAAACTGGAGCGTGCCAAAAAGTGGAAGATGTAAAAAGTATACAAGAGTTGGGCCCGGGGGTCTTCATAGTAGAACCCTGTTTTAATACTCACTCCGTCCCATAATTATTGTTCAGTGTTGACTTTTGAAGTTTTTAGTTTTCAACTTTGACCTTAAATATTTTTATTTATGTTATATATTACTTGATGCAAAATATATGAATGGATTAAATTTTAAATATATTTTTATTTGTATAATTTTCATCAAGTATTATATAATATAAATAAAAATATTTAAGGTTAAAGTTGCAAAATAAAAACTTTAAAAGTCAATACGGGACAATAATTATAGGACGGGGGTAGTAGTATATTATTCTTCACATATTAAGGCACCTATCTCTTTTTTTTTTGAAAGGCGACTTTCATTTTTTGATAGATACACAAAGGTGAAAAAAAATAGTAAAAAATAATAAAAAAAAAAAAAAAAAATCTTGATTAGACCGCGTATATTTGAATTAAAAATTCGACCCCTCCAAATACGGTGAATGAAGAAACTCTCAACCGTTTACTATTCAAGTCATATGTATGTCAATATGTGTAATATATGTCAATAACATGCATGGCCATGATAATCCTGGTGTTGTTGGTAGAGATGCACGGAAAGGCAACAAATGTACATAATTGTTCATTTAAGATTGTAAGTTTGTAACCAATGCGCTTGTGCTTGCTTAGCTGTTTATCAAGTTGATTGCAGAGGAGAGAGGAGACGACTAGATGAGTGGTGTCCCTTTGGGAGACAGTCGAGTTTTTCTTATAATTATGATTCAGATGCTTCATTTTTCTAGAATAATTGTGCATGAATGGTTTTATGTCAGTTGGACGTTTAGAAAAATACAATGTATGTTAAATCTCTCACTCAAGTTTTTCCTCTTTATCTTTTACTTTTTAATTAACATATATGCATTAGTTTATGGACATAAATTAATAAATGTATGTTAGGATCGAACTCGATATCACGGGATTGCACACTTTACGTATGAAAATTAAAGATTAATAATTTTATATAAAAGATTATATTTAATTATTAATTACACAAAACAAATAACGACCGTTAGTAATTAACGGAAAATTGACTAACGACCGTTAAATGAAAAAGGAAATGACTAGAGTGAAAATTGGAAGTCAAGAAGGATCTGGAAATCCCTCTTGTGGGCTTAACCGTTCGGCTAAGGGTTGGGGAGACCCAATCCTTATCCAACTTGCTCTTCAAGTTTCTCTTAGTATATAAACAAGGCTTAGGGTCATTATTTGTTATCTCTTGTACACATAGTTAACCCTAAACTTTGTTTGTTCTTTTTCTTTGTGTTGGCCGATCGAACAAACACCCTCTTAGGGTCGATTGGTTTGTTTTTCCAAACAAATGTTTTGTGTTTCTTAACTAGCATTAGCTTTAATTCGTTAATAGTACGTGTGTACAAGAACGTGGTACAAACATACTTTTGTTTGTATCTTGGATTGAATTGTAAAACGGTAAGGGACAATTCTTATAATCTACATAAACCATAATTAGGGTTCATCTTGATTGCTTGTTGAATATTGCAAAAGAGGTACGCATACTTTTACATTCGGTTAATTAATTATATATTATATGATCTATACGCTTCTGCAATACTTTGTTGTTATGTGTTTAATTTATGTATGACATGTTATTAAAATCCAACAGTGGCATCACGAGCCTTGTATTAATATGTAATTAATTACCGAAACACGTAAAAAACGAATCTTATATTGTGTTTAAATTATATATGTTGAATTTTAGGGTTTTATATAATTCAAAACCCTAAATTTAGGGGGGGGGGGGGGCGATTGCCCTTAGTTAAAAAAAATGTTTTGTTTATTAATTGGATTAGTATCCCTATGATTGCATGATATAATTATGTGTTAATTGTATGCGATCTTGTGACAACGTGTTATAATTGTTATGAAAAATCCATGATAAAACGTGCATGTTTGTCATGGATTATTGTCTATATGAATTAATTGTTAAGTTATTATTCACATGTATTGTTTTGATAAATCTTGAATTGGGGAAGACCTTAATATAATTAATGAATCAATTGCGTGCTATGTGGTATATATTTAATTATGGCTTACACAATCGATTCGTTGATGCATGTGGTTCACTTCCTTTGTAAGTGAGAGCCTTAGTTAAATATATGCATAATAAACTTAGAATTGATTATTAATAGGTTTTATCGAATAAAGTTTGCATGTGGCTACATGTTTTCACATATTAATTGTTATGTTATGTGTGTATTATTTAGTTGTTTATTTTTTTATTATTACTTGTTTTGTTTATTTTTTGTTTGACATGTCGTAAACAAAAGGGTAATTTTGAATAGAAAAATAATACGGACTAAATAATGGTGAAACTAGATTTGTGTATAAATTATGAATCTTGCAAGGTCTTATGTGCTGATAGTGGTTCGCTTCGCACGGTAATTTGCTCCCAGGCGAGACTAGCAAGTTTTATAATTTATGACATGTTTTTAAGAGTCAAAACTATAGCTTTTAATTGATTGATGAGTTTTGTACCAAACAGTAAGAAAGGCTCACCCAACTTGATAAACTGTGTGAGGGGTATAAAGAGGGTACGCATTAAATTGTGACCTTAAAGAAACGGGTTTTTAATGGCTTTAAGCTAAACTTTGTTTCCCCGCTCCTTTGTGCGTCAAATTGGAGCTACATAGTACGACTATTTTATATGTACAAAATCACCTTAAGGGTGAATTAACCTCAATTTCACGGGCCACTTTGTGGTAATTATCCGAATAACTTGAGTCTTTTGACTCATGCAGTAGTAGGATATAGTGGACAATAATTGTAGGTAATTGTTTGATTGGTTCATCCAATACCTCAATTAAAACTTGGTTAATTTGATCTTACTGAAATTGGTTAATAAAAAGGTTTTTATTAAAACTTATGATACGAAGTTGTATGCATGCTTCTTCGTACATAATTTTGATTATACACATCAAAACTAGTACCCTTAAAATTTAAGTTAACGCCATCTAATTAAAGAACACTTGAAGTTGCAATTTACGTTATGTGAGAACTTAGCTAGATTGCAATGGAAAGGTAAATCTTCATGTTGTGTGAGAGCTCAACTGGACACATTTGTAGTTCTTTAAATTAGACGACTTAATTGAGTTGTTTAGTGAGAGCTATAACTCAAGGCATTAGATGGGGATAAAACATGCTTACAATGCAACTAGGTTTGACAATGTAAATCCCATAATGATCTAGGAATTGGAAATTGTTTGCCAATTATTGTTCGACATATTACCTTATTTTATACTTTCATTACTAGCAGATCAACTGATGTAATGAAACTATGTTAATTTGGGTCCTAGTTTTCAAGAAAATTCTATGGTTATATGAATATTTTCTTGGGTATTTTATTTTCTTGAAAAATTGTATTATCGAAAATACTAATATTTGAACTTTTTTCTGTAGAAATGGCTCAAACTGATAACACTACTTTGAGTTATGCGTTCAAAACTTTCTTTGAGCGAGAAAAATTGACTGGCTCACAAAATTTCAATGATTGGTTTCGATCACTCAGGATTGTCTGTAGAGTGGCTGAGAAACTGGAATATTCGTATAAGCCTTGTCCTGCTGAACCTGCTGCTACTGCAACTGATGTTGAAAAAGCAAAGTGGAAAGTTGAATACAAGAAACATAATGATGTGGCTTGCTTGAAGTTGGGAATGATGACACCTGCTTTACAAAAGCAGTTTGTGAATTTTTTCCCTCATGACATGCTCAACGAACTCAGACGTATATTTGAGAAACCTGTAGCTGTTGAGGTTTATGATTTTATTGATGCTCTTCACAGCTGTAAGCAGGCAGATGGTAAATCCGTAAGTGCACATGTGTTGGAAATAATGAAAGATTACATGGACCAACTGGAGGCACTTGGTAAACCCTATGCACAAGATATTGCTGTTAACTTAATCAATAGATCCCTAAATAAGGAATTTAGTGGTTTTGTGCACAACTTCAATATGCACTGCGTGGGGAAGACAATGAGTGAATTGCACGCATTGGTCATTGACTACGAGAAAGGATTACCATAGAAGGCCCCAACGCCCCCAATTACATGCTATTTAGGGCGGTAGGATTAACAAGCCAAAATCGCAAACGAACAAGAAGGGTAAAGGTAAAGGTAAAGCTGATAAGGATAAACAAGTTATGGCCTATCAACCTGAACCTAAGAAATATCCTCCTAAGAAGAAAGAGAATCCCAAGAAGGATCAGGCTTGCCACTACTGTCATGTAGTGGGTCACTGGAAGAGGAACTGTCCTCTTTATCTCGAAGAGTTGCGAGCAATTAAGAACAAGAAGTCTGGGCAGGTCGACATCACTTCAGGTAACTTATTTATGATTGAATTATTTACTCAAAATCATAAAATTAATTCCTGTGTATATGATACTGGATGTGGTATTCACATTTGTAATACACTGCAGGGGTTTAGAGTGGAAAGGAAGCTGTCATATGGGGAGCAATATCTGCATATGGGCAATGGAGCACCTGCAGCTGTTGAAGCCATAGGAGTGTTTAATCTAGTTTTGACTTCGGGCTTAGTACTGTCATTAAACAATTGTTATTATGTACCTTCTATTATTAGAGGTGTTGTTTCCTTTTCTTTATTGTTAGATATTGGTTTTATTCACACTATCACTAGTAATGAAATTTCTGTTTCTTTAAATGGTATTTTTTTATTTTATTTTAATGCTATTGTTGTGAATTGTGTGTTTGAGATTGACATGTTTGATAATGTATCCAATAAAAATAAGGGGTAATTATCAAAATGGTATGTTAATTTCAAGTGTTTCAAAAAAAGGTACAAAAATAAGTGACTTTCCCAAAAGAGTCATGTGCGATCGTGCGAACCCATAAAAAACGTGACACGTGTCTAGACAAATTGGTACCAGCCAATGATTGGCTCCAGCAAATAACCCACGTGAAGAGTTGACTATTTTAAAAAGATTGTGCGAACGAAGTTGTGCGATCGTGCGAACGAAATCTTCCAAAATCCTTCCAAAATCTTACTGTGTACTCTAAGATTTCTTGGAAAAGAACAAACACATTTTAATAATAATTATTTTAATTTTAATTTTATTACTATTAACATAACTAATGTATAATCAAAATCCTGATTATATCATCTCACACACACAAATTCACACACATTATCAACAACCTGATTATATCAATTTTGTTCATACGAAATGGTTAGTTTTTTCTTTAATTTTGTTCATACGAATGGTTAATTATATCAATTTTGTTCATACGAAATGTACTTCGCACATCTCGTAGTAGTATATTTGCTTTTTTTCTTTAATTTTGTTCATACAAATGGTTGCAACAATGATCCATGACATAAATGGTTAATTTTAGGGCTCGTAGTAGTATATTTGCTTTTTTGATTAGGGCCCTTTTGATTATTTTGCTTCTTTGAAAATACATATGGGCTTATTAAGCTTTTAAGTTTGGTCTTTTTGGGCTTATTAGTTTATGTACTTAAATGGTCAGCTGTGGTATGTAGTTGTAATGTGTTTGGATTAGCTTATGAGACTTAAAGCGTCTTTTTGGGCTTATGAATACTTAAAGCGTCTTTTTGGGTATGAATTTTAGGTTATGGACTTAAATGTGTTTTTTTGCATAAGTCTCATAAACCCAAAAAGACGCTTTCAGAACGAATACCCGAGCAACGCACGTGTATTGCCCTTGTTGAATACTTAAAGTGTCTCTTACAGTGGTGACAATGCTTAGCAGTCAAAATTGCCTTTGGATCACTGAATTCATATAGTTGATCTCTCACAGTTGCAGCAGGACAGAGTTCCATTTGGATTAGCTTATGAGACTTAAAGCGTCTTTTTGGGTTTATGAGATTATCAAGTATGTAGAGTGGTATAATGTCATCCAAACCCCTTGTTGAATACTTAAAGTGTCTCTTACAGTGGTGACAATGCTTAGCAGTCAAAATTGCCTTTGGATCACTGAATTCATATAGTTGATCTCTCACAGTTGCAGCAAACATCTATGTTCATCGAAAAATGAAAAATCTATGTTACTTCTATTATGGTGACAATGCTTAGCATTAAACCTCACCATGTTTCATGGTTGGCTTTTTCATTAATATTCAGAATATATATTTAGTAGTATTGTAGTATGTGTGATAATTTTAGGGTGTATCGATTAGTACACTTCGATGTTTTCAGGAAGCCCACAAGTAGCCATGTAGTTTCATAGTTCATTGTTACATGTTGTTTGTATTTGTAGTATTTCTTGTTATAACAGTTTGTTTATTAATATAGGAATATGATGCCAAGGTTCACATTCGAAGCAAATTGCATTACTTTGAATTGATTAAAGGCAGGTTATCTGAAAACCGTCGTACGCTGTTTCGGTCAACATGCTTTGGTCCATGGTTGGATTTAAATTACTTTGTGAATGAGGAGAGTCTTATCCATTATATGCTTCAAAAACAATTTCCATCTGATGATGACCACTATGATTTGGCACTACTTTATTTTGTTAATGGACATCAACTTCATTTTGGACGCCGGGAATTTCACTTGATAACAGCTTTTAAATTTGGATTGCCTAGTTTTCGGAAGTTTAGAAGTGGTGATATAATATTTCGGGACCGTGTTTTTCCTAACAAGGTAGGGGAGAATTTGAAAGCCATTGATCTTCTAGGTTTGATTGAGGATGAAGAGCTTTTTGGAAAACTATCTGATGAAGACGCCGTCCGAGTTTGCCTTCTCTTATCACTTATTGTCATATTTATGGGGCATGGCCTGTTAACCGTGGTTGGTGACGTATTTCTCAGATTGGTTGAGAACTTGGAAGCCTGGAATGACTTTCCTTGGGGGGAATACATTTGGAGACAGTTGTACGAAGCCCTTCGAAATAGGTGCACAAGAAAGAATGTGGAGTATACTTTGTATGGATTTGTTTTCTGTTTCATGGTTAGAATGATTACACGAATTGTTTCAATGAATTTTTTTGTTACCTGATATTCTTTTGATAAAAGTTGTTTTTTCAGATATGGATTTTAGAGTCTTCTACTCAGAGCCGTCTTTGGTGGAGCAAGGACGTTGATGTTATCCCTAGAGCACTTTCATGGTCCAGGAAGGTTCCTTTTCAAGCATGGGAGGATTTTGGAATGCTTTTTCCTCAGGTAAGTGTTTAATTTGTAATATCAGTCAATTTCTATTTACGATACAAATGTATATTAGTTTACTTTGACTATGGTTAACGGTTATCCCACTTTTGGTTTGTATTTTTGCTAGGGTAAAGATACAAACCATGATCTATATCCTACCAGGTCTGAGGCTGATTCAGAGTGGTACACAAAAGGCATTTGGTTTTTCAACTGGTATTCACCGAGACCAGCGCCTGTTGTCCATGGAGGGCTTTTTGAGGATTACATGCGTAAACGAGCAGAACTTCGTGCCAAAGCCCATGATATGGACAATGAAGCTCAATCGCCAAAATCTGGTGATACTCTTGAGGATCGTGTTAGGACCCTGCAGGGTATATGTAATGGTTTGTTGATGTTACCCGCAGAGGTCAACAGTTTGAAAGCAAGGGTCCACAAGCTTGAAACAATTATTCAGGTTTGTTTCTACTTCAAATGTTTACCGTAAAAATTTAAGAGTTTAGCGACTTATTCATGTAATCGATCTTTTGTATTACCCAGTATATGAAGAGAAAAATGATGGGTGGGCATAGGCAGGACAGAGTTGATCAGAAAGGGAACAAAGGACTGGAAAAAGTAAATCCCGTTTATTATATTTTATTTTTCTTTACATGAGTTTGAGATATTTACCTGAATTTCTTACATTGTACTTAATATATTTACAGGATGAAGTCGCTGGTGATGAAAAGGATATTGATCTTGGTGATGAGTTTTGCCCAAATTTAAATCATAATTTCCTAGAACTGTTTGAGTTTGAAGTCCAGAATGAGGATGTCGAAGCTGAAGGTGTTGGAGAGGTTTGTACAACATTAAGAATATTACATGTAAATTGTCTTTTAAAGTTAATTATATGTTGGTTTGATTTGTATTTTGTGTTATGCACACAGAATGAATGTGTTTACCAAGCTACCCAAGATCGCGTAAAAGCTCAAAAGCAACAAGGTGAGGTTCGACGTGTGGCTGCACAAAGGGAAAAGAGGGCCAGAGACTTAAAGGATCGCCAAAAAGGCGCGGAGCTTAAAAAGCAGTTTTTGAAAAACACTTACGTGAAGCTTCCTGTGCAAAATAAGAGGCAGTATGAACTGGTACCCAGGGAAGAGTTTACGGACGTAGATACGGATGTTAAAGTTCCCCCACTGGATGAACTTAAAAGAAGAAACTCTTCATTATCTCCTTATAAGCTCAACAAGTGTAAAGATCTCACACCTTGGGAAGAGGTATGACCTAAATCCTTCATTTATGTTTAACATTTTAATCATTTATATAAACCGTGTAAAATCCCTTGATAACCTTAGAAACGTTGACTTTAAGTTCAGATAATCCTTCATTTATGTTTGTACATGTTACCTGTTGATTGTGTGGAAGGCAAATTGTACTTGATTGAAATTAGTGGAATGTGATGTTGGTTATAAGTTCATGTATCCTGCTAGGACTGCAAATTAACCACAGGTCATGAATTACACTTAGACATATCTTTATATTGTCTAATCTAGGACTGCAATAGTTGGAACCCTTCCCATGCCTATATGTTTTCACCTAGGATTATAATTATACATTTTCCATTGTGCTCACCATACTTTTCTGACCTATAATGTGTAGGATCTATTACGGCCGAACTTCAGGATTGATAAAGTTCATGTTAATCGTGAGTTGGAGGTTTATCTTCAAAGTTCCTATAAGTCTCGTTGCCAGTTTCCTTGGTGCAATGATATTACTGTTAATTATCTTTTTTGGGAGTCTTTTGTTGGGATGGACGATACCCGTGAAGGCTGGTTCCGTGATGAGGTAATTAAAAATTGGAAATATTAGCCAGTTTTGTGTTTTTTAATGGAATTATTGATCTACATTTTTTTTAAATGTCCACAGCACATTGAGCTTTGGTGATGTATTTGTGGCACTTTAGACCATCTTTTGCAGATTGGTCCATTGTTAGCAGTTACTTCTTGACACTTCTACTCCAAGGTTCATTGCCACTGTTTTATGCTACCGATGAAGTTTACAAATTGGCATGGTCTGATATTGACCGGGTATTTATCTTTTTAGCAATTACTTCTTGACAATTCTACTTTAATTTTGTCATGTGGATTTTTTTTATTGCAGCAATATTTTATATTCCTTGCAGGTGTTCATTCCGATAAATGAACCAAAGAAACATTGGTCTGTTGCCCAGTTTCACATACAATCTGGGAATGTTATATTTTATGACAGTCTTTATCGTGGTGAAGAGGAAGGCCGTGACTGGTATCTGCAAATGAGGAGTTGTTTGGAAGTGAATCTTCCCTTGATTCTACGGGAGACAGGTGTGTTTGCCAAGAAACGTATCGACCCGAATTCATACAAGATCAAGTTTCGTCTTGCCCAGAACGTTCCAAAGCAGGGTGGGGTATTTGGTGATTGCTGAGTCTTTGTGTGTATGTTTCTTTACAGGTTAGTAATTCTTGTCGCTATTTGCAGTGGTAATTAGATTATGATAAACATAAACATAAACCTTAATTAGAAACTAAGAAATGACACACTCCGAGCAACAAACACTAAGATAGACATGAGACATTTATCTTAGCAAGAGTTTTATTAGGATCACAGTAGCCAACATTTATCTTACCAAGGCAACATACCCTTAATTTGGTTACACAGGTTTGCTTATGGAATTCCTTTGGATGTCGATGATCCAACCCAGGCGGCACTTGCATATCGAGAGGGATTGATCCGTTATTATTTCAAGAACAGGATAAACTGTCGATGATCCAACCCAGGCGGCACTTGCTTATGGAATTCCTTTGTGACTCATTGTTCCAAATGTGTGAAACAATCAGTTATGTTCGCTTATTTATGAGTACCTATTCGCACTAGCGTGAAACAATCAGTTATGTTAGCTTATTTATGAGTACCTATTCGCACTAGCGTGAAACTATCAGTTATGTTGGAATGTCATGAAGACTCAGTTGCATTACGAATGTTGATGTTATCAATTATGTTGTAATGTTATGAGTCATAGATTTTATGAAAACTTAGTTGGAGTACAAGGTGTGTGCCATAACATTTTATTTGGATTGCAATTAAGGATCAGCCAAGTTAACATGCTCGTAGTCTTCTGGCATTGATGGGTACCCTGATTGTCTTTGATTGCTTTGTGAGTTTTCGGTTGGGTTTCCTGATTGTCTTTGACTGCTTTGTGATCCTCCTCGTGCAGAGTTCCTATGCTACAATTTATCAAACATAGTTATCAAGTTAATACATTTGTCAATAATCGAATACAAAATAAAATAATAATGTCACACATACTTACCTTTTTCTTTGGCAATGGTGCATTGCAAACTCCTCGGTTGTGACCACGTTCACCGCACCTTCCACATTTATTTTCAGTTGGTTCCTCACCTTGCGATCTAATCCGGTCTTTGTTCTTTGGTCTTCCGGCTGGGCGCTTACCCATTTTCGGTGGATTTACTTCAGGCAAGTTTGTTGGAAGCTCCCAACTTGGGATTTCTCCAACGGGAAATACCAACTCTTGGTATGTAGCTTTTAGAGTGGTTGTTCTAAACCAATCTTGCGCCAAATGATTACAACTTGTTAATCCTTGAAATCTACAAACAGCTATAGCATGACCACATGGCAAACCAGAAAGTTCCCATTTTCTACATGTGCATGTATTTTCCCTGAGCTTTACAATATGTCTCTTCCTACGATCATTTACCTCGTAAATCCTTCTATGTTCAATGGCATTCACTGTCCAATTAACACTCTTAAACATTCTGCCCTGAATCTTTGCATTAGCCCAGTCACTAAGCTCACCCGCAGTTGCATCTAAACATTTGCGTAATAATTATAAACATGATATGTGTGATAATAATAAGAGCTAATAATAATACTAATAATAATAATAATAATAATAATAATAATAATAATAATAATAATAATAAACATATATATATATATATATATATATATATATATATATATATATATATATATATATATATATATATATATATATATAATCATTTAATTATATATACCTTCGTACTTTTCTCGTTTATCACAAAACCATTCCTGTAGAAGCCCTCTATAGTATTCCATTAGCATTGAAATAGGATGTCTTCGAACGTTTTTTGTTAAACTGTTTATTGACTCTGCACTGTTCGAAGTCATATAATTGTAACGTTTACCTGTGCAATGCGCCCTGGACCAATAAATAATCCCAGCGTCTATTAGTTTGTTGTAAGCTTCCGGTTTTTTTCGTCCAAGTTGTGTGAATGCTTCGTGAAACTCGTCGGTTGTGTAACATTTGCAAGTCTTCCAATATAAAGCCTTAAGCCTTTCGCTTTGTCCAAAGTTGCAATTCAACATCAAATGCCTACAACAATAACCATGAAATGAATCCGGAAAAACCGTCTGACAAGCTTGTTGTATTCCTAGATGTCTATCAGATATTATAGCCAAATCTGGAACATCGCCGATGCATTCTTTCAAGTGGGTCAAAAACCATGTCCACGATCTCCCCGTCTCACCCTGAGATACACCGGTCGCAAGAGGAACAATCTGATTATTTCCATCCATTCCAACGGCGAGCAAATTTGTACCGAGGTATGTACCTTTAAGATGAGCCGCATCAATTATTATTAGTGGTCGCAAATGGTCCAAGAAAGCCCGAATCTAGAACATTAACAAAGTGTTAGTTTTAAATTAATAACATAAACTATATATTCAATAGAAAAGTTAATTCATAAATTATTACCGCAACACCAAATGCTATAAAAACCATCTCAAAACGGTCTTTAGAATCTGTCTCAATATGTGTTACCCATCCGGGGTTTTTCAACTTTAAATTATAACAATAATACGGTAATTGCGAAAAAGAATTTTTCGGGCAACCGGTCAACGTCTCCAATGCTATATTTCTTCCTCCCCATGCCTTTTTGTACGAAATGTCGATGTTGTACGTAAGGTTGATGTCGTTTACTACGTCATTTGGCTTATATATCCGACTAGGATCTCCCATCTTCGGTATCAACAAATGACCCAACAATTTAGAGGTTGCATTTCGGTGATTGGGATAGAGTTGTGTTCTGTCACAAGTGTGAATGTCATTTACTTTTCCTATTACCCATTTCATAGTATCTTCCGCCTTAGCTGAAATTATCTTCCAGTCGCAATTGGGAGAGAAACAAACTACATCATACCTATACCTATCTGTTTTTCTTGGTCTAAATTGAAAACCTTCTAAAATAGCCTTTTCACCAATTTCGAACATGCATAATTCTTTGCTATCAAATTCATCACCTGTTTTTATTAGTTTTTTGCAAATTTTCCCGGCCCCTGCCATTTGCGTTTTAATAGGTTGTGTTGGCTGTTCTGGTGGAGGAGGGAAATAGTTAAATGGGTTACTTTTCCATGCATGATCAAAATGGTCGTTTGAAAAAACAGGTTCTTTATTTTTGAAAGTTTCGTTCTGGGGTTCTTCTTCAAAAGGTTTTGTATTAAGATCGAATGCAAAAGTATTTGATGAAGAAGTATTTACCTCTGAGGCATTTTCAATCTTCTTAATATACACATTATGCAACACTCTAGATTTTCCTTTCAGAACTTGATGTACAAAAAACGCAATATCATCATCGTCAGCTATTTCGACACAATTGTTTCCAACATTGTAAGAGAGCTCAATATGATCCTGTTGCCCGATGTTGAACTTTTTCTTGACCACATCAACAAGTTGTGCGTATGTATATATTTTTTAAAAGTGATGCACCAAATATTTTTTCTCCACAAACCAAAAATACACTAACTTTACCACTCATGTTTTTTAGGCTTAAACTTGTAAGACCACACAGTTGTGTTTGTGAAACAATATAATAGAATTGTAATTCGCACATTTGTACAATTCGCACATTCGCACATCTGAAACATAAATTTTAACCTACCATTGGTACCTTTATTTAAATATCATACCTACCAATGGTACCTTTAATTAAATATCCTACTTACCACATATTTATTATGGTCCTTTTAATAAATTTACCTTTGACTTTTTTAGGGGTAAAAAATTACAGCTGGAGTGTTAATTATATACTTCGCACATTTGGCCAATTCGCACATTCGCACATCCCAAAAAATTATATACATTATAAACCTTTACCAACACCCATTATCAAAATTAAAACACATCTTTTATAACCACTATATTTGTATATGAGACGTTGTCATGGTACTATATGCCTTGTAGAAACAATAATTATACAGTTCGCACATTTGGCCAATTCGCACATTCACACATCCAATAAATTGTATTTGTTTGGAATAAAGTTCGTCTAATTTAGTTGTTTTATATTGTTTAATTGTTCAATATCATATCACATCTAACACCATAATTTCCATTGAAAAACTAGATAAAAAGATTACATGACTTAAAATTAAACAATGATTACACTTGACTAAAACCAATTTCAGCTCCATTATTAGGAACCGTATCCTTGGGGAAAACCTTAACCACATTTCTTATTGTAATGTTAAGATAGTGTTTGCCAGATTGTTTGGGAGAAAAAACAGAAACATTATGAAGTACCAAAACAGCTCCGACGGTAATCTCCTTTTCAAACCTCTCATCCTTAATAACTTTGTGATGTATTGTTCCTGAAATTAAACCTGAAACATCTTTCAATGTTACCGTTATATCACCCAACACATTTGGAGTACAAGACTTGATTACCGCAACAACCTTTTCAAGTTTCCCTTTCTTAAGAAATTGTTTGATATTGGCAAAACAACCGATCATGATACCGCCATCAGGTTTCACATACTCAACGGCCCTAACCCATGGCCCAGTATTAAAATCGGAATCCTCACCCACATCATTAGCTACTTTCCTAATGTACTCCTGTGTCATTACCTCATCAGATACACCTTCCGGAATATTATCCGTTTGAACTAGACCTGCAGGACCTCGTATTATACTTGCCGACACTTCCTCAAAATTTTCAAATTTAGAGAATCCAGATGAAAATATGCTTTGTGCGGTGGCGGATAGTCGGAGATCAGAGTCGTCCACATCAAGTAATTCTTTCCAGTTTGGTGGTGAATTCATTTTCAGGTTTAGTTTGTGGCAACTAAAAAACTATAAATTATTTTTTTAGGAATTCAGTGTGTTAGTACTTAGTATTTATAGGTATAGTTATTAACTTGTATAATTCGCACATTTGGCCAATTCGCACATTCGCACATCTGAACATTAATTTTCATATATACCTTTATTATTGTGGTACCTTTAATTAAATTTCATACCTACCATTCGTACCTTTAATTAAATATTATATCTACCTTTGGTACCTTTAATTAAATATCATACCTACCAATTATTATACAGTTCGCACATTTGTCCAATTCGCACATTCGCACATCCAACAAATTATATACGTTATAAAACTTTACCAACACCCATTATCAAAATTAAAACACATCTTTTATAACCACTATATTTGTATAAGAGACGTCGTGGTACTATATGCCTTGTAGAAACAATAATTATACAGTTCGCACATTTGGCCAATTCGCACATTCGCACATTTGATGAAATCACACATTCGCACATCTGAACATTAATTTTCATATATACCTTTACATTATTGTGGTACCTTTAATTAAATTTCATACCTACCATTGGTACCTTTAATTAAATATCATATCTACCTTTGGTACCTTTAATTAAATATCATACCTACCATGGGTACCTTTAATTAAATATCATACTTACCACATATTTATTGTTGTTAAATTACCTTTGACTTTTTTAGGGGTAAAAAAGTACAGCTGGAGTGTTAATTATACAGTTCGCACATTTGTCCAATTCGCACATTCGCACATCCAACAAATTATATACGTTATAAAACTTTACCAACACCCATTATCAAAATTAAAACACATCTTTTATAACCACTATATATGTATAAGAGACGTCGTGGTACTATATGCCTTGTAGAAACAATAATTATACAGTTCGCACATTTGTCCAATTCGCACATTCGCACATCCAACAAATTATATACGTTATAAAACTTTACCAACACCCATTATCAAAATTAAAACACATCTTTTATAACTGGTACTATATGCCTTGTAGAAACAATAATTATACAGTTCGCACATTTGGCCAATTCGCACATTCACACATCCAACAAATTATATACGTTATAAAACTTTACCAACACCCATTATCAAAATTAAAACACATCTTTTATAACCACTATATTTGTATAAGAGACGTCGTGGTACTATATGCCTTGTAGAAACAATAATTATACAGTTCGCACATTTGGCCAATTCGCACATTCGCACATCCAACAAATTATATACGTTATAAAACTTTACCAACACCCATTATCAAAATTAAAACACATCTTTTATAACCACTATATTTGTATAAGAGACGTCGTGGTACTATATGCCTTGTAGAAACAATAATTATACAGTTCGCACATTTGGCCAATTCGCACATTCGCACATTTGATGAAATCACACATTCGCACATCTGAACATTAATTTTCATATATACCTTTACATTATTGTGGTACCTTTAATTAAATTTCATACCTACCATTGGTACCTTTAATTAAATATCATATCTACCTTTGGTACCTTTAATTAAATATCATACCTACCATGGGTACCTTTAATTAAATATCATACTTACCACATATTTATTGTTGTTAAATTACCTTCGACTTTTTTAGGGGTAAAAAATTACAGCTGTAGTGTTAATTATATACTTCGCACATTTGGCCAATTCGCACATTCGCACATCCCAAAACATTATATACATTATAAAACTTTACCAACACCCATTATCAAAATTAAAACACATCTTTTATAACCACTATATATGTATAAGAGACGTCGTGGTACTATATGCCTTGTAGAAACAATAATTATACAGTTCGCACATTTGGCCAATTCGCACATTTGATGAAATCACACATTCGCACATCTGAACATTCATTTTCATATATACCTTTACATTATTGTGGTACCTTTAATTAAATATCATATCTACCTTTGGTACCTTTAATTAAATATCATACCTACCATGGGTACCTTTAATTAAATATCATACTTACCACATATTTAATGTTGTTAAATTACCTTTGACTTTTTTAGGGGTAAAAAATTACAGCTGGAGTGTTAATTATATACAGTTCGCACATTTGTCCAACTCGCACATTCGCACATCCAACAAATTTTATTAATAAGTAAAACAGTAAATAGAGAAAACATTACATAAACATAGCTTAATACATAAACATAAACTTAAATTTTAGAAATTCGGATTATCCCAAGTTTCTGAGTTGTCTGACCGGTAGCCATCGTCGTACGGAGAGTAGTTCGCAAACTTGCTCTCTTCGTACTCTGCCAACAATCTGCTAAACTCCCGCTCCTTACTCTCGTCCCAAGCTGTATTGTCTTCAGAACCTAGCCCAACAGATCTTGGTGCATTAGATGAAGTTGAAGCACCTTGCCCAAATTGTCGGTTCTGTTGTGTTACAGAACCGACATTTTTCTCAAAACTCCAGCGGATCTTGTTGCTGATTTGGTCCTGAATCTATGAATCGCAACCCCACAACGTCTCACTAATTGCTCCGTCTTTGCTAGCTTCATCGTTTAAAAACTTTTCGAACACAGATTTTCTTTCTTCAGATATGTCTCTGCATTCTGCGTATTGTTGTCTCAATCTTTGTTTCTCTGCCTTCGCAACATCAAATTGCTTGATAACTTCTATCACAGCTTTTTGGCGTGCCGCATCATCTTTTTCAGCTTGTTGTTTTATATACTCTTGCATTTCTTTGGCGGTATGTGGTAGACGGCATGCCATTTTGAAAATAGAAAAAGTGAAATAAGTATGAGATAAGTGTGAGAGAAGTATGCGATGTATGCTTTTTTGACTGTGTTGTTTGAGGGTGTTGTGTATTTATAAACAATAAGTATATAATTCGCACATTCGCACATTTGGCCAGTTCGCACATTCGCACATATGTAATTAAATACCTTTTTTCTTTACAACAATCACATTTATGACATTGTCCTTTTAATTAAATTTCAAACCTACCACATATTTATGGGGGTACTTTAACTTAAATTAAATTTCAAAAGCTTTTTTATTATTATTATTATTATTTTTTTATGCCATGTACAAACAATCCACCCAAACATCCTGCCACCTAATCTGTTATCCAACAAAGATGCGCAACATACACATAATCAATAACAAGCTGACTAATTGTTTACAACCTACACATACTTAAACATAAACAGTTATCCAACCAAGATGCGCATAATCTGTACACCAAAACCTACACATAATCTGTTATCCAACCAAGATGCGCAACCATCCACCCAAACATTTGCAACCAAAGTGCACAACAATGTGCACGACCGAATGATAGTTTGCCTAATTGCAACAAAAGTGCACAACAATGTGCACAACCGAATGACAATGTGCAACCAAAGTGCACAACCAAAGTGCACAACATTTGCAACCATCCACCTAATTGTTTTCAAACTGACTAATTGTTACCCAACCTACACATAAACAAACTGACTAATTGTTACCCAACCTACCCAACCTACACATAAACAGTTTGCCTACCTTCACATTCACCAAATGACTAATCTTTCTTCAACCTTTTAGCTTCCATGGAATGTACCTTTTTGTATTTCCAGAAGAAGGAAGTCAACTGTTCGCGGTAGGCAAGAGCTAAGTCCAATGTATTATCCACCATCAACGGAAGATTGTGTGTTAAACGGTACAGAAATATGCATACCCATACACCACAATCCCCGTAATAACCTGTTTGTCTAGGCACACCTTCCGCATATTCAAAAGTGACTGAATAATTGTTTATATCAATGTTTTTTCGGGCCAAGACCTGACCGTCGGCCAAATAGGCTGGTATTACACGGCCAAAAGTGGCCATCAAATTATTCCAATAAGGACTGCCCTCGCTATCTGGACCACCTAGGCTGTCGTAAATTTTCACTAACCCTGAGCGCAGGTGCAGCACTCCAAGGGCCCAATGAATTTCAGGCTCATTAAGAGGTATATAAACCTGCAATATAAAAAGTTTGTTAAAAAAAGTAACTAATGGTTAATATTCACTGTCCATCTAAACTACTTCATTATTCAACTAAAGTACCTACTTCATGATCTAAACTACTTCATCATACAATAACAGACCACAACTTTATCGCAGCCAATCTATCAAACTCAATTCTTTATATGATAAACCACACTCCTTTATCAAATAAAACAAGGTATCAAGGAGTTACGGACACTCGTGTTGAATGAGATAATGAAGGAGTGTGCACTGTCATGAACAATACACACAGTGTCAATATCGCATTCAACGCGTCTCAATTATTAAGGCAGATATACCTAATGTTGTAGATGGGTTACATTGCGAAATATGAACACCGTCCTTAGTGCAATTTGAGATGCTTGATCCTGATTGCTAGGTTTGGGTCGGCAATCAGCTTCCATTCTCGAAAGAGCCAAAGCTTGTTATCAAGATCAAACACACAAACTTGTAATCCTCTGGGAGAGATAAAGGGGAGTCGCAAAGGGTCACCTTTTGGGCCAGTTGACGGTTTACCAACGAGTTGCTGCAAATTGGATTCAGACTTGCTACCCCTTTCAATTTGTGATGATTTAACTGGTGTCCTTTCACTTGCTACTACCACGTGAAAGGACACCAGTTAAATCATCACAACTTGTAGGGGGTAGCAAGTCTGAATCCAATTTGCAGCAACTCGTCGGTAAACCGTCAACTGGCCCAAAAGGTGACCTTTTGCGACTCCCCTTTCTCTCTCCAAGAGGATTACAAGTTTGTGTGTTTGATCTTGATCACAAGCTTTGGCTCTTTCGAGAATGGAAGCTGATTGCCGACCCAAACCTAGCAATCAGGATCAAGCATCTCAAATTGCACTAAGGAGGATCCTCATATACGCAATGAAAACCATATTCAACTTTAGTATATCAGCCCAAATAATTGAGCTTGATTTACTTGATGTATACCAAATATCATGTAAACTAAGGCTTCATAAGTACACATAATATAAGTGGTGCGTGAACTAAAATAATGATGGAACTTAACATCTTACCTTTTCAACATCCTCGGCAAACCAAGGCACTCCAAAAAGACTACCATTTGCATAATAAGGCGGCAGACCGTTATCTCGAAGAAGCTGTTGGATAAAAAATGGGCCTACCATTACCCAGTCCGCATCAGCAGGCCTAAAGTTCCACAGATACCAGACCCATACATCGATGTGCTGCGATGTCAAAGTATAAAAAAAAGTATTACATTAGCAACATGACATGTAAAAAAAAGTATTACATTGGCAAAATGACATGTAAAAAAGGTATTACATTAGCAAAATGACATATGAATTAGCAAAATATTCCATGTGAACGTAAGTACATTTTTTAAAAAGACAACATTCCAACGAACAAGAAAACAAGCCATTAAAGTATTGAAAATTGATGATCGTAATGAAAAGATTGCTGAGTTATAACATTATTGTTATTGGCATATCACAAGTCTATATGGCATATCACAAAGTGTAGGGAACATCACTACATATTTTACAACTTGTCTAAATGTTAAGCATGATAATTATAACAACAACATTTAACCATAAACTTTTCTAAATATTTAATAAGTATTTAATTACATACCGAATCAGAAAGCCATCCTTTTCTGTGCCCGTCCTTGGCCACTAAAGCAGCCCAAAATTTGCTATATAGGTCTCCTTCAAACCATGGAAGACTAAATATCATCTCCTTCCTTGTCCGCAAGAACGCGTTTATGCCTGGATGACTATTCACATAGTTGGTCGGGGAGTTTTCAGGACGGTTAAGCTCCTGTGAAAAATTTCGATGCGAAGTAAATTGGTTACTAAGCTGAACTACAACATTTCAGTCGAATATATCTAAGCTAACCGTAGAAACGTATACGTACCTCTTTCCACTCTTCAAGAACAAGCTGAGATCCATCTTCTCCAACAAAAGAGTCTATCTGGGATTTATAGATTCTAGAGCTAGGACGAGCCTTTTTGGACCTTCTTGGTGTAGTAGCTAGAGGAGGTGTGTAAGGATCAGACAAATGTTTGCTCTTCTTCCTCTCCCGTTCGAATGGCACCCTTACGATTTTAACAGTAACTACTGAAACATCTTTGATCACTGAATCACATTCCGCACCAGCATTTGTCACACCAACATCCATCGGCTCACTATCCTGATACTGAAAAGTAACAAATAATTTTTTCATATCTTATATCCACCTAAATAGTAGGCAATTATGTTCAGGTTCATAAGATTCTTTCTTGTATTCTATGGCAACACATTATTTTCTATAGAAAACTACGAAAATTAACAATAAGTTTATCTTCTTTTGGCTCTTCTGAATTCAGAACTATAAATTGACCATTTGTCATAAATTTATGCATGTTTTAATACTTACAACCTGAGTTAAAACCTACCTAATATGTGCATAACATGACCGAGCAAGTTACCTGACCATTTGTCATAAATTTATGCATGTTTTAATACTTACAACCTGAGTTAAAACCTACCTAATATGTGCATAACATGACCGAGCAAGTTACCTGACCATTTGTCATAAATTATGCATGTTTTAATACTTACAACCTGAGTTAAAACCTAATATGTGCATAACATGACCAAGCAAGTTACCTAGAGTTCTAAATTTTGCATAACTAATCGCCTAATATGTGCATCACATGACCAAAAAACTTTAAATGATGCAATATGAAACTTGTGTGATGTGCATACCAGATTATCAGGAAGAGGGGAAAAGTCAATCAATTCCATCAACTCATTTGTTGAATCCTGAAACAATAAATACAATCATTTCATCAAAAAACATGAATAATTCCACTCAATATCATTTATAGTAAATACATAAATAAACAAATCATATATGTTAACGACTATTTATTAAAACACAAACCTTTGATTCTTCAATAGGCTCATTTGCTTCAGCCTCAACAGGAGGATCTTCTTCTGTCGCTTCCTTAACGGATGACTATAAAAAAGGAAAAAATTAGTAAATACATAAATAAACAATTCATATATGTTAAACGACTGTTTATTAAAACACAAACCTTTGAGTCTTCAATAGGCTGCTCAACATCAACATCAGTAGCCTCTAAAACACACTCTACAGTGGGTTCCTTAGCAGCAACATTTGGCTGCTCAACATCAACATCAGACTTAGCAGCAACACTGGCCTCCTTATCAACAACAACTGGCTGCTTTTCCATAGGCTCCTTAACAACAAACTTTGAATTCAAGGTAAATTAAAATTAACAAATAGATTATCATGTCCATAAACTAACCCGTTAGTGGAAAATTAAAGCTCACAAAATTTTGCAAAATAATTTACAAGATTGTGTGTACCGCCATGCACTAAGTCTTCGCAAGATCACAAGCTGTCAAAACAGTTGCCCGTGTAGTTCGAGCCTGATCGGGAGTACAGACTAACTCCGCCGTGGCTTAATCACAAGCAGGATGAATAATCTGAGGCCCGATATCTGAGCCCAACTCTACAGGGTTAAGTAAACCGACTAACTATGGTTCAAGGTCGCCCGTAATCACCAGTCCATCCGTTTACCCTAGTTGTTTCCCATAGAATAGCCGATTACCACCGGTCCGATACAACACTTGGATCTTAAGCAAAGACAAAAGCAAAAGGTTTCCAACACTCACACTTGATAATTTTTTTGTAAAATTATGTGAACTTTTATTCCCCAAAACAGCCATCTAACTATTCAGGTTTTAATTACCAAAACCTAAAAATAAAAAAAATAACACGTTTAATTGGTTTGTGAATTCACAACGATCTTCCAAAGTAGTAAAAACATACCTGTGAATCCTGAACATGCGTACCCTCACTGGACCCCTCAGCAGGAGCAGTGGGAATCTTACCTGCCTGGAATAACTGCTCTAGAAAAACTACACGATCTTCCAAACCAACCATCTTCTTTATCAGCTGTTTCTTGCTCATCCTCTTGGTCTCTTCATCCAAATCCAGATCACTTGACTCACCTTCATCAGAAATCCCTTCAACAACACTCGTCTGCACCTCAGTACGTATACGTACCTCTGTGCGAACTCCTCTTCTTCGAGTCTTTAGAGAAACCCGAGCCTTGATCTTATCTCTTTTAGACGGTTTGAATGTACTCGAAGGGGATCCACCAGCTACGTCGAAATATTTTACACTTGAGCTGAACCAAGGAGATGCCTTCTCAAAATCTGTTAGAATCAAGGATTGCACGGGTGTTGTGTCATAAAAAAGATTCTCGTAATCAGATTTGTTACACCCGGTAACATTAGCCCAAGCAACCCCCCTTGGAATAGCCCCGGCAACTTTGTCCCACCATAGTCTTGCTTGAGGAAATGTTTCTAGAACAAAAATCTGTAATGTAAAAAACATTTCGGTTAGTTGGAACAAAGTACTTATCAAGTACAAAAATCTGTAATGAAAGAACAAAAGCGTTTAGATGCATTTCTGAATGAATTTTTATTTAATGGCTAACATATTTCAAGTTTACAACCAATTCAAGTTTACACTCATACATTTATTCAACTCATACCAAAGGTATGTTGAGCAGCCAAGGACTTATACTTTATAAGTTTATTCAAATTTAAACAAGCATATAAAAAATCGAACAATGTAATAACAAACACACATGTAAAACCATTATTAAACTGTCAAATTGACACATTCATATAAGAAAGTATACTAACCTTCAAGGCGAAAGCAAAACCGTAGATGTTGTAGACAGCCTGGTACAAAGCCCCCTTTCTAGCATACCCATCCATATACGTCTCCCTCTTCTTAGTCACCAACATGTAAACCCGTTCATGGAATTCTTGCCACATGTGCTCCCCCCACGGGAAAGAATTCCAAGACTTCAAATCATCGGCTAGCAAAACAATCTCATTCACAATCACATGTCGCAACTCTTGCCCCATGAAAACAAAATCACCAGCAAGAAGAAGGCACACACGCACAGCATCCTCGTCCGATAGCTGCAGAAACTGTTCACTTTCAAGAATGGATTTAAGGTATTCCCCCTTCAAAGACCTAAACCCGGGGAACACCCTCTTCATAAACCTAGACTCCTTACCAGCCAAACTGTCCAACTCGATATCTCCAAACCGAAAACCCGTAATCAGACAAAACTCTTGCCTGCCGAACTGAACAGTGTGTGGCCCAACGTCAAAAATAAATGGGGTACCAAAAGTAGGGTGCTCAACGTGCCTTTGGTGAAACAGAAGAAAGTTTAAAATATGGTTATCGTGATCAAAAGTTCTAATGTCTAACCAAGGACCAAAAACACTACTCTTGAACAGATTGTAACACCGTTGCCCCTTTATTGATAGACGATCTTTTATTGTTGAGAGTAGCTTTAAATTAGCTCTAATGTTAACCCTAGCATTAACAACCTACAAAAAAAATAATAAACAAGTTAACATTAAGAAGTAAAACATAAGTAATTCCAACACACTTTCTTTCTATGACAAAATATTCATCTAGTTTTGATGCTAGTATTCAGCTAATCAACATTAATGACAACAAGTAAAAATACAATAATCAAAATCTACAAATTCATCGAGAAAACCACATATATATGTTCCACAAATCAATGTTCAGCCGTTTATTGAGAACCCATGAACTATTTCACAAAAGCCCCTTTTCAGTCCCCACAAGAACATTTGTGCCGGGGAATACGCGCCAAAAGGCTGACCCCAAAATTATAATGTCTACATAAATCATGTGTAAAACCTAACTAGTACATATATGAACCACATATCACCAACAATATACAAGTTCATAGGCGACAAAATGGGTCCAATAATCCTTCCAGTTCACAAAAGCCCCTTTTCAGTCCCCACAAGAACATTTGTGCCGGGGAATACGCGCCAAAAGGCTCACCCCAAAATTATAATGTCTACATAAATCATGTGTAAAACCTAACTAGTACATATATGAACCACATATCACCAACAATATACAAGTTCATAGGCAACAAAATGGACAATCAAGGTCGAAAAAACCCTAACAATCAAGATCGAAAAAACCCTAACAATCAACAATCAAACTGTAACAATCCATATCCAATTCCTAAACAGTCAAACCACTAAAATTTAAATCTAAACAACAGAATACAATAACAATGAAGATCGAATAACTCGAAAAACCCTAACAATCAAGAATCAAACTCTAACAATCCATTTCCATACAAACCCTAACTATAGTCTAATAATCCATTTCCATACAAACCCTAACACAAAACCGTCTACAATCAACAATAAAATGAAGAAAATCACTCAAAGGTCATCTTCAACGCACATCTTCAACGCAGATCTTAAACAAATCAATGAAAATATAACTTACATGAGGTCTGGACATTTTCTTCTTTAACGGTGTTTTTGATCGTGAATTTGTATCGTCCCTTTGATCGGTGTTTCTGTAGCGTGTTTATGATCGGTGTTTTTGATCGGTTAATTTGTATCGTCCCTTTGATCAGTATTTGTTAAAGTGAAGTAATATTTTCACTTAATAAGTTAAAATTATTAAAACTAAGAAGTACAATTTTTATTGTTATTAAAATGTGTTTGTTCTTTTCCAATAAATCTCCAAGTACACAGTAAGATTTTGGAAGGATTTTGGAAGATTTCGTTCGCACGATCGCACAACTTCGTTCGCACAATCTTTTTAAAATAGTCAACTCTTCACGTGGGTTATTTGCTGGAGCCAATCATTGGCTGGTACCAATTTGTCTGGACACGTGTTACGTTTTTTGTGGGTTCGCACGATCGCACGATCGCACATGACTCTTTTGGGAAAGTCACTTATTTTTGTACCTTTTTTTGAAACACTTGAAATTAACATACCATTTTGATAATGTACCCCATAAAAATAATTCGATGTTTAGCATAAGTAAGAGAATAAAGTCAGACTTGAATTCTTCTTACCTTTGGCACTATAGACTTGCTCATATAGGCAAGACTCGCATGGAAAAGCTGCAACACGATGGGCTTTTGAAAAGTATCAATGGTGAATCATTTGATAAATGTGAGTCTTGTATATCTGGGAAGATGACAAAGAAACCTTTTCATAATCGTATGGAAAAGGCTTCTGATCTACTTGGTTTAATACATACTGATGTGTGTGGACCACTTAGACATGTGTTAAGGAGAGGTGCTAGCTACTTCTTAACCTTTAAAGGTGATTTCAGCCGTTATGGTTATGTTTATTTACTTAAACATAAACATGAGGTGTTTGAAACATTTAAGGTTTGCAAAGCAGAAGTAGAATTGCAACTTGGAAAGAAGATTAAAGCTCTTCGATCAGATAGAGGCGGTGAATACCTAAGCCAAGATTTTAAAGATTATTTAGCTGAGAATGGAATTGTCCAGCATCTCACATCTCCATATACTCCACAACAAAATGGTGTATCTGAGAGAAGAAATCGTACATTGTTAGACATGGTGCGATCAATGTTTAATCTTACAACTATTCCTTTATCTTTTTTGGATTATGCTTTAGAATCTGATGTTCGTATTCTAAATATGGTTCCCACCAAGAAGGTTGATAAGACACCATACGAAATATGGAATGGTAATGCTCCTAACTTGTCTTATTTAAAGGTCTGGGGTTGCGAGGCGTACATTAGACGTGACTCAGCAGATAAACTCCAACAGAGATCGCTAAAGTGTATCTTTGTAGGATACCCAAAGGAAACGATGGGTTACTACTTTTACTACCCGCCTGAAAATAAAGTAATTGTTGCTAGGTATGGAGATTTTCTTGAAAAGGATCTCATATCTCAAGAATTCAGTGGGAGAATTTATGATCTGGAAGATGATCATGAAGATGCATTACCTTCTGAAAACACTAGCGAACTTCCTGTGGAACCAGAAAGTCTGGGTCCTCCACCTGAAGTTGTTCCCATTCGTAAGTCTGCAAGGACTGTACGTGCTCCTGAACGTCTATGTCTTAACGTAGAAGTTGAGGAAACTATATTAGGGGATCTTGGAGAACCTGCTAATTATAGGGCTGCCATGAATGATCCTGAAAATGATAAATGGGTAGTAGCAATGAATGGGAAAATGCAATCCATGAGAGATAACGAAGTCTGGATTGAAGTAGACCTTCCTCCCAATGCTAAAGTCGTTGGAAGTAAGTGGCTCTGCAAGAAGAAAACTGACATGGATGGCAATATACACACCTATAAGGCTCGTCTGGTAGCTAAAGGCTTTACTCAAATCTATGGGGTTGACTATGAGGAGACCTTTTCTCCTGTAGCAGACATTAGGGCTATTAGGATTCTCATAGCTATAGCAGCGTACTATGATTATGAGATTTGGCAGATGGATGTCAAAACCGCCTTCTTAAATGGTCACCTAGATGAAGACATCTATATGGCGCAACCTGAAGGGTTTGTGAATCCACTATTTACAAACCGTGTATGCAAACTTCAAAGATCCATTTATGGATTGAAGCAAGCATCAAGGCAATGGAATAAGAGATTTGATGAAGAAATCAAAAAGTTTGGATTTACTCATAATCTTGATGAGCCATGTGTATATCACAAAGCTAGTGGGAGTGATGTTATTTTTCTTATCCTATATGTCGATGACATATTAATTATGGGAAAAGACATTCCAAGATTACAAGAGGTTAAGGCCTATCTTGGAAAGTGTTTTTCCATGAAGGATTTAGGGAAAGCTGCATACATTATGGGAATCAAGATCTACAGAGATAGATCAAGGCGGTTAATTGGATTAAGTTAAAGTGCTTACATTGACAAAATATTGAAGAGATTCAGTATGCAAAATTCCAAGAAAGGATACTTGTCAATGGAAGTAAAGCATGACTTAAGTAGTGAATTATGTGCTTCAACACCTGCAGAGGTGGCACGCATGAGTAAAGTTTCTTATGCTTCGGCTGTAGGATCTATCATGTATGCGGTTAGATACACAAGGCCAGATGTGGCGTTCGCTCAAAATATCACCAGTCGATATCAACAGAACCCAGGTGAACGTCACTGGATTGCTGTTAAACATATTCTCAAGTATCTAAGAAATACAAAAGATATGTTTCTAGTGTATTGTGGAAATCCAGATGCAGAACTTGATGTTACAGGTTTCTGCGATGCATCCTGGCACTGTGATAAAGATGATACGAAGTCTCAGACGGGTTGTGTCTTTGTTATTAATGGAGGAAAAGTAGACTAGAAGAGCAAGAAGCAGAGTACAATTGTGATGTCTGCAACAGAAGTTGAATACATAGCTGCATTAGAAGCTGCAACTGAGGCTGTTTGGATTAGGAAATTCATTTCAGGGCTTAGTGTTATGCCTTCAATTGAATCACCTATTAATATGTATTGCGACAATTCTGCTGCAATCATATTAGCCAATGAACCTGGAGTCATAAAGGGCACCAAACATTTTCTACGGAAATATCACTATGTTCGAGAGCAAGTCCGTATAGGTGAAATTAACTTACTGAAAGTTCACACAGATAACAACTTAGTTGATCTTTTCACTAAGGCTTTACCTAAAGAAAAGCTTACTGAACATGCAAATAGCATTTGACTTCGTTTAGCTAGTAGTTTCATGCATAACTGTGATTAATATTTGGATAAAGGATATTGTAAACATTTATTATTTTTTAATGAAATAAAATATTTGTTATGTTTATTTTTCATTCTTTAATATTGTGTCCTATATTTGCATGTTTAATCCGTGAATAATGTAGTTATTCTAAATCGTCCGTTGTCAATTAATGATATGGGAGTATCATATAACTAAGACAAATATGAGTTTTGGTAAAATATACTTGAAAGTATATTGATGCGTTGACATACCAAATTCACATGATATTCAATGAATTGAATATAGAACTTGTCCCAAACTACATGATTATACTTTATGGATAAAGTTATTAAGTAAATTATGAATAGTTATCCTCAGACTAGAGATACCAGATAACTGTCATGGATTTAGTGCATTTCTGTGGAACAATTTAACGCTATACGTAATTGGTAGTTATAAGGATTGTTTTCAGAAGTGTTACAAAGTTCATGGGTTTTGCTTGTAGTCAATAAAGAATTTGTTCATTCAAATTTATTTTGGAGTTTAATACTGCTGGGCCCCTCGTAGGGTTGACAAGATGTTTGCGTGGCCACGCCCAAGATTTTTTAGAATACGTTCAGAAGATTTGGTAATCTTGCTCAATTACAAACAACGAGAAACATAATAGTTAATTAAGGAATGACTTAAATCCATATCCTTATTTAACAAGGTATTAGAAATAAAATGATAATAATAATGATGAATCATTAAAAGGTTTTTCCAGGAGACCTTACTCGAGTTGTACTAGAGGCATCGGCGTGTTGCTAGACGCTAACCGATGTGATTACACTATTAAGATATGTCCAAGTGGGAGCTGTTAGTTTATGGACATAAATTAATAAATGTATGTTAGGATCGAACTCGAGACCGCGGGATTGCACACTTTACGTATGAGAATTAAAGATTAATAATTTTATATAAAAGGTTATATTTAATTATTAATTACACAAAACAAATAACGACCGTTAGTAATTAACGAAAAATGGACTAACAACCGTTAAATGGAAAAGGAAAGGACTAGAGTGAAAATTGGAAGTCAAGAAGGATCCGGAAATCCCTCTTGTGGGCTTAACCGATCGGCTAAGGGTTGGGGAGACCCAATCATTATCCAACTTGCTCTCCAAGTTTCTCTTAGTATATAAACAAGGTTTAGGGTCATTATTTGTTATCTCTTGTACACATAGTTAACCCTAAACTTTGTTTCTTCTTTTTCTTTGTGTTGGTCGATCGAACAAACACCCTCTTAGGGTTGATTGGTTTGTTTTTCCAAACTAGCATTAGCTTTAATTCGTTAATAGTACGTGTGTACTAGAACGTGGTACAAACATATTTTTGTTTGTATCTTTGATTCAATTGTAAAACGGTAAGGGACAATTCTTATAATCCACATAAACCCTAATTAAGGTTCATCTTGATTGCTTGTTGAAGATTGCAAAAGAGGTACGCATATTTTTACATTCGGTTAATTAATTATGTATTATATGATCTATTCGTTTTCGCAATACCTTGATATTATGTGTGTAATTTATATATGACATGTTGTTGCAATGTCACACTTAGACATACCATCGGTGCAAGTTATTACTCCCATATACGTCATTATAGAAAGTGACCTAGTGCTCCGATCACACTTGTGACATTTTCTTAAGCTTATTTTTTCTTCTTAAATACTTATGAGCTATAAGAGTTGACTCAACAAGACTCGCATCCGACTTTAATAAGAAAGTGGAGTCTTAAAATTTTAGGCTACACAGTCTTTTGGGTGACTTAAGAGTAGGATAATGAGAAGATGTTCAAGATGAAGCCATGGACAAATTGCAATGCTTCCCTTCTTCCTTGATAGACAGAGCTGTGGTTACTTGTAAATACCTAAACACTGTCACTAAATAATTAACAGGAGAATTTCATTTAATACTGTAGTAGGATAAAGCTTTTGTGTATAGATTATAATCTAACCGTACACGTGTGAAGAGGGTCCACCCGAGGATAATGAAACCAGTTTGGATGATTGTGACCACTCATGAACTAGTGCCCTCTGTTAGAAATGGTACTTGATACATATCACACGCAACTTCTTTTGTATCCCCTTTTTATAAAGGCATATGTAGTAGTGTGTAAAAGAGAATGGGGCGTTTTGCATCATGTGACAATGTAGGTCATATTGAAGTTTGGTAAAAAAATGTGTAGTGATAGTAGGGGCGTTTTGCTTCATGTGACACATTTTTTTTTTTTTTCTTTTTTTTTTGTTTTTTTAATTACTAAAACTAATTAATTAAACTAAGTAATAAAAAAAAATCATTAAAATAAAACATAAAACAATTACATAATTAAAAAAAAAAAAAAAAAAAAAAAAGAAAACACCAACAAAAGCCACCAAACAACTTTCACTTTTCCATTTCTTCTTTCTCCTTCTTCTTCTATTTCTTCTTCACCATTCTTCTGCAACTTTTACCATTAAATCAAATACCACTAAATTACTAAATCATTTTCTTCATCAAATACCACTAAACCAAATAGATGTGTATCCTCATTTTGAGCTAAATCAAATACCACAACCAATTAGAAGCAAGGGCGCGAGCGTAGAGGGTAAAACGCCTCTCAAATTTTTTTTCGAACCACGCCCCATCGTAATGGTGGGTTTGGCGTTTTTGGGCGTGATAGGGCAAAGAAAAGTGGGAAGAATGCCCCATTACGGACGGTCTAATAATAACGGGGAATAAGTTATCTAAGCCTGTATTATTACAAATCAAGCCCTTCCTAGTGGGTTCATTGTCCTTATGTAGTACCTTTTTTTTTTTTTTTTAATGTTTATTTTATGTAATGTTTTGTTTATTTTGTGTAATGTTTATTTTGTGTAATATTTTATTTAGTTGTTTTATTTTGTGTAATGTTAATTGTATTCGTCTAATGTGTTTCTATTTAATTAAACAACAAAAATAACACATTAACGTTAACACATTAAACAACTACAAAAACAAATGTTATTATTCAATTATACAAGAACATTAGCACATTACTTAAAAACCACAACACCTACTACATGTGAAGATTATTTATGTCATCTAAAAGCTCATGGAGCATTGCACCCGACTGACATGCGTGATCCTCAGGATTCCTTGCCAATTCCAGTGATGCCTCGAGCGTCTTTATTCTTGTCATCAACATCTTGTTTTGAGACACTAACATCTTATTTCTTGTTTCAAGCTGGCCAATCTTATTAGTTTGCTTGTCAATTTTATTATCTTTAGCTACGCAGTTTGAGCACTGCGTTGAAGAGGAGACTTGACTAAAGTACTTTTTTTGAAACTCAACCTTCCACATAAAGTACCCACACCCAAAATCATCTGTTCCTGGCTGTTACATGTTAAGAAAATAATAAGAAATGTATTATTAACAAACAAACAATTTACATAACTAAGCAAACGTATGATTATTTACTACAGAAAAAGGACATGCATAATACGGTTGACCATAACTACCGTCTTTACGAGATGTCCTCTCTATAATCAATCCTCTCCGACAGCGACACAAGAAAGGATTATTTTGTTCCACCTGGCCAAAGAATTAATTCAAATAATACAAACAATTATTTACAACATAAATCAGTAATGTATTGTTAATTTAAATAATACAAACAGTTATTTACAACATAAATCAGTAATCATTCACAATGTTTTTTCAGTATAATTATTTACAACATAAATCAGTAATCATTTACAATGTTTTGTCTGTATAATTATTTACAATGTTTGTCTAATCTCATTATACAGGTGTAGTTGATCGTAATATAAAGTTTCCCATCCGAATGCATCGGCAGCTCTGTACGATCTCCATTGTGGGTGAATAGTCAGAAATGGTGAGTTTTCGTCTAGCGTCAGATGAATGAAGTGACCACAATCCTCACTCCCCACACGGGCAAGAGGTAGGGGGCTAGTTCCTTGGATTGGATCTGGACCGGAAAAAAGCGGAAAACACGTATGACTTTGTCGCTCGGATATAAATACAACAGGCCGGTTAATCACTGAAGCAATAACCAACCCCGTGTTTGGCATAATCATCCAGTAGTCTCCCGGTGCAGGTCCATCATGTAACCAGTTTATTGTGCTCCGAAGATTGTCATAGTCTATTTGCCACCACATTTGTATGTAAAAGTCACGATT
>CP139507.1:98023006-98130373 GCA_021014915.2 Artemisia tridentata subsp. tridentata | reverse complement strand
GAGCTTAAACAGGCACGGGCTAAACGGGTATATATATATATATATATATATATATATATATATATATATATATATATAGTGTATCTTTATTTTCAGAACCCTGTTAAATGCGGGAACTGCGAGAACTCGCTTTACACCGTTAGATGAGTTTGATCAATGGCTATAATTGATTGTGCCATTAATGTAATTAATTAAAAGTACAAATATTTTCCTTTTTGGCTCGAAGGGCAATATAGGAATTTTATGTCAAACAATTTTGAAAACCGTCCTAAATTAAGGGCATGATTAATTGATGATTTTATTAAAAAAAAAAAAAAAAAAAACCCACGTCTCTCTCTCTCATATTCTCTGTAAACCTAAAATCACACACAAAAACCAACCGCCCCTCTCCTCTCAAGATCCATTATTCGGCCAAAAAAATAAAAATAATTAAAGTCTTTAATAGATCGATGATGGTTTTCGTTTTTCTTTGATATCTTTTAAAGATATATCAAGAACTTTAATATGGATCTGATGTAAATCTCAAAAGAACTCACCCACAAAAAAAACCCTAAGAACTTTAATATCAAGAACTTTAATATGGATCTGATGGATCTGATGGTTTTCGGTTTTCGTTTTTCTTTGATATCTTTTAAAGATATATCAAGAACTTTAATACGGTTGCTGGATTGACTCTCCTCCATCTCTCACACACAAAAAAAAAAAAAAAAAAAAAAAAAAAAAAAAAAAAAAAAAACCCCTAGCCGCCTATTTTCTTATTCATATGGATCTGATGTAAATCTCAAAAGAACTCACCCCTATGTTTGTGATTGACAGCACGCTCGTAGGGATGGTGTTGAATTTGTATTTCTATTTGTAGGTTGTGGATCTACTTGCTCTGTATCAAAGAGGTGGGAAGATCGGGTTGTTTGGTGGTGCTGGTGTGGGGAAGACCGTGCTCATTATGGAGCTTATTAACAAAAACGCAAAGGCCCATGGTTTGTTTTCTTTCCTTTTTTTTTTTTTTTTTTTTTTTTTTTTTTTTTTTTTTTTTTTTTTTAACTTTTTTGGTTAATTAAAAACTTATTAATATAAGGCGAGCAAGATTAAGATAGAATGGATGTTGTTGTATACTTTGATCAGGTGGTTTCTCGGTGTTTGCTGGTGTTGGTGAGCGAACACGAGAGGGAAATGATTTGTACCGAGAAATGATTGAAAGTGGTGTCATCAACCGACATTAGCAACAGATCTTGGAGGCCTTCAGGAGCGTATCACCACAACCAAAAAAGGTTCCATCCCATCAGTACAAGGTATTTACGTGCCTGCTGATGACTATAATTTTTTTATTAATTGTGTATGAATCTTGTGCATATCTCATGTTAACCATGTCAAATTGACATAAATGTTTTTAATGGATGATTATATTACAGTAGATTCAGAATCATTAGTTATTAAACTTGATTCAGAATCATTAGTTATAAAACTTTAAGAAACCATGATATGAGGATAAGTACTAAAAGGAGACTGAAGTTGTTTGTTATTTATTTTTTCGCTGATGAAATAGAAATGTTGGGTGGTTAATTATTTTCTGAACATAAAAAGGAAAAGGTTAAAAAAGAATGTTCACGTTCAAAAACATGTATGTTTTATAACGAAAGTTGAGACAATGAAAAAGAATGTTCACGTTCAAAAACATGTATGTTTTATTGACATGTATGTTCACGCTCAAAAACATATATTTTCTGGACATAAAAAAGAAAATATGTTCTGTTAAAAAACATGTATGTTTTAAAACAAGCATGTTTTAGAAAATGATTACTTATAAACGGAATGTTTAAAACATGTATGTTTTAATAAAATTATTGTTGCTAATTTTTGTAATTTTTTTTTGTATCAGGTGTAATTACAAGAATGTTCACGGTTATGGGTGTGCATATATGTCCGATTATTAAGGTGTATGGTAAAAACATACATGTTTTCTATGAACATGCATCTTTAGCCATCATGTTTATGAAGGTGTATGGTAAAAAAACATACATGTTTTCTATGAACATGCATGTTTATCTTTTAGCTTTATTAAGGTGTATGGTAAAAACATACATGTTTTCTATGAACATGTATGTGTTATCCAAGTTGTGATTAAATTTCGTTTTCTATTTGTTTGTGGTTTAATTGTTTTTTGTTTATTATTCTTTCAGATTATTGAAGATGATGATCATTGAAGACCTAGAAGTTGATGAACATATTTATACATGAAGATAATTTGCAATTTATAAAAAGATGCGATTATTTCATGTGTGTTTTGTTGTATTTGTAATTAAATGAAATGTAACATATAAATTTATGAATCTTGTTTTTTATTTTATAAATTTTTATTTGATTCGTGTATTAAACTTTCAAAAATAATAATGGTTACGCAAAAATATCAAGAGGTTGATAAAAAAAGTGTAAACAATTACATACTAGAAACATATTTAAAAAACATACATGTAACTCATCTTTTATAAGAAAAAACATATATGCACCTGTAATATCTGGAACCATGCTAGCCTAAAAAAAAAAAAAAAAAAAAACCCGAAAATTTTGGAATATTTAAAAATCCGGATTTATAAAAAAAATTCAAATAGAATATGAAAATTGTATTTTACTATAATACCCTTTTGAATTAATAATAATTTTTAATATTAAAAAAAATTTCATTGGTTTAGAAGAGTTCTCGCAATTCCCGCACTTAAGAGGGTTATGAAAATAAAGCCCCCTATATACTAGACGTCAAGGCCCGCCCAATGGGCGGGCATGACTTGTAATTTTATTTTGTAAGTTGTACTTATTATGAAATCATTTTTAGGATGCTCGACGTGTGGGGCATGATTTGTAAGCTTAGTTTCGATGACTTTATTTATTATGAAATTATTTTGTAAGGATTTTTTTGCAGGGGGCATGACTTGTAATTTTATTTTGTAAGTAATAGTTTTTATGAAACCATTTTTAGGGAGCTCGACGGGTGGGCATGATTTATAAGCTTAATTTCGATGACTTTATTTATTATGAAATTATTTTGTAAGGAATATTTTGTAGGGGTAACCGACGTTGGGAAGAAGGGGGGTCATGTTTTGTATTTAGTGTATAGTTAATATAGTGTATTGTTTAATATAGTGTATAGTTTATGATAGTAATTACTATTTGTTAAGGTCTTTTATTGCATTTACTTAATTTTTTTTGTTAAATCCAGTTTATTGACATTACAACATTTTGATTGTGTAACATTTAGAAATGCATGCAAGTTCTGTAGCATACTAATTACTAAGCTATGCCTATAGTCTTGGTGTGGCATCTTTTAATTTTCTCAAATGTAATTGATTGCATCCTGTCCAGAACAATCATAACTGGATTATCGATAACACAAACAAATTGATAAGAACAAACTTCCACCTTCCAAAATATCTGTGCTCGAGAAAAAAAAAAAGGTGAAGCATACTATCTTGATCTCATATCTGCATTCACATGTTGGTAACCTTTGTTAATCGATTTACTTACTGAAAGAATGAAACCCAACTCGTTTGATTGTCTATTTGTAGTTTATTTATGTTTATATTTAAGTTAGTAATTTGTAGCTGCATGTGTGGATCTTTGTTGTTTGCCTTATGATCTAACTAACTTGATTAAGTATTTAATGTAGGACCTGTTGATTACCTATATTAAGAATGTAGCAAAAAAAAAAAAAAAAAAAATTGCTGGTAGGATCATGTTTTCGGGTAGATCTTCATGAAACCTGTTTGCTATAGGGTGTTGTGGCTATAGAACATAGATGGTAAGGAAAATACTGTTGCCAGGCAAATGGGTTTTTGGTATATCTTCATGAAATCTGTTTGTTATAGATTGTTTGGGTCGTTGATTATGGGGGTTGTAAGTTGTTGGGTTTTCATGTTTGATGTTATTTTTGTCGAAGTCAAACTAATCATTTTGTGAATATGTTTTTTCCCGGAATGGGTGTATTTGGGTCCGTATTGGTGAAAAACGTTGCCGTGTCTTACGGTTTCCGGTGTTGTTATCGTTGATACTACGTGTGTTTCTTGTCATACCTCCGCATTGTCGTACACTGTGGCCAAATAGGGTAGTCTAAGGCCTGAGATATATAGATGTTATGGGCTGTGCACATTACGATGTTGGATGCGTATGTTTTTTTAGTCATTGAAGATAGTGTATCTCGTTGTCTGAATTAGTAATTGTTCTAAGGGCCGTGTGTGTTACCTTTAATAATGAATGTCAATGCTTTCCAATCGTTGTACTGATACTCTATGGTTGAAAGCAGGGAAATGGATCAACAATTTATGGTTTGCCTCAATGAAGAAACAAATCGGAATACCAGGTTTGTATGCTGGACTACTTGTAAATATGGAATTGCAAGTGATTTTGTTATTCCCTAAATGTATAACTTTTTAATTGTAACATGTGTTCTTAGCATTATAAGTGACTTAAGTTTTGCATTTATAGAGGTTGCCTACGGTATTTGCCGAGAGATTTTATGAAGACGAAGAGTACATATTTCTTATCGGGAACAATAGATCCAGGTATATATGTTTGATAAGGCTTATGGATGGTGATATGCAAGTTCACGGAGATGAGTGGAGAAAGTTTGTAGAGGATAACATCCCGCCCTCAATCAAAACGCTACATTTCGTGAAGGAGGCATTGGGTACTTTCTACGTTACTGGATACAACGTGGACGGTACCGAAGGTCCTGGTTATGAAGGTCTTGCTGTGAGGAACAGAGATGTGAGGTGCTTGGCTATATTCCGTGATGGAGGACAGGTATGTTTCCGGAATTTACCGCCCTATATACATGGTTTTTAGTTTACATAGATGTAAACATATTATGAAATATCGACGAAATTTTACATTGTTGGTAATATATTTAGTTTAGATTATGGTTAATATGCAAGAGACTGTCGACGTGAAACGATCACGGTAAAAATAGTGTTATAACGCGTAAGCAGAGGAAAATATTTAAAAAATGTTATAATACGTAAGCAGAGGAGAATATACATGTTTGTTATAAAGTAAATCGAGTTACAGCCGTGTTTAATTATGTCTATTTTGATAGCTGGCATTAAGTTTATTTTAGAGTGAACGATGGTTAATATGCAAAGGTGTTTAATGTGAGTACATGGAGTCTATATTTGCGAAGTGTGTCTGTATATGTTTGTAATAAAAAAGGGATACAATGCTTAAACAGAGAAAAGGTGGGTGGATGCTGTGAATGGTTGGACTTTTATGTGTGCCTGTTCTTAATAAATGGTACTTGTATTTCATAAGATTTTAATAGGTGCTTGACAGTGGTACAGTATTCGTTTGTGGCTATATGTTTGGGTTTGATATGCTGTTAAAAAAGGCAAAATAAATGGTATAAAACTACTACATCGAAAATCTGATATAATGAATATAAATGAAGCCTGTTACTAAGTAGATATCCGTAGGCAACAACGTTGGTATATATTTTGAGTAAACAACAACGTTGGTACACTTTCTGGCTGTTGTTGATGCGTGGGATTTCAAAAATACCCAAGTAAATGTTATAAAATAATTGTATCACATCTGGGATTAATGCATCTAAATGAAAATTGAAATCAAGTAGATATGTGTACGGAAAAATGTTTCCACACATTTTGAATGTAATTTCCATGTATTCTGTTCATGCGCTCTTTTTTCATGCTGAAAGTGCAGGTTCTTCCAGGAGATTTTTTACAAAACTTATGGAATGACACATTGACAGTTCATGCCAATGGTGTTAGTGCTGTGGTGAACAATGAAAGGGTGCAGCTGGACGTAAACAGTGTTGTGAGGCATAACAGGTTGTTTGGTGGGGCTTGGGATAAGCTTGTTGCTGATTTTGGAATCGAAATTGGTCAGCCGATGGTGTTCACTAATTTAGGTGATTATTAGTTGAATCTGGCACTTTTCCGACACAATGGTACCTGTGTGTATCCGGAGACTGTCCGACCAACATTGCTGAGGGTGCTCGGGCGTGAGATACCAGGCTATGCAATGGAAGGTTTGAACACTTTCACCCGTGAATCTTTTTTAGAAATACATTGACTAATATTGCCTTGGTAAACATATTTTTAGAGGAAATAGACCACCATACGTATTATAACGATTAACCTGGTGTTTGTAAATGTAATCTTAGATGAGAGAGCTCACCACAGATGCACCTGGCGAGGACACACGCAGCATAACGATGAGAACCATGTGTTTTATGTTATGCTTGATGGGACGGTGCTGGAGTTTTACCACGTGGTAAGTAATTGAGGGATACAGTAATAATGAAATTTGTATAAATCTAATTTTGATTGATTATAATTTGTCAAATCTTGTTAATCCACAATGTCTGAACAAATTATATATTTTCAACAGTCTGTACCAAAGAATTTCTCCGCCGATCATGAAATGCACAGATATAGGGTGGCGATTCTTATGCACGCTGATGAGAGGTTCATTGTGAAGGTTGCCACGGTCAACGACTCTCAAAGGCCGAACAGGCAACTTGCAGTCAAGTTGAACGGGAATTTCAAGGCGTTTGCAGACATTTGTGGGTTAAGGCATGGGAGGTTACTTCGTTTTAAGTTGGTGAACACCATTGTGGACACTGTAGTGGATGAAAACAATGAGATTCCGGTATTTCATGTGTGTTAACTTTGCAGTTGGTTGTGGTGGGCCTAAGTACATTTGATGTTGGTTCATATCTGGTTTGTGACATTTGAATAGACAAACACGTACGTGTTTGGCTCACTATGGCAGTAGCGTTGTAACTCCAAACACAACACACGTAATCACTGGTGTGTGCCTATTTTGTTCTATGTTTATATGTGCAGAATACACTATGTATGGTAACTGCAGTAACATTTCTGACAGCATCAACTCAATATGTTGTAATTTTGTAAATGCTAAAATTGCTCGTTTTATCAACAGATGTTGCTTTGTTTAATTTGTCCGTTACTTTACATGGAGCAAGTTAGTTTAATCGCTTAGAATGTATATGTGCAACTGCTAAGATGCAACAACAAACAAATAGGCATTGTTAATGAAAGGTTAGTAACGTACCTGTTTAACGGTAAACTGTATAATTTAACAACAATCTTTAGATGCGAAACAATGCTTCTTTATACACAACGTTCGTCGTTGATTTTGAGTATTGCCCATCGTCATCACAACAAAGGATCTTCAAACCTTTTTTGTTCTTGACGCGAGATACTGCCACATAAAGCTGGCCGTGTGAGAACACTGGTCGTTGGAGAAACAGCCCAACTTGCGTCAATGTTTGGCCTTGACTTTTATTAATGGTCATAGCGAAGCACGGTGATACTGGGAATTGCCTTCGATTAAATTTAAAAGGGATTTTGGTTTCTGATGGACTTAATACCATACGTGGTATAGCACAAACAGTACCAACACTTCCGCCTGATATAATGTTAGCCTCAATTATATTAGTACCGAGTCTGCGAACTTGTAGCCTTGTTCCATTGCATAATCCAGCTGTTTGATCAATGTTTCTCATGCACATAACAGGGGTGCCTATTTTCAGAGTCAATGAATGACGTGGGAGTCCAACTATCTTAATGCTGTTAAGAAATTCACACGTGTATAATTCTGGATTGAAAGTCGTGTCTTCATCAGCAATACCAATTGAGTCGGAACTTAGATAGGTTGTTGGATCTCCATCGAGTGGTTTAAGCATCCTGTCGTTGATCATATCCACAAGTTCATGAGTTGGGGTGAGGATGGCCCTTTCTTGAAAATAGGACGGACTGTAAAGGTTCTTGAGCAAATCTGGGTAAGTTTCTTCTATTATAGTACCAACATGATCTTCTGAATCCGGGATGAGCATACCGTCCGCGAATTCAACTGTCGATTCTTTGTTTTCTTTACCTCCGATTGTTCCATTTCCAATTGACAGTATCCAGTCCGCAAAGTCTTGGATTTCTTTACGCTCGGAATTATTTTTACTTGTTCCGAGCCTCATGTTGATGTTCAGTCGTAGTACCGTACAATGCTCCCACAGGTATGAAGAGTTTATTGATGCATGTACGATTTGTTGTCTTGAACCATTCGTGATGACCGGAAGGATTTGGCGAAAGTCACCTCCAAATAAAACCACTTTTCCTCCAAACACTTGTCCAGATGGTGTTGATAGGTGCAGCCTACATATGTCTCTTAGTGTCCTATCGAAGGCTTCGTAACAATGTCTATGTGTCATTGGAGCTTCATCCCATATGATTAGTTTGCATGTCCTTATAAGCTCAGCAAGTTCACTATCTGCTGGGATGTGGCACATAGAATCATCGACCACATTGATGGGAATTGCAAATCGAGAATGTGCCGTTCTTCCCCCCTCCAACAAAAGCGCGGCTATACCGCTTGATGCGACATTTAAAACTATACCTCCTTTCGATCTAATTGCTGCGGACAAGGTCTTGTAAAGATACGTTTTACCCGTGCCCCCGTATCCGTATACGAAGAACATGCCTCCTTTTGTTTCGTTGACAGCGTCCATTAAAGTATTATATATATCTCTCTGTTCGTTTGTTAGCGTACCAAAGAGCTTGGTATGTTGTTCACGTAACTCATCTTTGTTGTATTTTAACTCATCCAATATGAGTCTATTGTAATGTGCCATAAGCAACATTTCGTTTGGGAAAGGCATGTTTGGGATGTTCCGCAAACTTTTATTGTTACAAAGCAGCATGTGTTCGATATATGTAAGACGTATGTTCTTTCTTTGCTCGTCTGAAAGTTCCAAATCTGCAAAAATTAAATGCGCATTTGTTAGTTTAATTGTAACACACAAACTGATAGACATATATTATTTTTCACATGCTTGTAACTTTGTAATAACAGCCCAACACACACACACATTTGGATGGTTAATTAGCGAGCATTACTGTGAGGTAGTATTTTTTTTTTGTGTGTGTTCATTTCGATTTATTAGTTTTATAAATAAAAGTTCCATTCCAAAGGCACTAAAACACTCATTCTAATAACAGTATTTGGGCTTTTTTTTGTGAACGTTTTGGGAAATATAGGAGGGTTCGAACTGGTTTATGGAATACCACTGGTTTGTTATCGATGGCTCATGTTGTTTATTACACTATTATAAGGCTGAAGTGGTATCATGGTGTGTTGCTGGGTAATTTTAGAAATAGTGAAATTTAATAATTTGGGGTTAGTTTCATAAAACTATGGTATACAACCACACCTGATTATTGGGTTAGTGTTTTTTTTTCTTGCCTGTGAATGTGTATTTTTAAATGTTTGATATTTTTAGTCAGGGTTTTTTGGTGTTTAACTCACTAAATCTATTCGAAATTTTTTCAGAAACATGGGTTCACAGTTCTTGATAAAACTTGACAACCATTATTGGGAAGGTTGGGTGTGCATAAAGGAAACCGACAGGAACGTTTCTTACAGGAATATTAAGGCAATATCCCAGTGTTATACGTTTGATGTTGCTGCCTGTTTGGTATGGTACTGATGAATAAGTGCTTTAGGTATGTTTTTTGTGAACCTAAAATTTTATTATGGATAATGTCATTAGACGTCAGGATATGTGTGTGTAAACTATGTGTATTTGTTGTGCTGTAAACTGTAGTTGTTTGTGATGCATTTATAAAGAATTATAATGATATCAGTTAGACAACCGAGTAGGTATTAAGAGACTGTATTACAGTGAAAATTTCATACCTGGATCATTTCTTTTTATTCGTTCCGCGTGTAGTACGTCAGTAGCCATCACCTCCCACGTCTTCTCGTAAACAAATTCTGGTCGAGACATGCAATTTGTTAGGATAAGAATGACATAAAATTTTCGTAGGTAGTTTCCGGTTCCCCATAGGCTGGCTTCTAACAACCCGTCAATGTATTCTTTATCGTCTTCCAATAGACCTCGTGCCTGGCACGCCTCTTTGTATGTGTTGTATGTAACACCTTCAAATTTTTTAAAATCGATCCAATCTCGTGCGCCCGGGACCTTGTTAATAAGGACTCGCAGGTAGAACAGTTCACCGGTTGATGGTGATACATGATGCACACGTCCAATTGACGTGCCTTTTTGTCTTTTAACCCAAACTCTATCCTCTTGTTTCCATACATAGTGTTGTGGAAATTCGTGGTAAAGTAAAGTCCTCGCTTCTACATCAGTCTCATTTGTTTTCATCCACTGTACGAATTTTGTGTCATTTATGGATGCCTTATCCAACGTACAGTCAATGCTTTCCGAAGCATCAAATACGACCGAATGTTCGCCTTCTAAATGAAACGGCAATCGTTCAACCGGAGGGAATCTGTAATGTATGTCAAATTTGTAAATCCTCCATGCTGCTTCACAAGCCGAAAGATATCGACAGTCGTAGTAATCACTGACTTCGTCTATCTCCTGGTCTTCTACTGCCGCTGTAGCCCTATCTGGACCCTTGTTTATGTATTTGAAAAGGTATTTTATAGAACCCATTTGGTTGCACCACTCCACGTTAATATGCGATTGGTACCGCCTCAACAACCCCGGGTTGTAAGGGACCACGTATCCGTTGTGTAATTCTGAACCACTTTTAGTCACTGTACAACCGTCGTTCCTCCTCTTATAAAGTGCATAACCGTTCTCGTCTATGACTGTTGAATCGTTAAACTCTTTGGGGAATTTCTTTGTACATTTGTTTTTAACCATGCATGGACAAGTAGGGCGCTGTGGGCCACATGGTCCATGCATCATATGATCGGTAACGATCTCGTATAGTTCAGGATCTTCCTTTTTATCAGGTATTTCAGCCGAAATAAAACGATCAATTTGGCGGGTTGTCTTGATTTTATCACGTTCTTCCAGAAAAAGCAAAATATGAGCATGTGGCAGCCCTCTTTTTTGAAACTCGACAGTATAAACAGCTGTAATAGGTTGATAGTGTTAAGCATGACATACAATTAACTAATAACGGATTCAATTACTTTGTATTTGTTAATAAATGTATAATGATTGTACCTGCTTTCAAATGTCCAAAATAATGCCGGTCTTTAAAATCCCTCATTAAAGAGTCCAGTTTTTGTTTAAAGACTCTTGTTATGGCGTCCGGTCTGTCTTCAGGCTTTAGCCCCCTTTTTGCGACAAAACGTGCAATTTCCGGCCAGTTTGGGTTGCACGTGAATGTTATAAACAGGTCAGGATATCCGTAAACCTTGCATATTGTCATGGCATCCAAATAATTTTGCATCATGTATCTTGGACTTCCAGTGAATGACGACGGTAAAATAACCTTTTTCCCTCGTAACATGACCCCGGAATCTTCCTGCTCCGCCAATTTCGTAAGTTTAGAATATGTTTCACTTCTCAAATCCTTCTGCTGATTTTTAATAAACGACATTCTTTTAGATTCTACCATAGTGTATGCGTCAACAATAAATTGTTGGCATAGTCTCCTTGCGTTGAGTATCATCGAGAAAACACCCGTCCTTTCCTGCAGCCGATACGCAAAATACTCCCTCATTGTTACCCTTGTTTTCTTGTTTGTTGGTGTATGATCAGTAACACCCACGTGGTATATATCTGTCCAGTAACCATCTTCTGCTTAAGGGAATAGCAGTGGGTAGTGCAATGCTAGATACGATGGGTGCAATTCACTTATTCTTTTAAGACCGCCTTCCTGTGGGTGTAAAATGATGTCCCTTTTATTAGCTGTTGTGTCAAAATCACCAATTTTTAGACCTCCAATTTCATCAGCTGTGGGTAGGTTATAGTTTCGACCATCTCGTTCTCTTGTACCGATAAGGCGTAGTCTGAACCTCGTTTCATCATGTTTCCTAACCAACTGTTCTCCAGCCATTCTGAACTGAGCAACCAATGGATTAATGGTATCCAGCATGTCGCGTAAGTCAACAGTCAGTTGATGGTCGACGATATAGGTACTTGATGTTGTTGCGCCATCGTTTGGGCTGTATAAAACAAATATAATTATACTAATATAGTGTTGCTTATCTAAGAATGAATGAACAAGGTACATGTACTCATGTAATAATTATTGGTGGAATACCTGACCGAATTAACCCTGTTTTGTATTTCGTTCTGTGGGTCATAAATATATAGTTGCGCAAAAACAGGGGGTCTATCGCCCTCAGGCAAGAGGCTCCCCATCCTGTGGTAATTTTCTCCGTGAATCCTGTAACAATACGGTCCATATCCCTGGTTAACAGACGTATCCTGTTTTGCACCCATGGATGTGAATGAAAACATTGAATTGTATCGCCTAATGTTATCAACAAAATCCTTGCTCTTTGGATGTTCACCATTCATAAATTGTGCTAACAATTATGGTGGATTCTTAACTTCCGTTCCTAATTTCACCTTTCCCTTACCACAACATATAGAGTATGATCCAGTGCTTGAAGCTGTCGCCCCCACCGTAGATTCAGTATGCCACAACAGTGCGTCGCAGGATTCGCACGTGTAAACGGGATCTCCATGGTCAAGATAATCTGAGAATAGCCAAGTAATTAATTAAATTTCAAAGGAAAAAAGAAAAACCATTCATTTTGTTTTTGGCACAAATGTTGTCTTTATCAGGGAACTGTCTAACGAATGTACCATTAGATATTCCTTTAAACATGTTTATCTGACCATCGTGATTGTGTGCTGAGGTGCCATTGTTTAAACCTTCGCGCCTAGGGATTTTCTTCGTAGGTGGTATTATTTTGTCCTGCAGCCTTTGTGATTTGCGTTTCGAAGTGTGCACACCAGAGTGGATGGTTCCAAGGTACACGGGCTCTTTATCGATTGCTGCAGCAAAAGTGAATGAATAACAGTTAATGATTATAATATTTATTAGCTACTTGTTCAAAAAATTGAAAATGTATTACGTGTTTTGGTTGGGTCTTTGAAAGGACGCCCTCTTGGTCTCTTTATTGGTGTTGGATGTTCACAGCCTGTTTGTTGGTTGATTCCTTTTCCCGTGTTTGTTTTGGTCTGAGAAGGTGTGCGCGTTGGCCGGATACTAAAGCTTCCGACATCTGTTGCAAAACAAAGACACATTAATATAACTGATTGCTCGTTGTTGTAGGCAAACATAGAATGTAATTATCATGATATGCAGTTTCTATAAATGATATAACATGTTTGGATTGGGTATATTGGTGGTCGTTCCCCAGGTCGTATTGGTTTCACAACTTGCATATACAATGTGTTACCCGTAAGTTCATCTTTCTGTTGTGGTCTTCCACGTGGCCGTATTGCTAAATCATCTGATATAGCTGCCATGACAATCATAGTATAAGTAAACCAATGAACTGCTTTTAAGTCACCCTTTATGGGTTACTCATAAGAAAAAACTAAATACCTGAACACTACAATTTAAATACTTATTTGTTATATTCTTCTTTACAAATAACTAATGCTTTCATTTAGGAATACATCTAATATAGGTTGACTGTAATAACCTTACAATTTGTATTTGTACTTGTTAAAATTATACTTTGGTCTACTTTCAATCCCGTTTGACCTTACTCTCCTTTATTCAATCTAACGCACCCCCCTTGACCTGGCCAATATTAAACACTATAATAGAATCTACCCATGGGTAAGTTTTTGTATTTTTTTGGAACGACCCATGTTCACTGCAACGTTGGCATACTGTTAATACATTATTTTATAGACAAAATGGATATATTCTGTTGTAATCACCGATGTTCAATACAATGTTGGCATACTGTAAATATGATGGTGTGTAGTTTCAAACAATGTAATTACCTGTTTGGAGTTGACCCGTCGGTTGAATGGGCCTTACACTCTGTATATAGGACGTGCTGCCTGTTATTCTATGTGTTTTTTGTGGTCTTCCTCTTGGTCGTATTGCCAAATCTTCTGATACAGCGACCATGTTTATAACACAACCTGTATATTGTAAACTTGGCAGTGTTGTATAGTATATCAAAATGGTGTTGAAAAGGTTTGTAGATGTTTAGTTGTTTTTTAAGTGAAATTAGTGTTTATTAATGGTTGAAAAGTAACATATTGCATAACCATACTTATCTACTACTATATAGTAGCATATATGTTAACAAAATATTTGTATTTTACATCTAACACCCGAATTGTGGTATTTTAATTTTAATATTTGCTTATATTTGTTAACAAAATATTATCATTAGGAATTGTAACATCTTTATTTAAATATTGCTCTTATCACAGACTTGAAAATAAGATAATTACTGGATTTTAATTTTTTGTAAACATGATTTCGTCTATAAATAGCATACCAAAAGGGAAAGGATAACCATTTTTTGGAAAAACGTTTTCAATGGCGCCATTCCAGGTTTTAGAGGAGCTAAGCAACCTCTCTGGATCGTCCAAGCTACATGACTGCATGCGTGTTTGGTTTGTCCAACAGGCATGTGAAGAAGCCATTTGTGCAGAATTGATTCACACTTGTTGCGAGCATCTGAGGAGAGTTATAGCAAAGAACCAATCAATGATAGTTGACTTGGAAACATTAGGACCTCGTGGTGTCGCATTGGATTCACTTGACGCATTGAAGAAAACTCAAGAGAGGCGCCGGGTACTGCTCGAATTGATGGGAGCATTGCTTGCCCAAACAAAAGATGCAGTGCGCGAGGAAGAATCCAACGCAATGAAGATGAATCTTTTTAATTAAGTTGTTTTATTAGTGTTTTCGTATACAATGTTCAACAGGCTCTTCATTTGGTTAATCTGTTTGATGAATAGTTTAAAATATACATAACAACCACATCAATAAGTTAATTTATTAGTTATCTGTAGTGTTGTCTTTGCCTCCTTGTTATTTTTTGTTGACATAATTATCAAATTCAACAACAACGACATATGAGCAGTACAAACCGCAATCCAAAACTTGTACCTTGTGTGTTTCTATTCATCTAACTGCTATCACATTCAGTACAAAGTCATAACTTACATAACTACAAAGGGCAAATCCTTCAAGCATAGCAAACTGTGTGGGCATACAATTACAATTAGTAGTTATTGTTTCATGAAAACTTTTTTAAATAGTAATTGCAAGCTTTATTATTCAAATAAGCAAAAGAACGTCACAAATAACATCATGAATCTTAAAGGGGGGAAAAAAAAAAACTAAGGAATAACATGACTGTTCTCAATATCTTTGTAAATATCAGCAACTTTCTGCTGTTCTTCTGCTATTTTTATATTCCGAATTTCAATTCTCTCTTGGCGTTCTCGTATGATTTCCTCATCCTTTCTGTTTTGTTCCTCAAGAAGCCTTATACGGTTGTTGTATAGATCAATCAATGATCGTTCAGTTGCATACTTGCCCGATTCACACTTAGCCAATATATTCTTTGATATGTCGAAGGCTTTGTATCTATCACGAATTGGATTAACATCATTATCTCTTTGGCGTTTTCCTGTCCTTGTATCACTGTTTGATTTTGATGAGGCCATGGAATTGTGAAAGTAGGAGATAATCTATAACTGTGAGAGGATAATACCTCTTTTTTTTTTTTTGGTTGGATCTTTGTATTCTTAGACAATTTATTATGTTTGTAATCAAACAATAAAGCACACAACTATTTAACACACATCAAATTGGTAATCAAATAATAAAATTATGCAACCATCAAAGAGTGTTAATCAATTCAAACCTATCTGAAAATAGTATAGACACAATAAAAAAATTCACTACGAAAGTTCCATTTGTTTCATGATATTGTTGATCTTTTCTTGGCACTCCAATATTTTTCCGCGTCGGTGATCAATATCATCTTTACACTTTAGCATTGTTTGTTCGTCAATTCTGATTTCTGCTTCCAACCATGCTACATGTCGTCTAAGCTGATCAACATAACGTATAGGTAGAAAATACCTTACAGGCCCCTGGTCACCTCTTGAATTAGATGATAGCTGTTTTGGTGGGGAATTACTTCTTGAGCGTTTTCCTGGTGACTTTGATTGGGGAATAAACAAACGCCCCATGGTTGATCTGAGCTCGTTACTAAATGAAAGTGAGAAAACCTTGTAGATGTTATATAGTTTGCGATATTGAATTCTTATTTGTTAAGAGATATATTCAATTTATAGAATATATAATTCCAATGATAAACATAGCATGTATATTCTTACCGAATATGCTAATAGATATATTTAATTTATAGAAAATATAATTGGGATGATAAGTATAGAATGTACATATTGTACCAATCTTATAAGTTTAGTTTCAAAGAAATTGATGCTAAGAGATATATTTAATTTACAGAAAATACACAAGCCTATACTATATTTTTTCAATAAATATTTTGTTTCTTTCTTTAACTTGAATGTTTAAAAACTTCGTGGATTCAATATACGCATTTTTATAAACTATATGAAATATTAACGTATAATAATTAATAAAATAGGCGAAACAAATCAAATCCAGAATCAAATGACAACATAAATTCAAATCAGAATAGTTCGTCAACTATTTAAACTGAAAGAAAAACAGCCTGTGAGCAACGCCATGTAAGATGATGTTGAAATCTCAATCGTCATCACTGAAAAAGTTTAGATCCACAAGGTAGTCATCGGTCACCTCATGACCCATCTTGCGCATTTCGTCAATTAAGGCTTCTGTTTTCATAAGTTTCGCTTGGACGCCATTGAGAACCTGTTGAGACTCCTGAGGATCTCCAACATTTAACTTTAGCCAATTGAGGAAAACGGATTCGTCTAGCTCTTCTATTAAGTCAAAGATAAACGGGCTTATAAAGTTAACACGAATGATTAAATTAATTTCAAAAGAATTATAAACCTTATACACTTTACCTCTACTACTTTGAGAAGGTCCACCTTCTTCAAAGACTGATGCAAGAAATCTCAATGCATCGTCGACCTTAGTGCTTGGATCTCTATTTTCTTGATCATGCACCTCACCTTTTGTCTTAAGATCTGCAACAGGCTTTCGTGCATGAGCAAACTTTGGTTCTGTCACGGGGATTTGTGGAGGAATGGGTTGATCCTCGCACCGTGAATCAGTGTGTGGGTTGGGTGAGGTTGAACCATGAAAGATTTTAGGGTTTGATGATGCCATGGGAAGAGTATATGTTGATGGTTTACATTATGTAAACAATCATATATATATATATAGTTATTAAAAGCTTGATATCATTGGGCCTTCTCTTTTGGGTCAAAATTTGTTATATTTGTATTTAATGGAACAATACAATGTATATACGTCTAACATAATGAAAGCTTTAGAGGTAATTGAATTTATAATTCACCAACTTAAAAAACGCAACAATTATTCATAGTAATAAGGTATTATTTGTTGGATGACAATAAAGATGGACAAACAATATAGGATAAAACTCTTAAAAACATAATCTATGGAAAATCTAGGTATGTGTCATTATATTTCATCCTCACTATCATCATCGTCACTTGTTTCATAATCAGTGGAGCTGTCGTTAATAAAGCTACTCATATCATCGGTATTGGAATCATAGCTGACAGTATACGTGTTTGAGCCAACTTCCCATGCTTCTTCATCGAGATTTCTGTTGCAAATATTTTGACCATTCATAATTCCGTCGATATCAGGCATATTGTTCCACATGTCATAATCGACTATGTCAGCCTCATCCAGTGCTGTGCATTTGAAATCGCATGTTCAAGTACAAATAAAACATAAATAAACAAATACCAAAAAACTATATACTTCTAAATCTGTGTTGCGGTTATAAATATGTATGTTGGGTTTTTACCATTAACATCAGTATAATCTTCATCGAAGGATGTATACTTTGAATCACCTATTGAGAATTTCAGATAAAAAAATTCATAAGTAAAATATAAATTTTAATTTAACACATATTTAGTAATATACAAATTTAAAAAACTATACAATTGGTTTCCAAGCAACAACCTGTAGAGGAGTCTTCAATGATAAGCTCATCAGGGATAGTATATCTAGGTTTATATTCTTTTAGAGGGTAAATTGGATCAGGAAGATCATCGATGTTCACCCAAACACCATCCTCAGAATCTGCTTTATTTTTTTTCAAAATCGTCATCCGTATCCTCATCAATCAACATATATTTTTTACGACCTGTACTGTGTGTTGGGTGCGCTTCTTTAGATCTTTCTCTTATAACATTGCCATCACCATCAGACTTGTGGGTATAAGGCACAAGTCATAAAAAAATATGTTGTAAGTTTCAATATATTTATGTGTTACACAATGTCAGAACATGTTATACTGCATAATATAACAATACAAATAAACAATCTAAGATATAACCTTAACAAAAGTGGCGTCTACAGATGTGCTTGATTTTACCAATCTATGCCGTTTAAGTGATTGTAAAACAGGCTGGGAAGAAAAAACAACAACAAAATAAAACAAATGTTTAAGTGATTAATTCCATTAAAAACACATGCTAAGCAAGAACATATCAAGCTGATAATAAAACTACTCGGACATAGTATTAAAGATACCTCTTCATCGTCTGATATATTTATAATTGGCATGTCCTTGGTTGGAGATGGAACCTCATGTTTTTTAACCATATCAGCATGGCTAGGCTATAATTATGAGGAACGTAATCAGATATTTTTATTTCGTGTATAACTTGAATGAATGCTTGAGTTAGATATTATACCTCATCATCATCTGATAAAATAATGAATGGTACATCCTTATTCAGCGAAGTATTACTTGGATATGGCGAATCATAGTCCTTTCTTTTAGTATTACTATAGATAAAGTCTGTGAATATATTTAAAATATATTATGTTTTAAATATACACGTTTTCTTTTTTTAAAAATCTTATTTTGGGTGCTTATCCTAAATATATACATACGATTTTATTATGAACTCTTAATAAGAGCAACTCGTTTTATTTTAGTAAGTATAATAACTCTATGGTTTTGGGTTGGGACGTTTTTTTTTTATTTTCTATTTCCTGTGTTTATACTACATACATGTATGATTTCATGCCTATATTTTCATAAGTATAGTTTGGTTACTTTTCTAAATGAATTTGGTTTTTACTATAGTTAAAGATTGCGATTATATTGTACAAAAACATGCTTTTATATTTTATATTCTACAACTTAAACTGTACATAAGAAAACTCGAATCATCATAAGTTGCCTAATTTGTTATACAATGTACTTTAAATATATTAATTTAACAAATGACTACTTAAATAAAGAAGCAACTGATAAGAACATTTCATATGTCGTGCATAGGCAAACAGGTCGGTTCGTGTTAAAATTTACTTCAGACGGGTCAAAAAAAGAACTATCAAAAGCCGTATAAATGTGTAAAATAACATGTTCATTCCATTAATTTAAATTCTTAAACAAATAAAGCCAGGACGAAATTACAAATCTTCTGATGAGAAAGCAAGACGAACTTGATCGTAAGAATAGACTTCCAACTTGTGTTTCTTCCTCCTCTGTTTCCTAAAAGGACCAAACTCTCTCACAAACTGCTTATACTTTTTTCTCTCTTCTCTTAATCTTGCCTCTTCATCCTTGACTTGCTCCCACTTCCTCCGTTTAATCGCCTGTTTTTCTGAAACCATCCAATCGTAAACAGATTCTATGCTTTCTTCCTCACCTACATGAATGTTCAAGCCCTTTTTAAAACATGCACATTACATCTAAAAATTGCAGTTCAGGAAAACTAACATCTGTTTATTTACCTTTGTTTTCATGCACTTCTTTCCCTTTACTTGCTGCAACATCATCCAACCTGGTGCAAACATGATGTTAGCATCAATTTTTTTGTGAAATACATGAAATCTTAACATAGATTAGTTATACAGTTAGTAGGTTTACCTTGGATTGTTTACAGCTGTTACCTCTGCCATCTCGTTAGCATTTTCTTTCTTAGCAATGGAAGCCATTCTCAGATTATTGCAAAAAAGATGAGGCGTGCAAAGAGCAAGAGTTTTTTTTTTTTTTTTTTTTTTTTTTTTTTTTTTTTTTTTTTTTTTTTTTTTTTTACTTTGAAAACGTTTATGGAAGTTAGAATGGGTGATTATCTAAATGCATTTAACCACAAAATTGGGGATGGTAAAAAGTCAATAATTAATTTGCATTTTATCTTGGAACAAACACATCTTTTTTAAAAATATATGGATATATTTTTGCTTATATTTTGACTATGGAAAACATATTTTCTTTAAACGTTTTACAGCTAACAAATTTTTTTAAATATTTAGTTAAATTACAGATTTTACAAAGTGGATACATATCTTTTCTTAGGCCTTCTCACATTTGATTTAATTTTGCAACTGTTTACAATTTATTTTGTGTATAAGTTGAATAATTTTTAGTTTATTATGTGTATCCACAACTATAAAAAAATAAATAATGACAAGTATAGAGGGTTCACTACACTAATAATGACATTAGTTGCTTTATCATTTCAATGTGTACATATGTATTAAAAGTGAAGAAAAAGGACATTGATAAGAATATTCACAACAGTTATAAATTGCAAACATTGTGTTGTAAAAAATAATATGAGCATCCATAACAATCATAAAATGTAAAGGTTTTGGCGGGGAAAAACGATACGAATATTCATAACAATAATTACTTGTAAACCATAACTAAAGCGTTCACACATCTCTAAAAAACGAATTAAACATCAATCATCGTTATGCTTGTCCTGTCCATCGAGTCCATTTGCTGGTAATTTATCCTCACATGTTGCTGGAATACTGCTATTGTCATTTGGCATTCCATCATCTGCATTTTCCAATGGAGGTATAACATCGGCCGTGGCATCATCAGACAATGTTGCCATATCATCTAATGTCCCCGTGTACGGAGTTATAGGTTCGTTGCTTTGTTCCTGATATATTTTGTGGGAGGAATTAAAACTTTAGAATGTATTGTTTGCTAAAATTCAATGGTGTTTGTTGACACTAAATAAATCATTAAACAGTACCGCGTTTTTTTCAGGAGAATGTGCATCCGTTTCATCGTCCGAGCACATAGAGTCATAGTCCAAACTCTGCACATCATCATCGTCGTCCTATTTTAAACAACGTAAAATGTTTAGTATATACGTAATTGTAAGCATACCTCATTGTTACGTATATTAAAGTAACAAATGGACCAAACCTCATCTTCTAGGAAGCCACGCTTGAAATAGTTGATTGTCTCAACATCTTCGGTAACCTTTTCAGCTCGATATATGTGACTGTTATTCTTGTTGTTAAAGTCAGAAAATAAAATCTTGAAAAGATACATCCTCCCAACAATCTGATTAAGATCTTCCGGAAAGTACTCGTCTGTGTTTATTCCTTCCCTTTCCATGATCTCCCATGCGGTCACATTTGTCATCTCATGTACGTTCTTGTCAAAGATTACCACTTGCGCGGTTCCACTATCATCAAATATGCGCACAATGATTTTGAACCTACGAATATAAAATATACATCGTAAAGTATAAAACATGTAAACAGTTACATTATTTATTATACAGTTATATATGGTTTCAAATACTTATATCCATGTAGATACGCTGTTGCACATACTTAGAAACAACTGCATATGTCTCCCCGTGGTTCTTGCAATACCACAGCTGTTTCGGATTCTTCGAGCGTGATTTGACTTTCGAAACAATGGGTATCACTCTGGTACTACATGTCTTACAGCCTGTATAGACCCATCCATTTTCATATTGTATACTATGCACTCTTGCATAAACGACACAATGTGATTCCTGTATTTAAAAAAAAAATCGTTTGTCAGCAATACTAATGTGATTTAATCGAGTGAAAAACAATATTTATATTATATTTGAATCAACTAATTGTATCTTACAGGTTCAATTGTCCTAATCGATCCAACTCTTCTCTTCACGCAGCCGTGCATGAACTTTGCAGGCGTGACAACAGGCTTCTCAATTGAATACTCTTCAATTTTAAACTCCCCTGCACTATATCCGTCTTGCTCTTCGTACCTGTAATGTGTATAAATAAGTTTTCAAATAAACGCAACATATAGTTAATTCAAAAGCAAAACATATATAGCACAAAATCAAAGTAATCACCTCTCCCGGAAAGCTAACAACTGTGGCACATCTCAATTTATGAATATTCTTGTGCCAAACAAAGCATTATGTATGGACGGTTTGTCTGTGTTGGGTAAAAGAGAAATGTAAATTTTAAAATTAATACCGCGAACAAAAAAAATAAACATCATGTCCAAAAATTCACTATGCATTTGTAAAACTTACTATTCCAATACTTCACTTTTGCTAACATTAACAGTATGTCTATATGCCCAAGTTCATCACACTTGTTTTCATAGTCATTCCACAACAATGCCCAATTGTTCCAAAAAGTACAGTCGATTCTTAAAGATCTGTAGAGCATAGTGTATAATCAATCCATGATGACAATTGAACATTATTCTACACACATTATTTCAAAAAAAATGTAAACGCGCACAATATACTTACTCGGCATCCTCAACAACTATTGTCCTTCGTATCATAGGAGTACCAGCACCGTTGATAGTAACTATTTTTCCAATAGCTACAACTGTACCAACAATATCTGAAAAAACATCTTATAAAGTAATGCAAGAAATCGTTTCAATAATGTCAAATTATGCAAACATTTTTTGAAAAAACACATACCAACACAGTCGCGTTCGTGGTACTGATTATCTGTATCCAGAATACTTGATAATGGCTCATTAATGAAGCCAACAAAATTGTCATCAATTTGATCTATCCGCGTGACCTCGGTCCCTTTATAAAAAGATATTTTCCATTGATTTGGTAACAAAGGAAATCTGCCACCGTTTTCTGCTACTCCAAAATTAGATATTATGTAACATTGTCCCTCTTGTAAAAGAGGTTCAAATTTGTACATGAATTCCTTCTTGATATAAATCTGAACACGGTTTGACTGTATATACAATTCAAATATTAATATTATATGTAATGAAAATACATACAAACATAAATAGTTGGCAACCTAATCCATGTTACCTCCTCGTCCTGTAGAACACAGTCTAGACTGTAAGGATCATGCTCCTCACCAACTTTGTGTGAATGCCACACGGAAACGCACCTACCTCTAATAGCCATGTTTAAATTCATTGGATTGATGTCTTTAATGAGAGTAATTTTTCGTTCTCTATTGGTTTTCATTGGCTGAGAATTTCCACCTATAATCACACAAATATACTACGACCATGTAATGTACATAAACCAATTATATTAAAGTAAGCACTACTAATAATCTGGGTACAAAACCTGTCGGAAGTTTTCCATGTGACGATGTGTGCATCACATTTTTTTTGCTTTTTTTTGAAGGTACGGCCGAAGAGGTTGATTGATACCTCAAATCACGTTGTTTATTTTTAACATATGACAATCTATTAGTCTCAGCACTTGAGTTTGCTGCCCCTGCAAAGAAGTGTAAAACAGATTATTGTATACATATATGTATGCATTCTTGGGGGTTTCAAATTAATACCTAAAGGAGACTCAAAGGTGTGATGGTTGCTTCTTCTTTTCAATGATTGTCCAGGGCCTGTTGTTTAATTGATATAGATTTAATGTAATGTATCATAAGCAAGCATAGTTTTTCAATATAGTACACTCAAAATTTATCACACGGTAACAAATATTTTAAAAGCATCACTGAATAGCCCAAAAAAACATCAAACAAAACCTACAACTAACAAAATTACCAAGCCCTGTTATTCGTAGCCGAACAACCAACTATATATCTAACTCACTACCAACTCAAACTCGACTTATAATCAAATCACCACCACTGCAAAAACCTCGAATAAAGCCCAACTATAATAAAAGTACACAATCATAGATCTTCTTTGCAACCAAAGTATTGGATATACAGTAACAGATAGTTTAGACACACAAAAGCAAAATTCATTATACAGTAACAAATAGTTTACACACATACCACTCTCACGAAGTAACTGCCGCTCAGAAGATGATGAGGTGTTACTAAATTTTCTCTTTGGAGGCGGGTTAGATGCTGAAACAACTAAAAACATATAAATACAATATATTTTTGATAGAAACAAATTTTGACTTACTATAATACCTGTAGATTGTGAAACAACATCGGGTGTATCACTCTCAAACAAAGTATTATCCAACTCTGAAGATGAAGACTGTTGAACTAAATGTGCTGATTTGCCCGTTCCCTTGCTCCCAACAATTGTCACCGCTGTGAACGCTTACCTGCCGACAATACATGAGCATAAACGTACCATCAATTCAATCAAAATTTTGTTGAATATACTACCTCTGGATTGTGAAATAACATTAGAAACAGCTGCCCTGGATAGGCTGCTAGGTGTGTCACTCTGGAACACGGAATTTTCCAACATAGAACATGAAGATTGTGTAACCAAAGTTGCCGATTTGCCTGTTTCTTTGCTTTCAACCATTGTCTGCCTCTGTGGATGTTTGCCTGTAACAAAAACATGAACATATAGTGTAATGTTGTCAAGACAATGAACACGTGTTAATACACAACATATGTAAACACATACACCAATTTAATACAGACCAAGTAGTTATAAATTAGACCACACTTTTGAAAAAATGTATATAGTGCATACAATAAACAGAATGCATATTTGTTAATAGACAATTAATGTAAACTTATACAATAGCAAAGTACCTTGTGAAGTGCTCTTAGAGTTTCCAATATGCATATCAGTATCGTTGATTGTTGCATCTTCTATAACCAACCAAAAACCAAATACGCAGACAAACATTAGATTTCTAGTACATTCAACACTTTTAAGCAGATAATAAAAGTATAAACAAATTGCTACTGCTACAACTAATCTGAAAACAATTGTGTAAATAACACAAGTATATCAAAAAACTACTGTTACAACAATTTAAATGACAATCATGCAGAAGAATATTAGTGTGCATATCAGTATCCTTGATTGTTGCATCTTCTATAACCAACCAACAACCAAATACATAGACACACATTAGATTTCTTGCTACTGCTACAACTAATTTGAAAACAATTGTGTAAATAACAGAAGCATTACAAATAAACTACTGTTACAACAGTGTAAATAACAATCATGCAAAATAATATTAGATTAAATGTGCACATAAAATTAATAAGAACATAAAATTGCTGTTGCTACGACCAATTAAAATCCAATTATGTAAAAACAATCAGATACACAAACAATACATTAAAGCTACATACAACATTAATATATAACCAATTAAGAAACAGTCATGTAGACAACATTAGATTAATTATACCTGCAACATTAGTAAGAAATAACAGCAGAACAAACAAATGGCTCATTAACAACATACGTTCTGAAGGGGCATGTGTGTTTTTATTCCTGGATACTTTTGCAAGTCGTTTAGAGTGTCTTTGAGGCTGCATATTGGAATCCAGTTTCGTAGATACGGGTTTTTGATTTTTGGTGGAAGATTAGGTGCACATTACGAATTATATATATAGTCCCAACCCAAGGCAATGACATTTAAAAGTTTTTGATATATACACAACTTAATTATAGGCATAAAATATGTAGTATATCTTCTACAAAATAAATCTTATATGTTTTAAATATACACTAAAAAAAACGTATATCTTCTATAAATTAACAATATTTTCGGGTATATATATGTATAAGAAAGCATATACTAATCTATTCCATAATTATAGCTTAGCAACATCATTTTTTTAAGCATGACATAAATATTTTCTTATGTAGATCACAAAAAAATGCTTGGTCCATTGGTTGAAGTATTCGTATGTGGATCAAATAGCCAGGGTTCAATTCTTGCAAAGGCCAACTTTAATTAAATTTTTAAATGCGAAATTTCTAGCAAAATCAATGATGCTTATGTGGCAAATCCGAATTTTCTACTAAAATCAATAATGCTTATGTGGCAAATCCGAAATTTAAAAATAAATAAATAATGCTTATGTGGCAAGAAAATGGAAAATTTTAAACAAATTGTGCTTAGGTGGAATTATGACATGGCATTACTAGGCAATCTAACAATTAATGACGTCATGCGCATATTGTTATATATATTATGTATATATATATATATATATATATATATATATATATATATATATATATATGCGCATATATATATATATATATATATATATATATATATATATAGTGATGTATTATATATAGTACCAATCTTATATACAGTACTTTACAGTACCATCCTTGACCAATCAGAATTTAGTAAATTAGTTTCCATTTATTTAATTCATGTTATTATCCAAGGATATTTATGGTAATTTACATTAGCATAAAATTCGTCCAAATATTCAGGAAACTGATTCAGTTATCTTATAACTCCTCACTCACACACATCTCTTCCTCAAACCCTAGTCTCTCTCTTCCGATCTCTAAAACCTATCCTTCCCTTTCACAGCCTCCATCCACGAAATCCGGATCCAAAACTGATATATAATCATGTATACTCGTTTTCAATTGAAAAGAAGACCACGAAAACAAAACCATGGCATCAATCTCTTCAATTCAAAAGAACATCACGAAAACAAAACGATGGCATCAATCTTTCGTACGACTCAGTCTCGACATGACCTCGTACGACTCAACCACACAACAAAATACCAAACGCTTACTGGTTATTTTTAGTTAATAAAAACGTGAAACCCATTTGTTTTTAACATCCAATCGAACTAAAAACTGAAAAAAATATACTCGACAAGTCTCGAGTTATTGCACACCGAGTCACAACCACGGGTGACTCGGTGTTACCCACCTTTAATACTCTCGGATCTCAATGAATCTTGGTCGGAAAAAGGTATAGGTGGCGCGTGGTGATGTTGGGGAGAGCTTTTGGGCGCGTACAGTAGTGAACAATGATAAGGGGTTTAAAAGAAAAGGTTTGGTGGTGGAGGTGTATGGAAAGGAGGGGCGGTGGCGGCTTGTGGAGATGGCCGGAATATATGGCCGGAGAAGAAAGGGGAAGAGAGAGAGAAGATAGGGTGCGGCTGTGTAAGTGAAAAAGAGGGTGTAATTGTGATGTGCGTATATGTTATGTGCATATATGTTATGTTACTTTTAATGTTTTTAAAAGCAACCTTTTGATATAACTAGTTTTTTTTTTTTTTTTTTTTATTTTATAATTTTTTAATATATATTTGTTTCAGTGGGGATGACTCAATCATAGGAAAAACGGTGTGTGATGAAGATGACCAACGAATGCACTTGTATTTTTAGAAGGCATGCACATATGTTCTCAACAGCCGTGCATATATGTTTTTGGAAGACGTGCACATATGTTATAATGAATTTAATAATACTTTTGTTTTTTATTGTCTTTTTATCTAATATCAATTTCTGTATATGATATTTATGTTTTTGATTCGCTATAAATTTAGAGGTCATATGTATAATGTTTATATTGGTGGCTTTAAACTTTGAAGTTTAAAAAATATATATTAGAAACATATACGCGGTTAATCATAAAAAAAATTGTAAATTGTATATAGTGAACACATATAAACTTACATTCTTAACAAAAACACATATGCACATATGTTTTTTGAAAACTTGTTAGGAAAACACATATGCACATATGTTTTTTGAAAACTTGTTTGCTAAAAAAAAAAAAAAAAAAAAACTACAAATAATTATTTTTTTAATTCCGAAAATTAATGGATTTAAAAAAAACATTTTTTTATTGAAAATATTAAATAAAAAGTAAAAATATAGTTTTACTATTATGCCCTTTTGAATTAAATAAAATCCTTGAATATTAAAAAAAAAATTACATAAATGCCATCATGTATTATTAACCATTGATCAAATGATCCAAGGGTCTAGATTGCTCTAAAGTGGTACTGTAAAGTACTGTATCTAATATTGGTACTGCATAGAACGCACCTATATATATATATAAATATATATATATATATATATATATATATATATATATATATATATATATATATATATATATATATATATATGTATATATATATATATATATATATATATATATGTATGTATTAGTTTTTCTTAAAAAACGATTATAATATTCTCTAATTGAGAGAAAATATGTGCCCGTTGTGCCCATTTAACTTTTCAATTGGCTAAATGTGCCAATTTCAAAAAAAAGATGGGCTAAATGTGCCCAAATCTTTTACAAAGTAGCCAAAATTAGCAAATTTTTTTTCATTTTGGTCACAAATTGCCATATCTACTCATGACAAAACTAAAAAAGGCCATCCTATTTGAATGCACTTAGAGCACAAGGTGTAGTCTTCGTCGTGGCTCACCGTGCCATGGTGGCACCTTCGTTGTGCCTCGCCACCAAACCACCCCCCCTTGTTTTTTCTCGCCACTTGAACCCTCTTCGTCTGCACGGCGAGGGTAAAATTTGTACTTTTGTCAGATGGAGTTGCAGGTATGTGTTTTGCAGGTACGTTTATTTATTATTATTATTTTATTTATTTATTTTTTATTTTTTAAACACACATATTTTACACTATGTGTGTTGTAGTATGTGTTTTGAAGGTATGTGGAAGGAGGAAGACGACCAAAGGCTTTTATGTTTGGATATATGGTAATATGGGGACAAACAAAAAGTCTTTTGTATATATGTGGTAATGCAAATGCCACATACAAAATTGGTTAAAGTTTTACTAGCATTTACTACTGTAGCATTTATGTGGTATTTAAAGTTTTACGTAGCATTTATTAAAAAATTGGTTAAAGTTTTACTAATATAACGTTATATAACGGAATCCGAATAATTAGTTTCGTTATAATTTGATGTATTTCTTATGTTGTGTTTTTTTTTACCGTATCGTTATTTTACATTTCGTATGTTTTTTATTGTGTTGTATTGTATTTTTATTTTTTATGAAATGAATTTAGTTTACCTGGAAATTTCAATAAAAAAAATAAAGTTGTAAGTGGTGGGCCCCAAATGAGTAAGTTGTGGTTAGTTGTTAGTGAGGGGGTTAGTTGTGGAGGTTTGTTAAAGTGATATGACACCCCGTGGGCCCCAAATGAGGAGGTGAAGTTTCTCACTACACCTTGTGCTCTTATACTGTAGTTTATTTAGGGATAAACCCTCGGACCTTGCCCACACTCCAACATGGCACCGACCATGGTATCTTACTTTCATCATTTATGTAAGGTCATCCGTAGTGCATCGAACTGTTTTGAGTATAATACACTGCCACATCATCATCTAATATTTTTACATAAAAACACCCACAATCCATCGAACCTTACATTATTTAATGGAATTCTACATCATCCCATTTTATTTAACCTTTATAAATTACTACTAGTATATCTTTGCATATATACAATAATTTTCAATTTAATCCATGTTATAAAAACATACGTTATGTAACATAAACTACACCCATTATATAACGTTTGAGTTATAAAATGGTATACTTTTATAAGAAACAAATTTTATCTTTCAATTTATCCAGGTTATCAAAACACATGTTATGCTTTAGTAATATTCTGTGCAGAAATGAATAGCTTTTTTGTATACTTTATGTTTTGTTACAACCCCACTTATACATATTTTATTATCATGTGTTTTTTTCCTTTTAAAAAATTCAGAAATAAAAAAGAGGCCCACCAATAATGTATAAGGGGTAAGGTATTTGGACCTTCTCATAGGGAGGGTTTTCAATCATTGCACGCATCGTCGGTTTGTACGGTGTGTATCGCGGGTTGTACGGTTTGACCAAACAGAGAAGAACCCTCTTTATACGTACAAAGCCCACAATGCTATTGTATGATGAACTGGAGTTTAATAGTTTTGATTGAATGATGCCACCCCATAGCGTTGTGGATGGCCTAAGTAAACTGCAAGACTCAATGGGGGTGGTGTTAGTCTAACTAATTCCACGTTAGTGACACATCAACGTCTTCTCCAATCATATTTACATCAATAGTGGTTACATATACCTTACGTAAACCCAATCACATCACACAAGCGCACAAACACAAATTTAGTTTTCATCTTATTGTCTTCACCACGGAGGCACGGATGCTCGTTTACTTTTTGCTCACGTGTGAAATGTTTGTGGGTGTAGCAGTTGTAACAGCTCGTAGACTCGTAGTGGTTGTGCCACATAAGCTAATTGATAATTTGTTGTCTTCTATTACCACGGTCGGTCTAAAATAGAGTACGTAGCTCCCTTTCGACCTAAGACTAGGTGTAATAGGGCCACCGCCACCGAGTGGTGGTGCACCAGCACACGTGGTCCCTTATGACACCACCACAACCACCTCGTGTGGTGGTATGGTTTTGGTTATGACTTGGTGGCGGTAACGACCGAGTGGAGAAAGCACAAATTGAGTATAATGTGTTGGTTGATTTGATGGTAATTACTACCATTGTTTGGTGATGAATTTAATGAATAAGTGAAAAGTTGATGTGTCACTCAGATGATGGTGATGGATGCGATCCTTTATTATTATATCATGTCTGAATAAAAGATGATTTTTTGTCTTGTCACTAACTAAAATATACTATACATTATATATCATAATTTTCTCAGTTCAACTTCGAATAACTTATCTCTTTTGCACTCAAACACATTCACTTCTTGGTTTAACCTTTACTTTTAAATTTACGTAGTTTTTTTTTGTAACACTTTTAAGTTATTCTCGTACTGAGACGGAGGTTGAACAATAATTTTGGAAGGCCTAAAAACAATATTTTAATTTTGAGTGGGCAAACCTTTAGTTGTCTTTTATTTACATTATTTTTGCATGTAAAATACACACAATTATACACATTGCTTCTAAATTTGTGAGGCCACAACCCCTCTTTCCAATTAAAAGATTCGTCCCTGTTCTCCTAGCAACATGAGTACATCAAAATTTTGTTATCTATGTAAAAATGTGTTGAAAAAGGTACGTGTTGGGTCCATTCAGTACCCAAGTAAGTCTTAATCTAAGATTTGAACGAAATATAACCTAAGTGTCACAATAACCTTAAACAACGTTCAAGTCACTGAGTGAACAGTCACTCAATGAGTCATCTTCAAGATGCTTAGGACAAGTCTAAGAAAAAAAGCTTTCCATTCAGTGAGGCGGGACTCAGTGAATGATACCTGAGCCAAAGAATAAGGTGATGGGTTCAGTGAGTGATGACAATAACTCACTGAGCCCCAAGTCTCCTCAACAACTATGAAGAATGAAGACTTAAAGATTAAAGACCAAAGACTGAAGACTTAAGACTGAAGGAATGGCGGGACAAGGCGGGACAAGTTTGAAACGTATAAGGAAGAGTCCTTATCAAGCAAATGTCAAATTTACACTGAATGTCTAAAGATCAAAGCAGTGTCATCACTGCTACTCAGAAAGCAACTTTGTTCTATACCCAAAGTAGAATACTGTAATAGAGACAAAATACGTAGGTGTTTTGTCCAAATTAGCTTAGGTCATCTTTGTCTTCTTCAATAACTGTTGTAAATCAGATGTGTATAAATAGGATCATAAGTAGGTGTAGAAAAGATGACAAGTTTGTGCACTTAATGCGTAGACATTCACAAACACCTTTTACTCCTCAAAATACCACTAAGTCCCTGAGGATAGCTCAGTTGGTTTAGCATAGTTGTGCTTAAGCTTAGCTTAAGTTTAGTGAGGAGATTACCATACTTGTCATTCAATCCCAAGTTTTGTTCCACAAACACTTGATTATAATTCTTTGTTAATTGCAAATATAATCAAACGTTGAAAAACCTTTGTGTCCTTTACTTTGTCTTTTATCTTTTAACAAAGTACTTTATTACATTACTTAATCATGGAACACGGTTAGTTTTACTTCACAGTTAATGCTAACTGTGTAAAGGGAACAACAGTACGTGTTTGATCCGTTGTGATCAACACATAAATATATCCAAGGAATACAAGGCAAGTTGTAAACCCGAGTCGTTATCCCCAACGAAGGATTGAATGGAATTATGTGATCTCGATTCGTGATTGTATGTGATGAATAGTGGAAAAGATGGGATTTTGAGTTTTTAAACTAAAATAAGCAAATATAAACTAAAAACAACTTTTGAAACTTCACTATAAGCTAAGAAATAAGCTGCTAAGCTGATCAGTGGCTATAAAGGGAAAACAAGCAAAAGGCTAATGGCTAAAGGACTAATAAGCTAATATAAGCTAATTAGAAATGGAAATAAGCTAAGGCAATTAAATCACACTCTAAATAAGCTAGGAAAACTGCTTAAATAATAAGCAAAAGCAGAATAAGCACTGATTTAATCCTAATTAAGCAAACTGAGGTCTGCTCATTCAATGGTGCAGGGCAAAAAGTGGCTTTTTCAAGCCACTAAAAAGCTAGTGAAAAGCTGATAAAAAAATCACAAAAATATGGGACAACTAGATAAGCAGCCCAATATTATCTGTGCCAAATTTTAGCTTATTCTAACTTATATTGAACAAATTAAAAATGAAAAACATCAGCTAATCTGGACAAAAATTATGAAAAAAATGCAGAATTTGCAGCTGATAAAAAGCTGTTAAAAAGCTAATGGAAAAATTCAGAAAAATGTGGACTAAGTGCACTAGAAACCCAAGATCATCAGTACCAAGTTTGAGCTTAAAAGGGCTTATAATGAAGAAATGAAAAATGAAAAACTACAGCTGATCTGAAGAAAATGTGCTTATGCAGGACAAAACTGAGGCAGATTTTAAGCTAATGAAAAGCTATTAAAAAGCTAATATAAAAAATCAGAAAAATATGTAACAACTAGATAAGCTACCAAATATCTTAAGTACCAAATCTCAGCTTATTCTAACTTATAATGAAGAAATGAAAAATAAAAAGCATGGGCTGAAAATTGGAAAAACTGAGAATGCAGTCTGCTATAGGTGATTAACCTAGTGCTGAGTATGGACTATAATGGACCTAAATATGCTAAAGAGGAGGGCTTATAAAGCCTTAGCTTATAAAGAGCTTATAAGCTCAATTCACACCCTACAACTACTAACAGTGATTCCAACTATCATAAACCTTAGAATAAGCCAAAATTCAACTACAAGAAACTTAAATTAGCTACATTAAGGCCAATCAAAACTCACCTAATTGCACATGAACAGTGAAAGACCAAATTGACCCGTTTTTGACCCTTAAGCCAAACAGCCCTTTAGAAGGGTCTGTTTTGGTTTTAAACTGGAACAGGCCGATTTCAACTATAATCCTTGGTTATTACTAATTCACTAACTTAATTTAACTATATTGAACAACTTTCAAAAGCCAATAAGCATTCTAATAAGCTGAGCTTATTTTGACTGTTTATGGCTTTTTAAGCTATTTTTTGGAAAATTTAATCTACTAGAATTCTAATTAAATAAAACAAGTAAAAACAATGCTAAATTAATAATAAGCAAAGAATAACTACCTATAAGCTACAATAAGCAGATGAACAATAGTCGTTGACTTTCGTTGACCATTTGACTATTTGAACTAAAGCAGTAACCAAGCAAGAACAATATCACAACAAGCCTTTAATAAGCTTAACTGAGCTTAAGGAACAGAGAATGGAGCTTCTAAACCTTAAACAATAATTAATTCGAATAACTGAAATAGCATTAAGCCTGAATTACAACTGAAATAGTACAAGGTTTGGAAACTTAAACTAAAACTAAAATTTAAAGTAACAATAAGCTGAAATTAAGCTAAATATTTAAAAGCTTATCTGAATTCAACTACATTACACTTAATTACACTACTCCTATTATGAACTAAAATCTACTAACTCCATTTCTGTGAGTGTGGGGGCTTTTATATTCTTTCACAAAGCTTCTCTAAGTCTTCTGAGCAAATCCCAACCATTGGATTGGCTTCCCATCAATCTCATCCCTTAATTCAGTTTTGGCGGGAAATTAGTCTAAGTGGATTTCCAGCTGGAAGGGATCACATGAAAAGGTACTGTGGGAATTAGCTAAGTGAGGGGGGGGGGGGGGAAGGCGTGTAGCACTGAAAAAGCATGGGGAGTGGTGGTTTTGTCTGGGGAAATGGTGGGATATGGTGGTTTTGGGTGAGTGGGTTTGACTGTGTTGTTGAATGGTATTAGCTAAAGGATAAAACGGGATGGGTTATTGTGTTTGTTTTGGGTTTAGTTAATTTAGGTTTAGGGTAAAAAGGTTTCGGGTAAATGGGTTTAGGGTAATTAGTGAAAATAGGTTTTGGTTTCGGGTTCGTTTTTCCAAGCTCAATCCAGTGCCATATCCCGGGGTTGACTTTGACTTCGTCTTTTTTCATTAAATGCTCAAATGGTGTCGAGTTGATCCGGCAATGTCCGTTTTTGCTCTTTTTCCCATCCAAGCTCGGTTTTGTCCACTTTTGCCTTGTTTTTACTCCTTTTGTACCTGAAACACATAAAAACACAAACCACGAATATTTGCAACAATAATTGATCTATTTGGGTGTTTTTGGTTATTTTTGTGTCTTATATGGGTATAAAATGATGAGTAAATAGGCACTCATCATCCCCCCACACTATCAATTGCTAGTCCCTAGCAATCCGATCATATAAAGTAATGAAAGGATCAAAAGAATATAAATCATACCCCGTTTTGACTTTTTATTAAATGCAAGAAATTTAAACTAGAACAAAATAGATAACATGTTTGATTTCCAAAAATGGTATCATGGAACGGGATTCACACAAAATGGGTGTCTCCAGGGAATTGTAATCGCCATCCTCTTTTTTATACTCCCAAATAAGCTTAAACTCATTGTGCAAATGTTTTTGTAAAATGCTAACACTACTTATACTAATAATCTATGTAAGCCGAAACTTAACTTTTCACTCCCAGAATTTATTTAAGTTAGGTGACTGTGCTCGTTTTCAAAATTTTGACCGCAAAAATCGACATTTATAAGGGTGGAGGGAGTGATTTCACCTATCCCTCCCTTCACCAAATTTTCACATCATCAATACCCAATAAAAACCTTCCAACTCACACTTCACCAATTCACCCCAATTTTCACCAATTTGGTGGCATTGTTTTCACCTAATCACCTAATTGCCACATCACCTTTTCTTTTCCATTTATTTTTAATACATAAAATCCCACAAAAACTATATAAAATTAAAAACATAACATTTTATTAATAACAAAAAAAAAAACATTACATAATATTTAAAAATAAACAAACCATTACATAATATTTAAAAAACCAAAACAAAAACACTACATAATACTTAAAAAAAAAAAAAAAAAAAAAAAAAAAAAAAAAAAAAAAAAAAAAAACTAATCGTCATCGAGATATGGCAAGTCTTGAGCGGCCACGAACTCCATGAGATCATACCGAAGACGATGATGGACGTCTTCGTCTAGTAACTCTGTAACACCCCAACCCGCCAAGGGTAGAGATGTCACATTATGGGGTCAAATCAAAGCAAACATACATAATACACAGCGGAAGTCTTAAACAAATTCATTAAAGAAATCCAGCCAAACACGGCTTTAAACCAACATGAGTCAATGATAATAAATAAATCCAAGGAAATAAAGATGAAATGAAATCCAGTCTAATAAAGGTGGTAACTAAGGTAGAATCTTCTTCTAATCTCTACTCTCAATCCCATAGCGAAAATCCCAGCTTCTAGCTTAGATACCTTCCGCAGGAAAAGAAATGCGGCTGAGCTTAAAAAGCCTAGTGAACAGATATATACGATAAACGGAAACGGAAACAAATGAAATGAACAAGTATATTGTAGTGAAATGGAATATATATATAAGTCAAAGGCAAAGAGTATAATAATATGAAATAAGAAAGGAAGAAATAAAAGATCCGTAATCCCCCACGAGCCCAAACAAACCAAATAATAACCAGAGAGGGGAGTCCTCCCAAATGTGAAGGACGTGTATTGCACACAACATCAATCACCGAACAATATAACCATTAATACAAACTCGAACCTAGGATGCATCCATACGCCCCTCGAACAATAATATAATAAATATAATGCGCATGTTACAAACAATATGGGGACGGTGTGTAACATCACTCGAACACACTGGAGTCATGCCATTGGTGCATCAATGACACGGCCATGTTACCTTCATGGCTAGGCAACGAACTTGGCTCGGGTATCACACTGAAGGTCAAAGTCTAGGTCAAAACAGTCTAAGTCCAACTATCAAAGGTTCATGGCAAAGGGTATTTATCTAATCAAGTCAAAAGATCAAGAATAGGGAACATAGCAATGGCTTTGGAAAATCCTAAACGAAATCAATATCAACGAATCAAAAGAAACGAAGGCACCTTACTAAGAAGGGCAGAATATCTGTACCTTATTTCGAATGCAAGCAAACAAGAACTGAAAGAACTGAACGGATTAGGACTTCTCCTTCTTCACACCTAATGGAGTAGAAGAGAGTTACAATTGGTTCTTAAGTATTCTTTTTAACTTACCTTTCAATTTTAAGTAACTTCCCATTTTTAGCAGGTTTCCATATTTAGTAAGTTTTCTTATTTAGTAAGCTTCCATAATTAGGAAGATTTAAGTATTATAACTTAGGTTAAGTCATAAATTAAGAATATTATGGACATAGGGTATATTTTAACAATTCATGATAGTTCAGGGTTAATTATGACAAGTTTCCATAACTTAGGGTTTTAAATGAAAATATATCAAAGTTAAGGGTTTAAAATGAAACTATTACAAATTACTAGTTTTAACACATAATGGATTCAGAATCATACTTTAGTCCTTTAAGTTTCATTTATTACACTTTACACCCATTTAGTTATTAAAGTTACAAAATGAACCTTATAGTTACATAATTTACAATTTAACCCTCACTATATTTATAATTACATCATAAGCCCTTATACTTTCTAAATTACAGAATATAACCTCACATTTATCACATGGTACGAATTACACCTCCATGTTTCACTTATTTACACAATTAGTCCCTTTAGTTTACAAATGTTACAATTTACATCTTTACTTTATTTTAATTACATAATAGCCCCATAAATACCCAAAATTACATATTACCTCCCTAATAGTATTATTTACACAAAATAATCACAAGTTCCCTGAATTTACACTTTTAGTCCCTCTAATTAATTTATTTGTAATTCGAACCAATATTTAATAATTAATCCATGATCTTGCAAATTTTACACATAAGGACCTCATCTTATAATTTCTACACATTTATACTGACCTAATTAACATTATAAAAATAACCTTTAAGTTTCAAAGTTGACAAAACAAGTCCTTATTATTAAAGTTTCAAATCGTATAACATGTTTAATATGTAAATCGAAACCCTAACTTATCAAATCTTTAACCAATCATTACCTCATGATTATATTGCATTTAATGACCAGATTTATATTACCAAACCCTAACCCTAATTCGTTCTAGGGTTTTCTTTATTTTCTTGTTCGACTAACATGAAACTCGATTCAAAGAATAATTAACTACGATCGATCTAAGCTTCTACAATTCGAATCAACATTTTTCCCAGATCATATAGGTCATATAGTGTTCAAAATAAATAATTATAACACCTAGATAAATTGTATAGCGTATTATAGATTTAACGTACGTTTTAGCTCTCAAAATTTGGTACGACTTATATAGCATGCATGATTCGTTCTATATAATTTACTTGAGTCTTATATGATCATACTAACATAATAAAATTACTATATGTAAGATCGAACATGTAAAAGGGATCAAAGGAATTTATACCTCTCGCTAGGCTCAATTCGACAAAACAACTTTGCAACGATCGAACCAACTAAACCCACGACCTCCAATTAATTTTCCTAGCTTCTTTAGATTATGTAGAACTCCAGAAAAATAACACACGAATTTTATCTGACCAAATGAGAGCTGATCGATTTTTGTAAAGGGTTTTTTTAGGGTTTCGGTTTGTTTAATATATATATATAATTTATAAAAACGTGTTTAGATGATAAAGATCAATGAATTTTGGCCCAAGCAAGTTTATTTAAGCTCAAATACTGATTGTGATAATTTCCTAAATTTATTTGCATTTATCTTGTATTTATTTTATTTATTTTGCATTTTTAAATCGTAAATATATACGAAATATATATATATTCGGACAAATGAATATTTTGCGTATTTTTGTACTTTTCTAAATATTAAAATGAAATCACAAAAATTATTTTGATTCATATCTAGTTCATTCCCGAAGGTTTGGAATTTATTTGGCGATTTTTAAGCTTTTAAATAAATTTTTAAGATTGTAGGGGCATTTTGGTCTTTTTTGCACATTTTGGATTTTTAGGTATTACAACTTCTTCCCCTCTAAAAAAATTTCATCCTCGAAATTTGCAAAGGAAACGGAAATGAAATAGAACGGAAAACGAGTAAGACATACCGGATCAAAATTCGAAGTGCGGATAACTAGCTCGTATCGATTCCTCGGTCTCCCAGGTAGCTTCACGCTCTGGGTGATTCCTCCAAAGAATCTTCACGAACGGAATAACTTTATTTCTCATGACTCGCTCTTGACGATCTAAAATAGCTTCCGGCTCTTCCGGAAGAGACATATCAGGCCGGATTTGATCAAAAGGATAGGATACCACATGCAAAGGATGATAATTGTATCCCCTCAGAAGAGATACATGGAAGACGTTATGAACATGCGATAACTGAGGCGGTAGAGCCAAACGGTAAGAAACTTCTCCAATACGTTCAAGAATCTCAAATGGTCCGATAAATCGAGGACTAAGCTTGCCCTTGATTCCAAAACGTTTAACTCCACGAAACGGCTAAACTTTAAGGAATACACGATCTCCAATATTAAACTCTAAGTCGTGACGATGCTTATCTGCATAGCTCTTCTGACGAGCACGAGCCTCTTTCAATTTCTCTATCGCAACATCCACCTTTTCGTTAGTGATCTCAATAATTTCCGGACCTTCAATAAGACGTTCACCTACTTCGTTCCAACAAACTGGCGCTCTACACTTTCGCCCATACAACATCTTATATGGAGCCATTCGGATGCTCGCATGCCAACTATTGTTGTAAGCAAACTCCACCAAACACAAATACTCATCCCAACTTCCCGTCCACTCTAAAGCACACGCTCTCAACATGTCTTCTAAGGTTTGAATGGTCCTCTCTGACTGACCATCTGTCTGCGGATTAAAAGCCGTACTAAACTTAAGGCGTGCACCCCAAGCATTCTGTAATCCTTTCCAGAAACGAGAAGTAAACCGTGGATCTTTGTCCGAAATAATAGCTGTCGGCATACCATGAAGTCTTACGATCTCCTGTCGAAAAATCTCCGCCAACTTACTGACACGGTAATCCATACGAATCGGCAAGAAATGAGCAGACTTGGTTAATCGATCAACAACTACCCAAATCGCATCATGCTTTCTTTTGGTAAGAGGTAATCCTGATACAAAATCCATAGAAATCTCTTCCCATTTCCATGTCGGAATCTCTAACGGCTGCAACAAACCACTCGCCCTTTGATGCTCAATCTTGACTTGCTGACAAGTCAAGCACTTTGACACGAAAGAAGCTACGTCATGCTTCATACCACTCCACCAGAAATGTTGCTTCAGATCTCTATAAATCTTGGTGGAACCAGGATGAATAGTGAATGGAGAACTATGAGCCTCAGCTAGAATAGCCTCTCGAAGCTCGGAATCATTTGGAACACAAAGACGATCTTCATACCACACCACGCCAAAATCATCTACACTGAACTCTGTCTGCTTACCTTCTTCAACATTCTGAACAATAGACCACAGCTCACCATCATCCTTCTGGGCTTCCTTAATCCGTAAGATGAGATTAGACTCAACCTTAAGACTAGCCCAATAACCGACATCGCGACGAATACACAACTCAACGTCTAAACGTTCTAAGTCCTTAAGAATATGAGGTTCTACCTCCAAACTCGCAATCAATCCAGATTTCCTACTAAGAGCATTGGCAACAACATTAGCTTTACCCGGATGATACTGAATGTTCGTGTCATAATCCTTCAAAAGTTCTAACCACCGTCTCTGTATCATATTGAGTTCCTTCTGAGTGAAGATGTACTTGAGACTCTTGTGATCAGTGAAGATATCACATGACTCGCCATACAGATAATGCCGCCAGATCTTCAACGCGAAAACCACAACAGCTAATTCTAAATCATGCGTCGGGTAATTCTCCTCATAAGGTTTCAATTGCCTCGAGGCATAAGCAATAACCTTCCCGTGCTGCATAAGAACACAACCCAATCCTTTCTTTGACGTGTCACTATAAATCTGAAAACCTCCAGAACCCGATGGAAGAGTCAAAACAGGAGCGGACACCAATCTCTTCTTCAGCTCTTCAAAACTATCTTCTCGCTCTTCTGTCCAAACAAACTTTTCTCCTTTCCTCATCAATTGCGTTAATGGCAAAGCCAAACGTGAGAAACCTTCAACAAATCTTCTATAATAACCCGCAAGCCCCAGAAAACTCCTAACTTCTGTCACATTTGTAGGTCTCGGCCACTTGGTGATAGCTTCCACCTTTGATGGATCCATGGTGATACCATCCGCCGATACAATGTGACCTAGGAAAGCCACTTGACTCAACCAAAACTCGCACTTAGAAAACTTCGCATACAACTTCTGCTGCCTAAGAATCTCTAAAACAATCCGAAGATGCTGCTCGTGTTCCTCCTTCGATTTCGAATACACCAGGATGTCATCAATGAAGACGATGACGAACTTGTCGAGATACTCGTGAAATACTCGATTCATAAGATCCAAAAAAACAGCAGGCGCGTTGGTCAAACCAAAAGGCATAACCAAAAATTCATAATGACCGTAACGAGTTCGAAACGCAGTTTTGGGAATATCCTGCTCCTTCACCCGAAGCTGGTGATAACCGGACCTCAAATCAATCTTAGAGAAATGCTTCGCTCCTTGCAGCTGGTCAAATAAGTCGTCAATGCGCGGGAGAGGGTAACGATTTCGGATCGTAATACGGTTAAGCTCGAGGTAGTCAATACAAAGACGCATGCTTCCATCCTTCTTCTTCACAAACAAAACAGGAGCACCCCAAGGAGAGACACTTGGTCGAATGAATCCATTCTCCAAGAGTTCCTGCAACTGCTCCTTCAACTCTTTTAGCTCAATGGGCGCTATGCGATACGGAGCTTTGGAGATAGGTTCTGCACCTGGAACGAGATCAATGCTAAACTCAACTTCCCTAGCCGGAGGAAGACCAGGAAGTTCTTCGGGAAACACGTCGGAAAAATCATGAACGATAGGAAGACTCTCGATGCTCGGAACTTCCAAAGAAGTATCTTTAATGGATGCCAGAAAACCAAGGCAACCATGGGAAATCAAAGTTCTGGCTTTCATAGCCGAGATGATCTTAACAGACTTAAAAGGTTGAGAACCGTGATAAACAAAGTCAGGTTGATGAACATTTCCAAAGATCACATCTCTGGCACTGCAATCAAGAGTAGCCTTATGGGCAGCCAACCAATCCATGCCCAAAATAACGTCAAAATCGATCATATCGATCGGGAGCAAATTAGCGGGACGAACACCGTCATCAAAATGTAGGGGACAATTCACATATTCTCTATCAATAATTACATGGGTTTTCATTGGGTTGGAAATAGATATTTGATTAGCTAATGGAGTTGGGGTTATATTTAGTTTATTGGCAAGCGAATTAGATATGATAGAATGAGTGGCACCGGTATCAAATAATACGAAAACAATACGATCACCAATGTAAAGAAAACCGGTAATGGTACCTGAAGAATTCGCCGCCTGATCACGAGTAGTGGCAAACACACGACCTAAAGTGGGAGCTGACTTAGACGAATTCACTGGTACGATCCGCTTCTCCTGTGGGCAATCCCTCACCTTGTGAGTGGTAGAGCCGCAATTGAAACAAGCACCAGTAGCCTTGTAGCAAACCCTCGGATGAGGCTTCCCACAAGTAGCACAAGATGGAGGAGGAGGCAATGCCTCAAAAGACATCTTCTGACCAGAAGAACCCGAATGATAATTCTGCTGCGAACCCCTAGTCGACTGATCTCTGAGCTGACGCGAGTTGCTACTACCTTGACCCTGCCTGTTGGTCCACAAATTGTATATGGATCACTAAGTAGTCTTGAATACCTAGTAGATGGTTAGGATAAATCCGAACCAATCTAAGTGAGAAACCCTAGGTGATTGTTATTGTTAATGCGGAATCTTAACAAGAACAATTAAGAACACAAGCAGAGATATCACTAACTTCGTATATTGATTATAATCACAATAGTGAACTCGTACAACTCACACACAAACTAACAATCTTTAGGGATCCTTTTATAACACAAGGAAACCCTAGCCGACTCAGAAGATATACACAAATCTTCTATAAAGATACATACACGCATTGTATCTTTTCCTAACATAACTCTAACAGACTTTCCTAACTTCACGACCAGACTTAACTTTACAAGTCAACCAGACTTAAACATGCTACCAGACTTAACATTACATTACCAGACCTAATAACATAAACATACCTAACTTAGATAAACTACCAGACCTAAGTTGTCTGCTCTTGATACGTATCATAATTTCCAACAATCCTCCCCTAACTTGATCTTCATGCTCCATGAACTTCAAGTTCTTCTGATTAAGCCTTCTGAGGATTGAATCTTGAACACTTTGAACTGTATTTAGGTCTTGTTCCTTTCTAGCAGCTTGAATCTTGATAAGCTCTTCTGATATGGTCTTTGCAGCAACATTGACTATATGTACATCAATTCATATTAAGTTTCATATCTATTCTCATCACTTCCAGGTGTGTTAACTCCTGTGAGAGGTGAATCATTGAAATTTAATGGATTTGATGTCTCTTTACCAATAGCCATCACTACTGGAGTAGCCAAATGTTTTGGTGTGTAAGACCATGGTACACTGATAACCATATGATTTTTAGCAAATCATCAGCTTATCAACGGATTTGTTAAGTCTTTACCAAAAGCCGTTTGCTTCTGGACTAGTCAATTCTTTGATGGAAAAGCACCTCATCATGGTGAATTGATTACCATTTATGGTTTTCCACAGCCTTTACCACAAGCCATAACCTTGTGGGCTAGCCAACTCTTCACTTATCTTAGATATGGTGAGTTGAATACCATACAATTTTTGGCAAATTGTCAGCCATAAATGGATTTGGTCAATCTTTACCTGTTAGCCGTTTGCTCAGGATTAGCCAGTCCTTATGTTGATGAGACAAGGTGGACTGATAACCTTTTGATGTGTTAGTGCAAAGCACCTCCACCAAGTGAGAAGTTCCAATAATCTCACTTAACAACTTGTGAAAATTCTTTCAAACACCCTTAGGCTACATCCTTCAAAGACTGCTTCTTAATCAAATCCAATAACATCTCATATCTTCATCCTTTTTACTAGCATACAACTTTTTGCTCATCATTTCCTTGCAAACACTTGATGATAAAGGATATTCCACCTCTGCAAGCATATAAATATCAACATTCTTTAATGAAACACAATGTACCTTGCAGGTATGAAAATATCTCCAGCTGACAATATTTTGCTCTTCAGGAAGTTTCCACACTATATCAGACTCAGTTGGTGGCTCAAACATTACCTTCAAATTTCCCCAAAAGACTCTTTCAAATTCATCTTCAGGTGGATGATCTCCATATTTAATGTTCACCAACTGATAAAGTTCTTGAAGATCCTCCCTATTCACATCATTTAAAATTCCAGCAAAATTCATATAAACAATGTCAGAATTATCTTCCCTTATTATTTGATATGCAGCCCTCTCACCAGTCATAATTAGTTGATACTTGACAACCTTAGTTGGTTCCTTTGTGCTTTCAATAGTCCCCATTGTGGCTCCTTCAGATGAAGGTTCTTCATCTAATTCCTCTTCAACAATCACTTTCTTGGATTTACTTTTCCTTTCCAAACCTTTTCTTCTTTGAAACACAATAGGCTTTATTACTTCATCTTACACTTCTTCTGTTGACTGTCCAGCTTCAGGTTGTATATCAATCACTTTATCAGGTTTAATGACCAGTTCAGCCTCTTTAGCCTTTCTACCTTGAAAGCAATATTTCTGCACATCATCATAATCAATAGCTTTGTAACCTTGATCTCTCTCAAATGCCTTGAGATATGCTACTTGTATTTCTTCATATGACTTCCTTTTCATCTGTTCCAAAGAAAGATGCATTTGATTCTTAAGATACATCTTCATATCATATTTCTTTTCTGCCATAGACATCTTCTTGGGAATCTTTGATCTCTTCTGAAGCTTGAATTTTTCTAAGAATCCACCCAATGTATCATCATTATTTCTTGCGTTTATGAAGTCAGCTAACTGTTTGGCTCGTTCATCAGCAGTTAAACCTTCAATAGTTAGCAGCTCTTCATACTTTGCTCTCACTTCATCATCAACATTGAGTAGCTTTGTAAAATCATCAGATTCTTCAGCCAATTGTCTTGCATAAACTGCATCTAGCATCTTTTGTCTTTCTTCCTCAGCAATATCTTGTGCCATAATCCTTTCAATTTCAGCCTCAGATGCTATTTCTTCTCTTGTTTTGTTCTTAGACTTCTTTGACTTTGAAGTTTCACCCACAACAGATTGTTGTTCTTCATTACCAGAACTAAGTTCATTACCAGACTTTCCTTCACCAGACTTTTCATCAGATATTGTTCCAAATTTTTCAACCTCTTCCTCAGCAGACAGAATTAATCTTCTTCTCTTCCTATCCTGTTTAATTTTGCCCATTGATTGAGCCAAAGTCTCTGCTACTTCCAGTGTCTCTGGACTAATTGTGGTGACATTATCTTGAACAAGTGGTTCTTCTTGAACTGGTGTTTGAAGAATATTTTCCTGTTCTTGCTCCAAATTCCTCCCCTGTTTGGAAGAATTTTAGCTTCATCTTCCTCATCATCAAAAGAAACACCCTTTTTCTTCATTGCTACTCCCATTCTCTTTACTTTCTTCACCAAAGTCACATAAGCTTTTCTGAGTGCCTCATTAGACTTTTCCAAAATACCAATCTTCTTTTGTAGTTGAGGAACAATGATAAGAAGATTTTCCACAGTTATGGGATCATGTTCCTCCTCCCTTTCAGGACTTGGAACATTTGGTTGTGGAGGTGAAGATTGTTGGATAGGTGTAGATGATCTTTCAGTAGATGGTGAGGGACCTGGTTGAGGTGATGGAATTGGAGAGGATGTAGGTGTAGCAGACCTAGATGATGCTTGGTCTTGTGCTTCATCAGGGTCCACGTGTGCAGCTCCAGAAGTACCTGCATTGTTAGTACCAACCATAGCAGCAAGCAAAGGTTTGTCTGTCCCTTGAAAATTCCTTTTTAAATTTGCAAAAAGTTTGGGAGTAAAGGCCACACTGATGTAAGGCACTTTATCCTTAGTTTCAAAATTAAAGATCATTTGCAAAAATCGTGGATACATTAAAAATTTTGGGTCCTTAGCATTTTTCACCATTCCTTCAAAAATTAATTTTGAAAAGTTAAATTTCCTTCCAAATGATAAACAGACCAATGCAGAAGCAATTCTGCTTCCAAATTGATCCCATCCACCACTCTTGGGACTTAAGCTCTGAAGTAAATGATGTACTAAAAACCTCCACTGAGGTGAAAAATGACTTTTCCAAAAGGTAAAACTTCCATCTGTGGGGTACCCAATGCTATTCAAACCCTCCAAAATATCCTCACTAGACAAATCAAATTCTCCTAAAGCATCATCCAATTGGAGACTGTCCCTAATTGAGGCTTCAGTAATGGTAAAACCATTTTTATCTATGATTGCCCTTAAACATGGTGTCCCATCATCAAGAGTCTCAGAGGTAACCGACCTCCAGAACTGCTTGACAAGGGACTGATAAATAGTAGGATTATGAGTTAATGAATAACAAATGTAAGAACCTTTTAGGAAATCCACAATCTGCTCGAAACCTGCACTTTGATCTGGCTTCTTCAAGAAACCAACTTGATTATGCTTGTCCACAAACTTGAGATTAGCCATGGATGAGTTAATGATTTAGGTCTGGTTGATAAGAAAGGTAGGGTTTTGAAAAATATTTGCGTAGAAACAGAGTCGAGAAAAATAAAGATGATTTAAATTTGGAAGCAAATAAAGAATAAAAGAAGATAAATAATATCAAATTTTAATCTTATATACTTCATAAATATCTTGTTTTACCGAAAATAGTGCAACGGTAATATATTAGTAAAATCTTTATTTACTCTGACCAGATCTAACGGTCATAAAATTAACACTACCCGACCTAAAATGGTCAACCAGGCCGAATCATAAGCTTACCAGACCTAACCAAGAGAGTGGACTTACACACTGAATATAGCGAATGCAAGGCTTTGCATCACCTCATTCCAATCTTTTCTGCAAGAAATAGTTGAAACAAGAAAAAGACAAAAACCAATGCAAGACAGAGAGCACCAAAAACATTTTTAACCCATATACAAAATTTAAACACTTAATTTACCTTTAAATAATAGTTAAGTGTACATTTGCTTCCTTTAATTTTACATTACCTCTTAATTGTAAATCTTTTTTTTTTTTTTTTTTTTTTTTTTTTTTTTTTTTTTTTTTTTTTTTTACAAAGTAAACTGTGTCAACTTTCCAAAAATACAATTAATAACTCTTTCCCTGCAAGTATTAACTCATACACCAACCGAGCATTAAAAGACATTAAACCTTGATTTTCCCTATAAAACCACCCATTGTTTTATCACAAAAACCATCACAAACCAAAATAAAACCTTATAAGCATAATGGATCCATCCAACTTAAAAACCAAATAGATTTCATCCGACTCATCTTCTGATACATCATCAGGAGGATGGGGTGGATACTTCCCACCAGGGTATTCATCAATCACAAGAAACAAGACATTAAGAGAATCAACTCTGAAACAATGGCTAGCTGCTTATGATCTTACTGAAAAGGAACCAGACAATGAAGCACCAAAGACTTCAAGACCAATTCCCCCTTCTGATGTAGATGATAAAAGTGCTAAAGAAGAAGACCCCTCCAAAGATGATGAAGAGACCTTTCCTTCGAAGATTGTGCCTTCCCTGAGAAGTGGTTCTGTGCCACGTCCCCCACCAAGCAGCTTGATTCTTGCACTTCCATGCCCAAAAGCATGGAATCAGTTTGGTGGCAGAGGAGCCAAGAAGACCATTCCTGACTTCATGGGCAAAGGGAAACAGAAAGTGTAGGTGGTGATGTTTAGCTGGTTTGCGTTAAAGCTTTTGTCTTATGAAGCATTGTAACTTGCATCCTAGAATGCAATTTCTTGTTAATAAATAAAAATCTCTTTGGTTCTGATGTTTTAATTTTCCACATATGAATTACTTGCAATAGAGAAGAGCTAACAACTGCAAAACAAAGTTAAGCACAAAATACCAAAAACACACATACTATAGAAAGCAGAAAACAAATTAACTACTGAAAATAAGAATAACCAAGAAGAGTAGCAAGATTAAGAACAAACAAATATACAAACTATACAAAGCTAAGAAAGAAGATCAGTTTTTCTTAACAACCCAGGCCTGAGTGGGCTTGAGTCCTTTCTGTGGAGCAACATACTTATAGGTCTTGTATGAACTTGCTCCAGTGAAACCATGTTTGGACTTATAGGTAAATTCATTTTTAAATGGATTCCAAGCCCAGCACTCAGAGAAATTATCAGCAGAACCCCTACTTGAATTTGTTTGTCTCCTTACAGGTGAATGAGCTTTATAAAAATTATTTCTTTGAAAATTTGCATTCACCTGAGGTTTTTGAAAAGGTTGTTTGGGTCTCACAAAACCAGAGTTCACATTAGGTCTCACAGAATTAACATAACCAGTATTCACTTTAGGCCTCATAAAGTTAACATTTTGCCTATTCACATTAAAGTTTCTGTAGCCAGACCCAAAATTTGGTCTACCAGAACTAACACAAGAGTTAGGTCTGGTAGTGTTATTTAGTTGGACAGGTCTGGGAACAAACTGGTTGGCATGATTAATTCTACTAGCATTATTCCAAACTGGTTTATTTGAACCATGACCCTTATTAACATTCATTCTCTTTTGTTCAGCCTCTCTTTTCATTCTCTTTTCATGGAAGTCACAATCTCTTATTAAATGACTCAAACTTCCACACACAAAGCATCTTTTAGGAGCATAAGTATAACTACTCCTACTTTCTCTGTGAACACTATTGCTTCTAGGTGACTCATTCATTTTAACAGATTCCCTAGGAGTTTTTATGTGATTGACACAACTAGGTTTAACTGTCTCATCCTTTTGTTCAGTCACTACAGGTTTAGTAACAACAGGTTCAAACTTCTCAACAACCTTAGGTTCAGGATTCTCTTTTTCCTCATTATTTGACTCAGACTTAGAGTGATCAGAGGAACCATCAATAGATCCTTCAGAGTCATTGGATTGAAAAGAAGAATACCTACTGGATTTGTCCTCTGAGGTGGTTGGTTCAGGCACTTGAGGACCTTTCTTACCATACACAAAGAGTGAATCATCCAACTCTTCTTTTTCAAGACGAGTATAGTCATCACTCAAAGGTGGTGGTACTCCCTTAAAGTCACCAGTCTTAGCAAACCTATTATACAAAGGCTTATCAGCATAGTCCTCTTCTCTATTCTTAAATATAGCCCTACTCTCATTTTCCTCATATCCTAAGCCACATTTTTTATTTGACTTAATTTGAGAATCCCAACACTTAAACAGGTTATTATTTGAACTGTTCCATTGATCTACCCTTTTTCTCAGCTCATCCCTTTCCTTCTGAATTTTAAGTCCTAACTGTCTATACCTTTTAAGCTTCTCATCTTGTTCGTATATCTTATTAGCTTGAAAGTATAGTTTTTGATGAAGCGAAAAGTGTACCGCTTTTAAGGGGTCATTTAAGCCCTAAATCGTATTTATTTGATCAAATATCGCCCTAAATCGTTCCTTTTGTCATTTTAGGTACTTTTGAGGAGAAATCTGGAAAAGGAGGCATTTTGGACGTTTTTGGAGCATAAAAGTGAAGGAAACAGCAAAGTCTCAAAAATCGGCTAAAAGTTACCTTTGACGGCGTCACAATTTACCCTGGACGGCGTCATGCCTTGGCAAGAAAAGTTGGACGTGAAATTTACTCATGATAAGCCAGTGAAAATAGCATGTGAATTCTGACGGCGTCACGCTTTAACTTGATCAAGGGCGTCACGGCTTAAATCAAAGAGGGACGGCGTCACGTTCAAGGTTCGACGGCGTCAAGCCTTGATAAGCCAGAATGGATTTTGGAAGAGCTAAAGAGGGACGGCGTCAAGAAGGTCATCCGGGAACCCTAGAAGCGGCGAGGTGACGGCGTCACACTCCATAACGTGACGCCGTCAGATCCAAAAATCTATATATAGTTTTCTAATTTTTTGTCATTAGTGGAGAACTTAGTGTGTGGAATTTTGGGAGAAAACCCTAAGACGATTTTAGCTTCTTTTTCAAGGCTTTTTGCCTTGAGATCTTCCATGTTACATTGAAGATAAGTTATCAATTAATCATTCAATATGTCTATGTGTTGTTTGATTTTATCTTATTCTTGTCTTTTGATTAACATGTTAGGCTAAATTTATCTTGTGTTTGCTTAGATCTAATGAAACCTAGCTATTGATTATTGGTTATTAGTGTGTTATTAGTTGTATTGGATGATTGTTTATCTATGTTAGGCTTAAGAAAACTGGCTAACTTCCTATTCGGTAACTTGCTTGAACGTCTTAAGAAACATGAACCAAATGCGTACTAAAGGTTTTTATGGTTGTATTTAATGCACAAGCGAATTCTAGTGATCCCATGTTAGGAGCTTCCTAGCCGGCTCGACATAGGAGTGAAGTAGGAGCTTGTAGAGTTGGGGAAGTAAGTACGCCACCCCACGAATGGTATTAAGGAATACACCCGTCATCCACGCGACTAATACACACTAATTAACCGGTAAAAGATAGTTAGGGAGTAAGGAAATCTAAGTAAACACATTTCTCTACACATAAGTTTCTCACCACATTTTATTTTTTTGTTATTTTATTTTATTTGCATCCGTAGTAATTTTGGGTTAGTTGACTAGCAACTAATTCCGCCCACTCTTTCAAAACCGAGATTTTACTTGCTTTCATAAAAAAAATATAAAAACATAAAAAGAATCTTCCTCAACCCTTAGACCTATTAGAGTAGTCTTTCATACCTAACGAACACTATTCCCTGTGGAGAACGATCAATCCCCCGTACTTACCACTACACTATACTACATCGGTCAGGTACACTGCCTGGTGGGGTTGTAAGCCTCTTGAGATCCCTCGAGAGGTAAAACCTGTTGTAAGGTTACAAAACCACGCATCAAGTTTTTGGCGCCGCTGCCGGGGAATAGTTATTGTTTAGGTTGAATTTTTATTTCTATTAGGTCTACTCACTAGATTCCTTTCTAGTGAGATTTTTATTTTCTTTTTCTAGATTTTCTTTAGTCTATCTATTTTCTTCGTGTCTTTGTTCGTAACCATTACCATCCGACATCATGGAAGATGGTAATATCCTTAACCCCCACAACCCACCACCACAACAACCACCACCACCTCCTAGAGCCCGTACTTTAGGAGAGTATTCCCGTCCTTGCCACCATGGCTATCGAAACACCATTGAGCTCACTCAAGGAGCCAATATCACACCCTTGCGATCCGACACCATCCGGTTGGTGCAAAGCGGATGCGCATTCCATGGACTTCGTTCTGAAGATCCTAATCAACATCTCAAGGACTTTCTCAAAATCGTTGATTCTATAGACCTTGATGTTGCCACTCGAGAGACGACCCGATTGCGTCTCTTCCAATTCTCTTTGCGGGACCAAGCTAGTCAGTGGCTAGAACGTCAACCCGCAGGATCCATTACCTCTTGGGATGATCTCACTACTCGTTTCCTTGCTCAGTTTTTCCCACCGGGAAGAACTACCAAGCTAAGGAATGATATCTTGATGTTCCAACAACGTCAAGGCGAAACTCTATACGAGGCATGGACTCGATTCAAGGACTTACTCCAAAAAGTCCCCCACCATGGCATAGAACTTTGGCTCCAAGTCCAAATCTTCTATGACCATATCAATCTCTCCACGAGGCAAACCATTGACCAATCGGCCGGTGGCAAGCTACGTGATCTAAGTGCGGAACAATCATGGGCTCTCCTAGAGGATCTTGCTCTTTATGACAACGAAAGTTGGAGTGATCCCCGTGATTTGAATAAAACGGTTAAGGCAATATCTTTGCCTTCGAACAATTCAAGCACTTCCGACCGTAGGATCATAGAACTTGAAGACCAAGTCAAGTTTCTCATGAAATCCTACGAGGCTCCTAACCCTTCAAGCCAAGTGAACAAAATCACTTCTTCATGTGAATTATGTAGTGGTCCCCACGACACTCGTGATTGCATGGAACTCCCCGAACAAGCTTTTGTGGACTACGCATCCTCGCGTACCGACGGAGCGAGAGACAAGTGGTACACTTTCAAACCCGAGCCAAACCATTACGGTGATACATACAACCCCTCATGGAAAAATCACTCGAACCTTAGGTGGAAACAAAACCAAAACACACAACAAACCAATTCTTCCAACCCACCTAATCGTTTCCAATCAAGCGGTTCCAACTCGAACCGTACTTTCAACAACAATCCTTCCGGCAATGGTAGTACCGATAACTTTGAAGGATTGATGTCTCAATTTATGGCATCTCAAGAAGCTCGTTTAGCCAAGTTTGAAGCCGATTTCAAACAAAAACAAAGCGAGATGACCAATAAGATTGACACCTTGTTGAAAGCCCTCAATGACCGAGAAATGGGAGCACTCCCTAGCAACACGGTCAAGAACCCGAAACTAAACGTCAACGCTATTTCATCAGTTTCGTCCCCTAGTTCTTGTCCACAATATTATTCGGTCAATAACATGAGCACGTGTTTCAAACAAACCCAAGTCGTTCCAAATGACCAAGAAGTTATGACATCCAAATTGGTCAACAACATAGTTGAAACACCTCCCACTCAAAACCTTGATGAAGAATTCAAGGAGCTCCACCTTGAAAGTCCGGTTGTTGATGAGTTGGATGAGAAGAAGCTCAAGTTAGGCGAAAAAGGGACCGCCTTTGTTCAAAACAAGCTACCTAAGAAGTTAGATGATCCGGGCTTATTTGTTCTACCTTGCAAGATCGGTAATTTGGAGGCTTATGACACATTAGCCGATCTTGGATCAAGCCTTAACCTACTTCCGTTACCTCTCTACACCTCTCTAAAACTTGGAAAACTTGAAGAAACCGAGGTGATAATAGGCTTAGCGGATGGAAGTGTTGCTTACCCGGTTGGAGTAGTTAAGGACGTGTTAGTGCACATTGGAAAACTAACCATTTTAGCCGATTTCCATGTCCTTGATATGGTTAGCGACCCTACATGCCCCTTGTTGATAGGTAGAGGATTTTTGGCGACCGCTAGTGCTATGATTGATTGTAAGGAATCCAAGATAGCGGTAGGAGAAGGAGATACTTGGTCAGTCTATGATGTTAAGAAACATGCCTATGATACTAGTGAGGAACCAACACCACATTGGCTAGAATCAAATAGGAGACCATCTAGATATGGACCTTGGATTGATAGAGACTTCATAGGACCCCAACGCCCATTTTACCTAGAAGAGGACTTTGTTAACCGAACGCATACGGTAGAGCAACTCTTGGCTAGGGACACCGAATTGGATCCATTTGAAGATTCTCTAGTTTTTAGAAAGATGATTGATTTCCTAGGAGTTTTGCCAATTAACCTAGGAATGAAAAAGTGGATTTGTGAGGAAGATGATCATAAGTGGAATTGGGATAAACCACCCAAAGATGGAGATGGGTCATGACATATTAAGATGACATTGTATGACCCGGATGGAGAGAAGTTTGAAAAGATATATCGTACTAAGCGGACCAATAGGAAACTTCAATCCAAGCTTAACCCTAAAGACGTCCTCGATGACGAGCTTACTTACATAGGGTAGCGTGACTTTGAGTCTAGCTACAAGACTCGTTAATAAAGAAAAGCGCTTCTTGGGAGGCAACCCAAGCTTTATTTTATTTATTTGCTTTGTGTGTTTATTTGTTTGTTTGTTTGTTTTTATTTGTTTCCGTACGTGTGTTTAATTTTTATTATTATTGATTCATGTTCAAAACTAAAATTGTGAAAATGCTTTATTTTGTTTTTAACTTCGTCTTAACTACATATAAAGGTATTTTGCAAAAGACAAGTGTAAGGGAAATCTAAATCGGTTTATTAGAACACAAATGAACATGAATCGTAATAATAATAAATTAGCATACATATTAGTGTTTGTTTGAGTCAAATGTTTGTATCGAGTCATAATGATGTTTTGCAGGATTTCCAGGAAGTAAGGTAAAGTTTTTTTTCAGAAATTTTCTGGAAACTTAAAATGAAAATTTTTGTCAGGTCATTTCTGACGGCGTCAGGGTTTATAACCTGACGGCGTCAGATTTAATTTTCAGAAATTTTTGAAAGTTTTGTTTTCATAAAAAGTTTTTATTAAAATCTCCAACTTATAATCTCCAGGAATCTGCAAAATTATCATTCCACAAGCATTATATCCTTATATATAGATTTTATCCCGCCGATGTTATGCAGGTTTTCGTGTTTGTTTTCTCAGGTTTAACAGGTTATTTTGGACAAGGAGATGTTTATGGAATCAAGCTTATGGCGATGCATTAGTCATGGAGCTTCAACATTACCTTGGAGGAAGATCTAACCGTGTAACTTCATTACCCACCGAACGAATCAGGGGAGTATTTGATTTCATTCTTTTACTTTTTTCTTTTACATCTTGTTATTTGAACATTGGGGACAATGTTCATCTTAAGTGTAAGGGGGGGTAAAAGTACGATTTTAGAGAATACTATTATGCTTGATTTTTGTTTGTTTAATAGTAGATGTGTAATAAAACTGAGAGAAATACTTGTTAAGGTAATTTTAGTGCCAAATTTAAAATTTTTTTACAACATATAGGAGTGAAACTTTGATCTTAATGAGCGTCTCACGGATAGGAGTTATATGACTAGCACAAAAACCGTACCACTAAAAAATTTTTCCACCCCCAAATATGTGAGGTTCGCCCCTAGAATTGGTAGGAAAAGCATTTATGCTATGATGTGTGTACCGGTAGCACTTAGATTCTAGAACTTGCGTTAGGACCATTCCAAGGCCACAAGTGAGACTACATTCGTGTAGTTAGATTTACTACATGATAAGAGGCATTAGGATTAACCCATTGTTTTACACCTGTGTTTTTGTTATAATTACTTCGGCTACATTGGTCAAGTAATTCTCCCACACCCTTTGCGTTGTACTCATTTTTAGTACACGATACCCCTAGTACACCCCTCAGAGCCTATCTTTTCGTTTCAACCTTTAAGCATTTTACTTAAAGGAAGAATTTGTTACACCTCACTTAAATGTACACCCAAATCGCCTTAGCCTACCTTGTATGCACTCATTTTTAGTGCATTATTGTGACAACATTTGTTTAAACCCAAGTTAATTATCTAATTGATTACATGGTTGCTAAGTCGAGTCATATCCTTGTACATATTATTTTGGGACGATTGGGACTCATGGGTAAAATACTAGTGTAATGGAGTAATGGGGAAGAACATCATTTATTACCCCCATATGTGCTAATAATTTTAAAAGTACTCCAAGTTTTTCAATTATCTTAATTCGAGTCATTAGAATAGTTATTTGTAAAGTTATGTAAAAATTCAAGTGTAAGGGGAATGCAATGCCCCTATGATGTATTTTGGATGGTAGGGCAAAAGTGTATGCAAAAAAAAAAAAAAAAAAAAAAAAAAAAAAAAATCGAAAAAACCAAGAAAAACACAAAAAAATGAGAAAATGAAAAATAGAAAAAACATACGGACTACCATCCCGTTTTATTTTATGTTTATTTTATGTTTTTGTTATTTTCTTTCATTAGCTTAAGATCGAGTCTAGTCTTGGCTTAGCAACATTGTATAGTACATGTAATTGATCAAGATCATTAACTCGCCACCAGTAAAATATCCCTTATCCAACAAAACCGTGTTTTCCTTTTCCCTACACCTAACGTTATAACCCATTTAAAAGCCCTCTTTGATAGTTTATCTTTGGTGCTTACGCCTAGTGGAGGAGGTTTTCGATCCTTTCCCAAGCCTATGGTAATCTATTTGCTATGACAGGTAGTGAGAGATATTATCCGTTTTCATTTATGAGATTTATTTTGATGACACTTGAGAGATGTGAGTATCTAAACACTACTTGTGAGGTGCTAGTTTGTAATCTCCGTGCTTATTATGATTGAAGTGGAACGATTATTTGTTGTAATTACTTTTATGTTTGCATTAAATGACCCCTAACTTGTATTTTGATTAGAATAAAAGCGCATTTGCTTGAGGACAAGCAAATCTCAAGTGTAAGGGTATTTGATGAAGCGAAAAGTGTACCGCTTTTAAGGGGTCATTTAAGCCCTAAATCGTATTTATTTGATCAAATATCGCCCTAAATCGTTCCTTTTGTCATTTTAGGTACTTTTGAGGAGAAATCTAGAAAAGGAGGCATTTTGGACGTTTTTGGAGCATAAAAGTGAAGGAAACGGCAAAGTCTCAAAAATCGGCTAAAAGTTACCTTTGACGGCGTCACAATTTACCCTGGACGGCGTCATGCCTTGGCAAGAAAAGTTGGACGTGAAATTTACTCATGATAAGCCAGTGAAAATAGCATGTGAATTCTGACGGCGTCACGCTTTAACTTGATCAAGGGCGTCACGGCTTAAATCAAAGAGGGACGGCGTCACGTTCAAGGTTCGACGGCGTCAAGCCTTGATAAGCCAGAATGGATTTTGGAAGAGCTAAAGAGGGACGGCGTCAAGAAGGTCATCCGGGAACCCTAGAAGCGGCGAGGTGACGGCGTCACACTCCATAACGTGACGCCGTCAGATCCAAAAATCTATATATAGTTTTCTAATTTTTTGTCATTAGTGGAGAACTTAGTGTGTGGAATTTTGGGAGAAAACCCTAAGACGATTTTAGCTTCTTTTTCAAGGCTTTTTGCCTTGAGATCTTCCATGTTACATTGAAGATAAGTTATCAATTAATCATTCAATATGTCTATGTGTTGTTTGATTTTATCTTATTCTTGTCTTTTGATTAACATGTTAGGCTAAATTTATCTTGTGTTTGCTTAGATCTAATGAAACCTAGCTATTGATTATTGGTTATTAGTGTGTTATTAGTTGTATTGGATGATTGTTTATCTATGTTAGGCTTAAGAAAACTGGCTAACTTCCTATTCGGTAACTTGCTTGAACGTCTTAAGAAACATGAACCAAATGCGTACTAAAGGTTTTTATGGTTGTATTTAATGCACAAGCGAATTCTAGTGATCCCATGTTAGGAGCTTCCTAGCCGGCTCGACATAGGAGTGAAGTAGGAGCTTGTAGAGTTGGGGAAGTAAGTACGCCACCCCACGAATGGTATTAAGGAATACACCCGTCATCCACGCGACTAATACACACTAATTAACCGGTAAAAGATAGTTAGGGAGTAAGGAAATCTAAGTAAACACATTTCTCTACACATAAGTTTCTCACCACATTTTATTTTTTTGTTATTTTATTTTATTTGCATCCGTAGTAATTTTGGGTTAGTTGACTAGCAACTAATTCCGCCCACTCTTTCAAAACCGAGATTTTACTTGCTTTCATAAAAAAAATATAAAAACATAAAAAGAATCTTCCTCAACCCTTAGACCTATTAGAGTAGTCTTTCATACCTAACGAACACTATTCCCTGTGGAGAACGATCAATCCCCCGTACTTACCACTACACTATACTACATCGGTCAGGTACACTGCCTGGTGGGGTTGTAAGCCTCTTGAGATCCCTCGAGAGGTAAAACCTGTTGTAAGGTTACAAAACCACGCATCAGCTTGAAAGTATAGTTTTTCATTTAAAGCAGCATGTTGGTTTTGAAGGGTGACCTTTTGTGCCTCTAAAGTTTTTACAGCATTTTTATGTGCTAATAAATTTACTTCTAGATCACCTATTTGTTCTTGCTGCTCATCACACAAAGCCTTAACATGATTATATGAGTCAGTACATAATTTAGAGCATAATGATACCTCATTACCAATGGCCATGAGAGCATGATCAGACTCCTCATTTACTCTTGGATGCTCACCCCAGTTGACTCCTCCAGCTTCCATTGTCAGCAGGCTCATCTGATTCTTTTCCATCTTCCCATCATCATCTCTTTTCCCATCAGCAGACTTCTTCTCTGGACAATCTCTTGAAAAATGTCCATGCTTGTGACAGTTGTAGCATTCAACAGTCCTCTTTGTGTATCTCACTGGTGATTTGTTGTTGAAGTTGATAGTCCTACCATATTGCTTCTGAAATCGTTTGACCCTTAAAGCAACCATGGCAATGTGCCATTTTATGTCCATCTCCTCAACTTCAGCATCATTAATCTGTTCAAGATCTTCACTAATAAAGCTTTCATCTTCAGTTTGGTTGGCAAAGAAAGAATGTATCACTTCATCAGTAAAACTTGAAGCAGACCTTTCACTTGAAGGAGTTTCATAGTTACCAGACCTAACACCACCAGATTTAACCTTGTAAGTACTGCTTTTGTTTTGTGACACAAAAGCAACATTTGATGAACTGGTTGAAGCCTGAGTGTTGTTACTGATGTCCCTTTTAAACATCCTAAGATTATTGTATAGGTCATCAGGTGTCATAGAATCTACTTCCTCCTTAATCCTCATCGCCACAGATACATTTCCCCATTCTGATGGTAAAGATCTAAGGAATTTGTGATTTGCATCCTCATTTGAGACTCCTGCACCATGAACTTCCAGTTGTGTTAACAGATGTTGAAATCTGTCATAGCCCTTCTCCAAACCTTCAGTCTTTGAAACACTGAATGTTTCAAATTGCTATTTAAGAACAGCCTTTTGCATCTTCTTGGAGTTAGCATTACCTCCAAATCGTTTCTTGATAGCTTCCCACATCTCCTTTGCATCAAGAATGCCATGAAACCTTTGTAGATGCTCCTTAGGAATAGCCATAAGAAGCAAGGTTCTGGCCTTCTTTTCCTTCTCCACAGCCCTAATCTCCTCTGCAGATACTGGTGGCATTATTCTGAGCTGCCCATCATTCCCTTGTGAAATTCTCTTCTTAGAATTTCCCTTTTGAATCACCTTCCATACATCGCTATCAATGTATTCCAGATAATGTTCCATCTCCATGGCCCATATATCATACTCTTCTCTCTTCAGTAATGGAAGTTTTATGTTTGAGATTGTGGTTGTGGAAGGGATGGGTTGTTGTTGTGATTGGGAGTTACTGGTATCGGTTTTTCCTTCATCTTCATGGTTTGATTTCTCATCCTCACTGTTATGGATTGAGAAAGTTTCAGTGTTAACAGGCTTATCGAATTCAGACATTTTGTAGGGTGATTTGAGTGAGAATTTGGTTTTTGAGATTTAGTGTTCTTCGAATTCAGAGTCTCTCTCCTTGCTCTGATACCACTTGTTGGTCCACAAATTGTATATGGATCACTAAGTAGTCTTGAATACCTAGTAGATGGTTAGGATAAATCCGAACCAATCTAAGTGAGAAACCCTAGGTGATTGTTATTGTTAATGCGGAATCTTAACAAGAACAATTAAGAACACAAGCAGAGATATCACTAACTTCGTATATTGATTATAATCACAATAGTGAACTCGTACAACTCACACACAAACTAACAATCTTTAGGGATCCTTTTATAACACAAGGAAACCCTAGCCGACTCAGAAGATATACACAAATCTTCTATAAAGATACATACACGCATTGTATCTTTTCCTAACATAACTCTAACAGACTTTCCTAACTTCACAACCAGACTTAACTTTACAAGTCAACCAGACTTAAACATGCTACCAGACTTAACATTACATTACCAGACCTAATAACACAAACAGACCTAACTTAGATAAACTACCAGACCTAAGTTGTCTGCTCTTGATACGTATCATAATTCCCAACACTGCCGGTCATTTCCATTTCTACCAGAAGTTCGCTGGTCCTGACTCCTGAAATCCTGACGCCTCCAATCATATCCTCGGTCCTGAAGACCTCTATGATCCTGCCTCTGGTCCTGACGACCCTGTCCTTTAAAGTCCACACGATTTCCATCCCTGTCTCTCTTATTCGAACCTCCTTCAGCAGCATGCAACAATTCAATGTTACGAGCATCATTCGCAACTGCAGCAACATCCTCATATTCAGTGTTCACGATACGATCCAATACCCACTTCTTCAATGCCCACTTAAAGTGCTTAGCCTGACGCTGAGCATCCCCCGTAACATCTGGCCCAACAAAACTAGCCAACCTCATGAACCTCCGCATGAACTCCCCAGACGACTCTTGATCCAACTGACTAATAGTTCCATACTCTCGTTCGTACTTCTGCTGCTCAGATACCGGAATGTACTGCTTATAATATATGCCACAAAAATCCTCCCATGAGCAAGTATCCGCGAAATCCTCTTCCTGTGACTGAACATACGCTGTCCACCAACTCAGCGCATCACCCTCAAACTTAAATGTGGGCAAACGTGTCTTGAATTCGTCCGCACAACCCAAGACTCTGAACAGCTTCTCAACATGAGTGATCCAATCCTCTGCCCCTGTGGGAGTGGCAGCAGACCGAAAAGAAAGAGGTTTGAGCTTATTGAACCTTTCGATCCAAACATGAATACCAGCAGGTGGAGCACCGACACCACCACCACTTGATGGACCAGCACCACTTCCTCCTGATGAACCCGCACCATTTCTGATGTCATTGGTGATTTGGGTCCTCAACTGAGGAAGAGCATTAGCCAAAGCAGCGGCTATCATAGCGTCGAAATCAGGGACCTCCTGCCCATCAGTATACTGGGTAAAACGCGTATTCACCATCTGAACGATCAAGAAAATGATTAGCAAAGATAAGAAGATTAAGCACGAATGGAAAGAAGAAACAGGATCCTAACGTCTACCCAAATCCTCACCAGTCAAATCCTAAGTCCTAAGGGTCAAATCCTAAGGTCCATATGACTCACAGGCCATGACATTATGTATTGCAGGTCGTAAAAACCTGGGTCTGATACCATAAATTGTAACACCCCAACCCGCCAAGGGTAAAGATGTCACATTATGGTGTCAAATTAAAGCAAACATACATAATACACAGCGGAAGTCTTAAACAAATTCATTAAAGAAATCTAGCCAAACACGGCTTTAAACCAACATGAGTCAATGATAATAAATAAATCCAAGGAAATATAGATGAAATGAAATCCAGTCTAATAAAGGTGGTAACTAAGGTAGAATCATCTTCTAATCTCTACTCTCAATCCCATAGCGAAAATCCCAGCTTCTAGCTTAGATACCTGCCGCAGGAAAAGAAATGCGGCTGAGCTTAAAAAGCCCAGTGAACAGATATATACGATAAACGGAAACGGAAACAAATGAAATGAACAAGTATATTGTAGTGAAATGGAATATATATATAAGTCAAAGGCAAAGAGTATAGTAATATGAAATGAGAAAGGAAGAAATAAAGGATCCGTAATCCACCACGAGCCCAAACAAACCAAATAATAACCAGAGAAGGGAGTCCTCTCAATTGTGAAGGACGTGTATTGCACACAACATCAATCACCGAACAATATAACCATTAATACAAACTCGAACCTAGGATGCATCCATACGCCCCTCGAACAATAATATAATAAATATAATGCGCATGTTACAAACAATATGGGGACGGTGTGTAACATCACTCGAACACACTGGAGTCATGCCATTGGTGCATCAATGACACGGCCATGTTACCTTCATGGCTAGGCAACGAACATGGCTCGGGTATCACACTGAAGGTCAAAGTCTAGGTCAAAACAGTCTAAGTCCAACTATCAAAGGTTCATGGCAAAGGGTATTTATCTAATCAAGTCAAAAGATCAAGAATAGGGAACATAGCAATGGCTTTGGAAAATCCTAAACGAAATCAATATCAACGAATCAAAAGAAACGAAGGCACCTTACTAAGAAGGGCAGAATATCTGTACCTTATTTCGAATGCAAGCAAACAAGAACTGAAAGAACTGAACGGATTAGGACTTCTCCTTCTTCACACCTAATGGAGTAGAAGAGAGTTACAATTGGTTCTTAAGTATTCTTTTTAACTTGCCTTTCCATTTTAAGTAACTTCCCATTTTTAGCAGGTTTCCATATTTAGTAAGTTTCCTTATTTAGTAAGCTTCCATAATTAGGAAGATTTAAGTATTATAACTTAGGTTAAGTCATAAATTAAGAATATTATGGACATAGGGTATATTTTAACAATTCATGATAGTTCAGGGTTAATTATGACAAGTTTCCATAACTTAGGGTTTTAAATGAAAATATATCAAAGTTAAGGGTTTAAAATGAAACTATTACAAATTACTAGTTTTAACACATAATGGATTCAGAATCATACTTTAGTCCTTTAAGTTTCATTTATTACACTTTACACCCATTTAGTTATTAAAGTTACAAAATGAACCTTATAGTTACATAATTTACAATTTAACCCTCACTATATTTATAATTACATCATAAGCCCTTATACTTTCTAAATTACAGAATATAACCTCACATTTATCACATGGTACGAATTACACCTCCATGTTTCACTTATTTACACAATTAGTCCCTTTAGTTTACAAATGTTACAATTTACATCTTTACTTTATTTTAATTACATAATAGCCCCATAAATATCCAAAATTAAATATTAACTCCCTAATAGTATTATTTACACAAAATAATCACAAGTTCCCTTAATTTACACTTTTAGTCCATCTAATTAATTTATTTGTAATTCGAACCAATATTTAATAATTAATCCATGATCTTGCAAATTTTACACATAAGGACCTCATCTTATAATTTTTACACATTTATACTGACCTAATTAACATTATAAAAATAACCTTTAAGTTTCAAAGTTGACAAAACAAGTCCTTATTATTAAAGTTTCAAATCGTATAACATGTTTAATATGTAAATCGAAACCCTAACTTATCAAATCTTTAACCAATCATTAACTCATGATTATATTGCATTTAATGACCAGATTTATATTTCCAAACCCTAATCCTAATTCGTTCTAGGGTTTTCTTTATTTTCTTGTTCGACTAACATGAAACTCGATTCAAAGAATAATTAACTACGATCGATCTAAGCTTCTACAATTCGAATCAACATTTTTCCCGGATCATATAGGTCGTATAGTATTCAAAATAAATAATTATAACACCTAGATAAATCGTATAGCGTATTATAGATTTAACGTACGTTTTAGCTCTCAAAATTTGGTACGACTTATATAGCATGCATGATTCGTTCTATATAATTTACTTGAGTCTTATATGATCATACTAACATAATAAAATTACTATATGTAAGATCGAACGTGTAAAAGGGATCAAAGGAATTTATACCTCTCGCTAGGCTCAATTCGACAAAACAACTTTGCAACGATCGAACCAACTAAACCCACGACCTCCAATTAATTTTCCTAGCTTCTTTAGATTATGTAGAACTCCAAAAAAATAACACATGAATTTTATCTGACCGAATGAGAGCTGATCAATTTTTGTAAAGGGTTTTTAGGGTTTCGGTTTGTTTAATATATATATATATAATTTATAAAAACGTGTTTGGATGGTAAAGATCAATGAATTTTGGCCCAATCAAGTTTATTTAAGCTCAAATACTGATTGTGATAATTTCCTAAATTTATTTGCATTTATCTTGTATTTATTTTATTTATTTTGCATTTTTAAATCGTAAGTATATACGAAATATATTTATATATATATTCGGACAAATGAATACTTTGCGTATTTTTTTACTTTTCTAAATATTAAAATGAAATCACAAAAATTATTTTGTTTCATATCTAGTTCATTCCCGAAGGTTTGGAATTTATTTTGCGATTTTTAAGCTTTTAAATAAAATTTTAAGATTGTAGGGGCATTTTGGTCTTTTTTGCACATTTTGGATTTTTAGGTATTACAAACTCGGCTAGGACACTATTATCAAACACTGGCTGTACCGGCTCATCCATTATATGCACCTGTGAGATTGCTCTCTCGTCGCCTTTTATGATCATATTATGCAAAATAATGCATGCGTGAATAAATTTCCCTATTTTTTCTTTGGTCATAGGCCGGAGAGGTCGCTTGATAATTTTCCATTTTGCTTTGAGAACACCAAAGGCTCGCTCGACATCCTTTCTTGCCCCCTCTTGTAACTTCTTGAACCTCTTTTCCTTTGGGTCGGTCGGATACGGGTAAGCTTTAACTAACGTTGACCACTGAGGATAAATTCCATCCGTAAGATAGTATCCACGTTTGTAAAAGTGTTCACCAATATAAAATAAGCTATTCGCCGCCGTTCTATTTCGCTCGGTAAAATACAAATCAGACTGATTCAACACGTTGATGTCGTTGTTCGACCCCGGTGGACCGAAAAAAGCATGCCAAATCCACAAATCTTGTGAAGCGGTGACCTCAAGCATAATAGTCGGAAAACCATGGTCACCTCTCGTGTATTGCCCTCTCAAATGTCTTGGACAATTTAACCATTCAACGTGCGTACAATCGATGCTACCAAGCATCCCGGGTATGTGATGTCGAGCCTCATGAGCCTGGAAAATGCATGCTATGTCGTGTGTCATCGGCCTCCGTAGATATTCTCGATCGTACAACTGAATGATGGCGTCACAAAAATGATCAAGAGTTTCACGTGACGTTTTCTTGCCGCCATACACAAATACTCGTCATACTCGTCAGGGGGATTGCCCGTTGCGAGTTGCCTAACGGCCGAAACACATTTTTGTATGGCCGTGAAACTTTTTTTCCCCCGCGCATCATAACCTTCTTGAAAATACGGGTATCTCTCTTCAATGTCGGATACTATTTTTAAGAACATGCTTTTACTCATTCGAATTTTTTTCCGAAAATAAGCCTCGTCATACTTTGGTTCCTCAACGAACCAATCATTAAGAAGAGTTTCAAGACCAACGTGCCGACGACGATCTACATATCTATGGGGCCGAAAACTAGAGCTCGCCGTGTCTTGAAGATGTTCAACGGTGGATAACATAAATTGAAGCGAGGTACCATGAGTTTCATCGGACGAAGTCGGGTAAACGTATTCGGAGGAATCGGAAGACATTTTTTGTTAAAAGGGTGTTAGATTTTTTGTGATTTTTAGTAAAAAAATGGTGATATTTGAAGGTATATATATGTAGTTGAAAGGTATAAAGAATGATAAGAAATGTGTGTGAATATATAGTTGAAAGGTAGTAAAAAAAGAATTATTATTTTTTTTAAAGAAACTGGCCAACGGCCATTTTTTTTAAAATTCGACCGTTTGTGTGGGACAAGTCTTCCTCTTTCTCACTCGGCAAAAGATACCGTTTTTTCACTTTACCGATTTTCACCGCCCCACTTCCGGCGGTGTTACCGCATCACCGAACACTTTACCGAACAGTTTGCCGAGCCACTCCCTCCAGCCTTATGGTTGTTATTTGTTTAAGTCAAATACTAATTTACCGGGAACCTCGAAAATCTAAGGATCGAAAAGGGCATTTTCCATGTAGCAGCTTTCTTCTCGGCACATCCCAAACTAGTTGGTTTTAGGTGACCAGGCTTTTGACACCACACAGAGAATAGTACCGGAATCAGCGGAATTTCAATTTCAAAGATTTTGGATATTCCCACTAAGCTAGTATTAAATACTTAAATAGATAACAACAAACGATCATTTAGAGATTAGAGACTCAAAGGTAAGATCACTCCATGTAACGGCGGAGCTTTCGGGGCCTTTGAAATCAACAATCTACCAAATTACCGTTTAACCTTTATACAAAATTGACGAATCCAAGTTCAACTCCCGATTTAAACTTAAGAAAAAGCAATTTTCCTACATTTATTAACATATACATCTTTATTTTTGCAACATCAAAACTTATTGCATTTTGCAATATCATTCCATTTTTCTATATATATATATATATATATATATATATATATATATATATATATATATATATATATATATATATATATATATATATATATATATATATATATATTTTTTTTTTTTTTTTTTTTTTTTGACAACTTAACTTCTTACTGTACCATAAACTACGGAGCTTCACGGGGAAATTCCAAGACCTTATACCTTAGGAATAAAGGATCCAAGGGCCGTTACAATGGAGAGTTCCAAGACTCTAAACATTCCGGAAATGAGGTTCCAAGGGTGTTAGACCAAGACCTTACACCTTCTTGAATAAAGATCCAATGGCCGATGTAAGAAGGTAGCCAAGACCTAAACGCCTTTTGAAAATAAGGATCCAAGGACCGATCTCGAACCATAGCTTAGGAATTATTTATTCATACTCAAAACTTTAATTTGCATTCTCAAAAATTTAAATAAAAAGTTAAACTCGGACTCTATATCAAAATTGTATAAAAATTTGTTTTGCATAACAAAATGATTTTAACGTTCAAACGTTTGAAAACAACACGTATTTTAGTCAGATTAAGAGCTTCTGGGAGGAAAAGCCATAGATGACTTGTATAAGCTCTAAAGAGAACCAACTACTCTACGCTTAGCATTTTTATTTGCACAAATCGTAAAACCTTAGTCTAACCGTTAAGGAAGCAGCCAGATCAACACTCTGGCAGAGTCGGGATTCCCTTTGTTCTAACCTAATCAAGACTAAACACATTTTTTTTTTGGGTGCAAAGCACTTCTTTTTTATGCAATTTCTTATTTAAAAAATTAAAAATTTTAAAATTTTGGCCAAAACAGGGGTACTAGGGCACTAGAAGGTACATATGTAACAAAAATCACGAGAATTCCCCCCCACACTTAGAATTGAATATTGCCCTCAATGTTCAAAGTACCGGCTATTATGCCGACACTTAGAACGTAAAAAGCTAATACTAATTGCCAAGTGTGTGAAAGAATTCTCTATTTTCACAAACAGGATTAAAAAGATATCCCTAGATAATCATTGGCAAAAAAGATCGGATAGTGGGCGGCTGGATTGAAAACAGGCGCATCAATCATCACGATCTAAGGGAAACCTGCAAACAAGAGCAAACAACACACAAACAAAGCACAGTAGAGGAATCCCCCCCACACTTAGTGTCAGAAAATAGAAAGAAGTCAGAAACATGGGTTGTCATCCATATGGTGCTAATGTTTTTGTTAACCGAGTCACTAGCTTAACTCGACCTCGAATTCATTTGTTCTTGGGGAAGCATGTGGAAGAGAAAATCTCCATCGGACCTTCATTCGAAATGTTTGGATAAACGTTGAAGTCCTTGAAAGTTCCACTCCGATGAGATACAGCTCAAGAGAATGATAAATGGAGATGCCGGGGTCAAAAACTTTGTCCTCATTTCCAAAGGAGAAAAGGAGAGGACAAGTCACCGTATTGGTGAAGAAGGGTAGAAAAACTCGAACGACATATGTGAAATCAATATAATGGCGATCCTCAACGGGAAATGTCACATATGTTGGAGACAGAATGTCTTTATGAATCTCGGGATTAAGAGTTGAGGTCATATCATCAAGTTTAGACATAATATAGTCCTTTACCTCATCGTTCTCTAACACTCCATCAAAAAGAGGATTTACGTTGCTAGAAAGGTACTCGTCATCAAATTCAAAAAGAGAATTCGAATAGACTTTGAGACTTTCATTTGGAACGTCCTCATCAGAAAGTGATTCGTCATCACTAGAAGAAAAATCATCATTGGACTTGAAAAGAGGGTTAGAGAAAACCTGATGCGTGGTTTTGCGACTTTACAACAGGTTTTACCTCTCGAGGGATCTCGAGAAGCTTGCAATCCCCACCAGGCAGTGTACCTGACCGATGTAGTATAGTGAAGTGGCAAGTACCGGGGGATTGATCGTTCTCTAGGGGAATAGTATCGTTAGGATTGAAAAACTACTCTAATAGGTCTAAGGGTGAGGGAAGATTCTTTTTGTATTTTTATATTTTTATGAAAGCAAGTAAAATCTCGGGTTTGAAGGAGTGGGCGGAATTAGTTGCTAGTCAACTAACCCAAATAACTACAATTGCAAATAAAATAAAATGACTGAAAATAAAAAGGGTGTGGAACTTATATGGAGAGAAATGTGTTTACTTAGATTTTCTTACTCCCTAACTATCTTTTACCGGTTGATTAGTGTGTATTAATTGCATGGATGACGGGTGTATTCCTTAATACCAATCGTGGGGTGGCGTACGTACTTCCCCAACTCTACAAGCTCCTACTTCACTCCTATGTCGAGCCAGCTAAGAAGCTCCTAACATGGGATCACTAGAATTCGCTCATGCATTAAATACAACCATAATAACCTTAGTACGCATTGGTTCATGTTTCTTAAGACGTTCAAGCAAGTTACCGTATAGGAGGTTAGCCAGTTTTCTTAAGCCTAACATCGATAAACAATCATCCAATACAATTAATAACACACCAACAACCAATAATCAATAGTTAGGTTTCATTAGATCTAAGCAAACACAAGATAAATCTAGCCTAGCATGTTAAATAAAAGACAAGAACAAGATATAATCAAACAACACATAGACATATTGAATGATTAATTGATTACTTATCTTCAATTGAACATGGGAGATCCAAGGGTATGAAACCCTTAAAAATGGCAGAAAAATCGTCTTAGGGTTTCTCCTCACAAAGTTGCACACTAATGACTAAAAATTATGAAAGTATATATAGGAAAACAGATCTGACGGCGTCACGTTATAGAGCGTGACGCCGTCACCTCGCCGCGGTTAGGGTTTCTTGATGGCCTTCTTGACGCCGTCCCCTTTTAATCCTCCAAAATCCTCTCTGGCCCGTCAAGGGTTGACGGCGTCACACTGGGGCTTGACGCCGTCACAGGTACTTTTCAGCAGATTTTGAGACTTTGTCGTTTTCTTCACTTTTATGCTCCAAAAACGTCCAAAATGCTTCCTTTTCCAGATTTCTTCTCCGAAGTACCTAAAATGACAAAAGGAACGATTTAGGGCAATATTTGATCAAATAAATACGATTTAGGGCTTAAATGACCCCCTAAAAGCGGTACACTTTTCGTTTCATCAAATACCCTTACACTTGAGATTTGCTTGTCCTCAAGCAATTGCGCTTTTATTCTAATCAAAATACAAGTTAGGGGTCATTTAAAGCTAATATAAAAGTAATTACAACAAATAGTCGTTCCACTTTAATCATAATAAGCACGGAGATAACAGACTAGCACCTCACAAGTAGTGTTTAGATACTCACATCTCTCAGGTGTCATAGAAGTATATCTCATAAATGAAAATGAATAATATCTCTAACTACCTGTCATAGCAAATAGATTACCATAGGCTTGGGAAAGGATCAAAAACCTCATCCACTAGGCGTAAGCACCTAAGATAAACTATCAAAGAGGGCTTTTAAACGGGTTATAACGTTAGGTGTAGGGATATGATAAACACGGTTTTGTTGGATAAAGGATATTTTACTGGTGGCGAGTTAAAAATCTTGATTAATTACATGTACAATATGGCGTTGCTAAGCCAAGACTAGACTCGACTTAAGCTAATGAAATAAATAACAAAAAGATAAAATAAACATAAAATGAAACGGGATGGTAGTCCGTATGTTTTTTCTACTTTTTTTTTTTTTTTTTTTTTTTTTTTTTTTTTTTTTTTTTTTGCATACACTCTTGCCCTACCATCCAAAATAATACATCATAGGGGCCTCGGTTCTCCCCTTACACTTGAACTTTTACATAACTTTACAATTACTATTCTATCGACTCGAATTAAGATAATCGAAACACTTGGAGTACTTTTAAAATATTTAGCCCATATGGGGGTAATAATGTTGTTCTTTCCAATTACTCCATTACACTAGTACTTTACCCATGAGTCCCAATCGTCCCAAAACAATATGTACAAGGATATGACTCGACTTAGCAACCATGTAATCAATTAGATAATTAACTTGGGGTTTAAACAAATGTTGTCACAATAATGCACTAAAAATGAGTGCATACAAGGTAGGCTAAGGCGATTTGGGTGTACATTTAAGTGGGGTGTAAACAAATTCTAACTTTAAGTAAAATGCTTAAAGTTAGAAACGAAAAGATAGGCTCTAAGGGGTGTACTAGGGGTATCGTGTACTAAAAATGAGTACAACGCAAAGGGTGTGGGGAGAATTACTTGACCAATGTAGCCAATGTAATTATAACAAAAACACAGGTGTAAAACAATGGGTTAATCCTAATGCCTCTTATCATGTAGTAAATCTAACTACACGAATGTAGTCTCACTTGTGGCCTCGGAATGGTCCTAACGCAAGTTCTAGAATCTAAGTACTACCGGTACACACATCATAGCATAAATGCTTTTCCTACCAATTCTAGGGGCGAACCTCACACATTTGGGGGTGGAAATTTTTTTTGTGGTACGGTTTTGTGCTAGTCATATAACTCCTATCCGTGAGACGCTCATTAAGACCAAAGTTTCACTCCTATATGTTGTAAAAAAATTTAAATTTGGCACTAAAATTGCCCTAACAAGTATTTGTCTCAGTTTTATTACACATCTACCATCAAACAAACAAAAATCAAGTGCAATTGTATTCTCTAAGGTATCGTACTTTACCCCCCCCCCCCCCCTTACACTTAAGGTGAACATTGTCCCCAATGTTCAAATAACAAGATGTAAAAGTAAATAAGGCAAAAGAATGAAATCAAATACTCCCCTGATTCGCTCGGTGGATAAAGGGGTAACATGGTTAGATCTTCTTCCAAGAGAATGTAGAAGCTCCAAGACTAAAGCATCGCCAAAAGCTTGATTCCACATACATCTCCTTGTCCAAAATAACCTGTTAAACCTGAGAAAACAAACACGAAAACCTGCATAACATCGGCGGGATAAATCTGTATAAGGATATAATGCTTGTGGAATGATAATTTTGCAGATTCCTGGAGTTTATAAGTTAGAGATTTAATAAAAACTTTTTATGAAAACAATACTTTCAAAAATTTCAGAAAATTAAAACCTGACGCCGTCAGAAATGATTTGACAGAATTCTCATGTTAAGTTTTCGGAAAATTTCTGGAAAAACCTATACCTTACTTCCTGGAATTCCTGCAAAATATCATTATGACTCGATACAAGCATTTGACTCAAACAATTACTAATATGTATGTTAATTTAATATTGTTATGATTCATGTTCATTTGTTCTAATAAACCGATTTGGATTTCCCTAACACTTTTTTTTTTTTTTTTTTTTTTTTTTTTTTTTTTTGCAAAATACCTTTATATGTAGTTAAGAAGAAGTTAAAAACAAGATAAAGCATTTTCACAATTTAGTTTCGAACATGAATCAATAAAAATAAAAATTAAACATACATACGGAAGCAAATAAAATCAAACAAACAAATAAACACACAAAGCAAATAAAGCTTGGGTTGCCTCCCAAGAAGCGCTTTTCTTTATTAACGAGTCTTGTAGCTAGACTCAAAGTCACCGTACATTACGTGACTCCATCATTTGTCACGGTTTCTAGGTTCCCCTTTGATTCTCTATCAGAATCACTTTCATAGTAAAGGTATTTCGGGTCCTCGAGATCAAAAGGATTGTTTTGGTATTTAGAACTAAGCTCCTTAACATGCTTAAAGAATCCACTCGACAGGTCAAAAGTGTCCTTACATCCTCTTCTCACATCATCATCACATAACACGAGTTGGGAACTTAACCCATCGAGTCTTCCATAATCAATCTCCTTGAATTCTCTCATCTTGTAAGGCGTTTGGTATGAGATTTCCCTAATCCCATCGGTGAAAGTCATGATCCCATTGAGCTCGTCCACAACCAAGCTTGTGGCCTTGCAAAAAGGTGCCCCAAAAACAACTTGTGATAACCTGGGATCGATGTACTTTTCGATATTATCGACGATTGCGAAGCTCATAGTGAATGTCATATTTCTTACAAACACCTGTACATCATCATCTATGCCGATGTCATCCTTCCCTTCATGAATCATCCCCCATCTGCAAATGTTGTTATATTGAAACAAGGACATCACATTTTTGGGTAAACATGTGTCAATGTAAACATTATAAAAATGCTTGTGACCAATCATGCAAGGTATTTTGAGATTATTCGGATCATGTCGCTTAATTCGGCCAGGCCTTCTACCGTGTAGCCCCCATGTGCTGCAAATTGCTGATGGTTGATACTCATACACTTCTTTACTGCCATCCCGAAAAATCACTTTCCTGACACCATCGGTAAATAATGCACTACTATCATCCTCATCGAGTATCACTCCCGTTGCTTTATGAATGGTTTGCCTAGAACAAGGCTAGTTAAGGATGGGCTAATGATCGAGTTCATGTTATTAAATACAGTTAGCTTGATATGAAAGAGGAACTTTTCTATCACAATTGGTACCCTTCCTATTACCCCGATGATATTAAACCCTTCATATTTGACCTGTTTGGTGAAGGCTTCGTTATATAGAGAAAGGGATATTGCATTCATAGAAGAGTTGGGGTTTATGTAGGCATCTTTTATAAACTTTTTCCTAGTGGTGCAAGATATCTTAAAGACCCTGGGAGCACCATCCTCTATTCTCTCTCCAAATTCCATAGGCAGCTTTGCTGTGCCCCTCTCAAGTTCCTCCACAAGGGGGCGGTCTAGCAGTCCTGGGAGCCCATGAGGTATTTCGAATTTCTCTTCCGAGCCCTCCTCCTCACTCACCTCTCTTGTACTAGAGTTCTTTGGTGAGTCTAGATAGTCGCCGGGCGCCTCGGGGTTCTTTTCGGGAACTTCACCCTCCATTTCATTATCCACATTCTCGGTTGATTGTTGGTTCAGGTTGGGTTTAGGAATAGGTATTGTTGTAATGGTGTTCACGAAGTGGAGTGGTTTTGAAGGGGTATGAGTATCTCTAGTTTCCTTTCCGTTTTGTGATATGTGTTTGAAGAGTTTACTAGGGTGCTTAATTTTTACAGGAGGGGGTGTTTGGTGAGTCGCCGTGACAGATTTGATCTCATTGACTCGTGCCAACTCACAAGTTGACCTGCCAGCAATGCGATCATTGATAACCTTTAACAGGTTATCAACCTTGTTGTTCATATCAACTTGCTGTTGTCTGAATTGATTCTCAAGTTTGGAGAGCTGTGTTTCTTGAGAGAGAATGAATTTTTGCAGTGATTCCTCGCGATTTTGTTGTTTATGCGTATGCTGATGAGGATAATGTTCAGACCAGGTGAGTGGGGGAGAGTCATTGAATGATACGCTTCGAGTTTGGTTCCAACTAAAATTTGGCTTACTCTTCCATGCCTCATACCTATCTTCGAAATTCTTGGGTCCATAATTAGTGGTGAGCCACTTATCTCCTGCCTTATCGATTCGCGAGGATGCGAATTCTTTGAAAGCCTGTTTGGGGAGTTCCATGCAATCACGAGTATCGTGGGGACCACTACATAATACACACGAAGAAGTGATTTTGTTCACTTGGCTTGAAGGTTTAGGAGCCTCGTAGGATTTCATAAGAAACTTGACTTGGTCTTCAAGTTCTATGATCCTACGGTCGGAAGTGCTTGAATTGTTCGAAGGCAAAGATATTGCCTTGACCGTTTTATTCAAATCACGGGGATCATTCCAACTTTCGTTGTCATAGAGAGCAAGATCTTCCAAGAGAGCCCATGATTGTTCCGCACTTAGATCACGTAGCTTACCACCGGCCGATTGATCAATGGTTTGCCTCGTGGAGAGATTGATGTGGTCATAGAAGATTTGGACTTGGAGCCAAAGTTCTATGCCATGGTGAGGGACTTTTTGGAGTAAGTCCTTGAATCGAGTCCATGCCTCGTAGAGGGTTTCGCCTTGACGTTGTTGGAACATCAAGATATCATTCCTTAGCTTGGTAGTTCTTCCTGGCGGGAAAAACTGAGCAAGGAAACGAGTGGTGAGATCATCCCAAGAGGTGATGGATCCTGCGGGTAGACGCTCTAGCCATTGACTAGCTTGGTCCCGCAGAGAGAATTGAAAGAGACGCAGTCGGGTCGTCTCTCGAGTGGCAACATCAAGGTCTATGGAATCAATGATTTTGAGAAAGTCCTTGAGATGTTGATTAGGATCTTCGGAACGAAGTCCATGGAATGCGCATCCGCTTTGCACCAACCGGATGGTGTCGGATCGCAAGGGAGTGACATTGGCTCCTTGAGTGAGCTCAATGGTGTTTCGATAGCCATGGTGGCTAGGACGAGAGTAGTCTCCTAAGGTACGGGCTCTAGGAGGTGGGTGTTGTTGTGGTGGTGGTTTGTTGGGATCGAGGATATTACCACCTTCCATGATGTCGGATGGTAATGGTTACGAACAAAGAAACGAAGAAAAAAGATAGACTAAAGAAAAACCTAGAAAAATAAAAATCTCACTAGAAAGGAATCTAGTGAGTAGACCTAATAAAATAAAAATTCAACCTAAACAATAACTATTCCCCGGCAGCGGCGCCAAAAACTTGATGCGTGGTTTTACGACCTTACAACAGGTTTTACCTCTCGAGGGATCTCGAGAAGCTTGCAATCCCCACCAGGCAGTGTACCTGACCGATGTAGTATAGTGAAGTGGCAAGTACCGGGGGATTGATCGTTCTCTAGGGGAATAGTGTCCTTAGGATTGAAAAACTACTCTAATAGGTCTAAGGGTGAGGGAAGATTCTTTTTGTATTTTTATATTTTTATGAAAGCAAGTAAAATCTCGGGTTTGAAGGAGTGGGCGGAATTAGTTGCTAGTCAACTAACCCAAATAACTACAATTGCAAATAAAATAAAATGACTGAAAATAAAAAGGGTGTGGAACTTATATGGAGAGAAATGTGTTTACTTAGATTTTCTTACTCCCTAACTATCTTTTACCGGTTGATTAGTGTGTATTAATTGCGTGGATGGCGGGTGTATTCCTTAATACCAATCGTGGGGTGGCGTACGTACTTCCCCAACTCTACAAGCTCCTACTTCACTCCTATGTCGAGCCGGCTAAGAAGCTCCTAACATGGGATCACTAGAATTCGCTCATGCATTAAATACAACCATAATAACCTTAGTACGCATTGGTTCATGTTTCTTAAGACGTTCAAGCAAGTTACCGTATAGGAGGTTAGCCAGTTTTCTTAAGCCTAACATCGATAAACAATCATCCAATACAATTAATAACACACCAACAACCAATAATCAATAGTTAGGTTTCATTAGATCTAAGCAAACACAAGATAAATCTAGCCTAGCATGTTAAATAAAAGACAAGAACAAGATATAATCAAACAACACATAGACATATTGAATGATTAATTGATTACTTATCTTCAATTGAACATGGGAGATCCAAGGGTATGAAACCCTTAAAAATGGCAGAAAAATCGTCTTAGGGTTTCTCCTCACAAAGTTGCACACTAATGACTAAAAATTATGAAAGTATATATAGGAAAACAGATCTGACGGCGTCACGTTATAAAGCGTGACGCCGTCACCTCGCCGCGGTTAGGGTTTTTTAATGGCCTTCTTGACGCCGTCCCCTTTTAATCCTTGATGAACTCAAATAAGTACATTTTATTACTATCATTTATCCTATTAATTTGACTTGTTTTATTATATTATGTATGAGAATTGATACTTAATCGTTTACTTTTGTAATTCTCAGGTAAAAACAAGCATTTGGTGAAACTTGGCGATTTTGGACTAATTATGGAGCAAAACAAGCAAGAAGTTAAGAGTCTACTGAAATGTACAAGATCAAGACAAATCTGCTCCAGATGCGCCGCATCTCACTTATTACATACGGCGCATCACTATCAAGATTTCACAAGATACGATCCAAGATACAAGAGGACATGCGCCGCATCTATAAATGGAGTTACGCCGCATCTTCTGGCGGTGTACGAATATTCCTGAATATATTAATCTTGGACCCCACGCGAAGTTAAGTCAATGCGCCGCATCTACTTATTAGATGCGCCGCATCTTACCCTCAGACAGAAACTATAAATACCCCAAGACCAGACGAATTTCGTAGCACATAAAAAGTTCAACAGTTTTAGAAGACCGAAGTACAGAAACCCTAGGACGAATTCAGTCGAAGTAGCAGCACAAGACACACCTTGAACGAAGATACAAGAGCTGTAAGAAGGTCCTGCATGTGTTTAATTCATTAAGTAGTTTTGTTTTATTGTGTTAGTAAACTTTAATTCATCAGGATTGGTGGCTTGTGTAATGTGACAACGGAAAGATTGCACTCCCTTAAAACTGCTTTCCCATTAATTAAAGTTTATATGTTGATGTCTTTGGTGACTTTTATTAGTGCATTGATAACCTCTGTGTCTAGCTGAGCGTTGATCGGGTCGCCATGCCTCTGCCCTCGCCTATTTATTAGATCGCCTATGCATTCTATCGTCTGTAGAAAAGTAGAAAGAAAGATAAATAGGATAGTCATAAGTAATCATTAAGGGTTTACTCGCCGATAAGATTAGAACCAACGAGAAAGGACTTAATCTCGGTGCGTTGCATCGAACTATACACTTCATATAAAACTAGCAATAAAACAAGTGACAAGCTACTTAACTATCAGGACAGGTCTTCTTATTGTCTCGTGTATTTATCTGTGTACGTGTGTGCTATTCGCTGATTCGTGCCTATTGGTTTAGTTTATGATTTAATTGCAACCAAATCGTGCCAGTCTCTCAGGCTGAACCCCCTTGCGTTAAATTAGGTTGTATAGCTAACATAGATATTAAAATACTGATTAGAATAACTAGATAATACGTTCCACTCTTAGTGATCGACACTCTACTTACCATTATATACATACTGACCGGGTACACTGCTCGTTAAAGTGTGTGTGTTGCTGATAAGTCGGCTAAATATAAATTTAAAACTTGAATACTGCTAAAACCACAACGACATACCGTGGGTATAAATTAGAGCACTCGCACGCACGCACCAAGTTTTTGGCGCCGCTGCCGGGGAGTGAATTGTTATTATCTGTTAATTTGATTAGTATTTTAATTAGGTTTTTATTTTTTAATCTAACTGCTAACTCTGTTGTGTATTAGGTTAAATTGCATTCATTGTATTATTTTGCATATTTTCTGTTTTGTGTGTTATTTGTTTTCTTTTATTTGTGTTTATTTTGGTTTGTTTTTATTTTTCGTATTTTCTGTGTTCTGCTATCGTTGTACTGAGCTTATTCAAACGATACGGCGCATCTATTTTCTTAGATACGGCGTATTGCGTTTAATTTTTATAAAATACAACGCGTTTAATTAATTCGATACGACGCAGCTTTTCCCCAAGATACGGCGTATCTGTTTTTGATAAAAAAATTTTTCTTAAACATTAACGCTATACGACGCATCTGCTTTAGCAGATACGGCGTATCTATTATTTTAATTAAAAACAGTTTTCAAATTATTAAACAGATACGACGCATCGATCTCTGTCGATACGGCGTATCTTCTGAATCAAAAATCTTATATTTTGAAACATAACGAAAATACGGCGCATTAACTTTTGTTAATACGACGCATTTAATTTTATATAAATATCGATTTTTGATAAATAAATTGATACGGCACATTCTAATTTCTAAGCGGCGTATCTATTTTCTGAATAAAAGTCTGATTTAATTTTAGCAATTATAAGATACGGCGTATCCAACTTTTTGGATACGGCGCATCGTCTGCAGATATCAGCTATTTTTATTCTTATATCCGTTTCTATATTCATTAATCTTCTAGCGAACAGATGCTACTGACGATTTTACCTATGATAACAGGTTTTGCTATGGAAGATATGTCAATGAACGGATATCTTGCTAAAAGAACAAAACAACATGATTAATGGATTGGCAATTGAGTGCATCAATTGTCAACGGTGCTTAACAAAGTTTTTTTGGTAAAACACGATTTGAAAGGGATTACAACTAGAGGCGGAAAGTCAACCTTTCAAATGTGATCGGTATTAAGGAGCTGAACGTGAGTCTAACTTGAAGACTCTGGAATAAAGACAAGTGCTGGTCGGGAGACAACCCGGAAAATTTTTATTATTCTGTTCTGAGTCGAGTCAGTCAGGCCCGCAGCAGATACGGCGCATCTCAATCCTGAGATGCGACGCATCTCCTGCACTGGTCATATCTTACTTTATTTTTCCGCATATTTATATTTTAACTTTAAAACTTTTTATCAGTTTATTTTAATGCGGCGCATCCCTGGTTAAGGATGCGGCGCATCTTCTATTCTGATCCGTAATTATTCCAGGCTCGATACGGCGTATCTTCTTCCATAAGATACGGCGCATCGACTGACCTGATGATTTTCATTTTAATTTTTATGTTTTATTTTTCCTAACTACTAATGTATTATGCAAGTTTGAACCTTTCTTAACTTAGGTGTGTTTAAAGTCTTGGTGGTATTTTAGATTCCTGCATTTCCTGTGGATACATCAATTATGAAGCTTAAACGTTCTAATCCACAAGAAAGATGATTTTCGCTCTTATACAAATGGAGGATCATACCGAGCAAATCTCAGGGGAGTTTTTCTGTTCTAATTCTTTTATTTTCCAGTTTTTAACCTTTTATACAAACAATGAGGACGTTGTTTAACTTAAGTGGGGGGATTGGAGAATTAGAACACTTAACACTTACTTGTCCTAAACTTTTCAAAATATGCTTAAAATGTGCTTAATATATCAAAATTAAAATTTTTAGCATGTTTTTGTTTAAGATCTAAGTTACATAGCTGCACACATTTTCAAAAATTGTGATTTTTCAAAATTCACAAATCTATGAGTGTGCCGGTGACTTGTAAACTTTAGAACTTGGCTTGTATACTATTCGAGACCACCATAATAAGTATTATTTTATATAATTGGAATGACTTGTCTAAATTGGTAAATTTCTAGGATTACACCCAAATAGCCTATTATATGTTATGTGTTATTAGCTAACTACACTGGTTAGTTAACCCCCGTATAAACCCTTTTGTTACTCTCATTTTTAGAGTAAGATACCCCTAGAAAAACACTCAGAGCCATTCCTTTCGTTTCTTACACCTTTGTTAAAATGTTTCGTTACACCCTTACACCTTAGCCTACCCTATTCATTATCTATGGTTAGGTCGGGAAATTGCACAATGCAATTGGAGTGAAAGTAAATATTGTATATCTTTGAGTTTATTTTTCGTGTGTTTACTACTTTCACTATTACCGTTATTTCTGAAGTTATGAAAAGTATGGAAAAATTATCCAGAATTATCATTATAGTGATGTGGTGAAATTTTACACATCTATGTTTATGTTTAAAAAAAAAAAAAAAAAAAGAAAAATAGAAAAAAAAAATCGAAAAAATAAGAAAAGGAAAAGAAAAAGGAAAAGTTGGATGTTTGTTTTAACCAACTTATGTAAAGTTTTGTATTAAATGGTTGATATCACCACTAGTTGTTGTATATTATATCTATGGATTGAATGGGAGTTGGCAGTTATGGGAGCACCAACTAAGGTTTATTCTTTGATTGAGATCTTGTTGAGTATAATTCGTGTCTACCTAAAGCGTGTGTTTCAAGTGTTAAAGCGTGAGTTATTCTATGATATGAGTCTTATTCATGGGATGGTTGGGATAGTGATTAACCACACTTAGGATTTTAATTTATCTGTTTTGTTTATTTTTCATTTTACACCAATTTATATCCCAAATATTATCCATACCCTATATTATTCTTTATCCAAACCTTTGATTTATTGAGATTAGGGATTTGAGCAATCTTAAGTATCGTAGTCGTGGATTCGGCTATGTATTTATGATTTTGTCGCCCTTTTTGATATAATATTATTGGTGAAGAGTACTTGGTCCTATCTTTAGCCTATTCGAGTTAAGGATTTGAGCAATTGCAAGTATCGTGTTCGTGGATTCGATCATGTATTTGTGATTTTGTCGCCTTTTCTGGAATTTGAGATCGATAGAGATTAAGGAGAATGATTAACCCTTAACCTATAAACCCTTTTTACCGCTTTAGACTTGTTATTCCTTGGCTTTAGTGGGGGAGATGTGTATACTTGGCAAGCTTATGATAGAATATTCGTCACGACTGGACAGTTAAACAATTAGATTTGCTTTTATCAAATTATTTTATTTTACTTCTAATTCGTTAAGTGTTTGGTTGTGTGATTATGACAAAAATGAATACATGCTTAAATATAAAAATAAATCCTAACATCTTTTAGGATACATTTTCATAAGATTAATTCTAAGGTTTACTTGGGGACAAGTAAAGTTCAAGTGGGGGATATTTGATGAACTCAAATAAGTACATTTTATTACTATCATTTATCCTATTAATTTGACTTGTTTTATTATATTATGTATGAGAATTGATACTTAATCGTTTACTTTTGTAATTCTCAGGTAAAAACAAGCATTTGGTGAAAGGACTTAATCTCGGTGCGTTGCATCGAACTATACACTTCATATAAAACTAGCAATAAAACAAGTGACAAGCTACTTAACTATCAGGACAGGTCTTCTTATTGTCTCGTGTATTTATCTGTGTACGTGTGTGCTATTCGCTGATTCGTGCCTATTGGTTTAGTTTATTATTTAATTGCAACCAAATCGTGCCAGTCTCTCAGGCTGAACCCCCTTGCGTTAAATTAGGTTGTATAGCTAACATAGATATTAAAATACTGATTAGAATAACTAGATAATACGTTCCACTCTTAGTGATCGACACTCTACTTACCATTATATACATACTGACCGGGTACACTGCTCGTTAAAGTGTGTGTGTTACTGATAAGTCGGCTAAATATAAATTTAAAACTTGAATACTGCTAAAACCACAACGACATACCGTGGGTATAAATTAGAGCACTCGCACGCACGCATCAAGTTTTTGGCGCCGTTGCCGGGGAGTGAATTGTTATTATCTGTTAATTTGATTAGTATTTAAATTAGGTTTTTATTTTTTAATCTAACTGCTAACTCTGTTGTGTATTAGGTTAAATTGCATTCATTGTATTATTTTGCATATTTTCTGTTTTGTGTGTTATTTGTTTTCTTTTATTTGTGTTTATTTTGGTTTGTTTTTATTTGTTTTTATTTTTCGTATTTTCTGTGTTCTGCTACCGTTGTACTGAGCTTATTCAAACGATACGGCGCATCTATTTTCTTAGATACGGCGTATTGCATTTAATTTTTATAAAATACAACGCGTTTAATTAATTCGATACGACACATCTTTTCCCCAAGATACGGCGTATCTGTTTTTGATAAAATTTTTTTTTTCTTAAACATTAACGCTATACGACGCATCGATCTCTGTCGATACGCTATACGAGGCAGATTTTAAGCTAATGAAAAGCTATTAAAAAGCTAATATAAAAAATCAGAAAAATATGTAACAACTAGATAAGCTACCAAATATCTTAAGTACCAAATCTCAGCTTATTCTAACTTATAATGATGAAATGAAAAATAAAAAGCATGGGCTGAAAATTGGAAAAACTGAGAATGCAGTTTGCTATAACTACTTGGACTGAATATTGGCTAATCAATAACCAAGGCCTTAGGGGATTAACCTAGTGCTGAGTATGGACTATAATGGACCTAAATATGTTAAATAGGAGGGCTTATAAAGCCTTAGCTTATAAAGAGCTTATAAGCTCAATTCACATCCTGCAACTACTAACAGTGATTCCAACTATCATAAACCTTAGAATAAGCCAAAATTCAACTACAAGAAACTTAAATTAGCAACATTAAGGCCAATCAAAACTCACCTAATTGCACATGAACAGTGAAAGACCAAATTGACCCGTTTTTTACCCTTAAGCCAAACAGCCCTTTAGAAGGGCCTGTTTTGGTTTTAAACTGGAACAGGCCGATTTCAACTATAATCCTTGGTTATTCCTAATTCACTAACTTAATTTAACTATATTGAACAACTTTCAAAAGCCAATAAGCACTCTAATAAGCTGAGCTTATTTTGACTGTTTATGGCTTTTTAAGCTATTTTTTGGAAAATTTAATCTACTAGAATTCTAATTAAATAAAACAAGTAAAAACAATGCTAAATTAATAATAAGCAGAGAATAACTACCTATAAGCTACAATAAGCAGATGAACAGTAGTGGTTGACTTTTGTTGACCATTTGACTATTTGAACTAAAGCAGTAAGCAAGCAAGAACAATATCATAACAAGCCTTTAATAAGCTTAACTAAGCTTAAGGAACATAGAATGGAGCTTCTAAACCTTAAACAATAATTAATTCGAATAACTGAAATAGCATTAAGCCTGAATTACAACTGAAATAGTACAAGGTTTGGAAACTTAAACTAAAACTGAAATTTAAAGTAACAATAAGCTGAAATTAAGCTAAATATTTAAAAGCTTATCTGAATTCAACTACATTACACTTAATTACACTACTCCTATTATGAACTAAAATCTACTAACTCCATTTCTGTGAGTGTGGGGGCTTTTATATTCTTTTACAAAGCTTCTCTAAGTCTTCTGAGAAAATCCCAACCATTGGATTGGCTTCCCATCAATCTTATCCCATAATTCAGTTTTGGCGGGAAATTAGTCTAAGTGGATTTCCAGCTAGAAGGGATTACGTGAAAAGGTATTGTGGGAATTAGCTAAGTTAGGGGGGGGGGAAGGTGATTCGATAGAATCAACATGTATTTTTCCCCAAGGATTTACAAAGGAAATATGTAAATCTGAGTCGTGTCCCAGCAAAGGATTAAATGGAATTTGTGTTCTCGATTCGTGGAAACGTGTCGTGAATAGTAAAAATGAAGAGATTTTGGATTTTTGCTTTTGAAACTGATAAAGTACTTAATTATAAGCACTTTTTATAAAAGACAATATTTTTGAAAACTTAAAATAAGCACAGAAAAAGCAGATTAAGGTGGCCGCTTATAAGAGACGTGATTAAATTTTTTTATTTATTTTTTATTTTTTTTTATTTTTCTTTTTGAAACTTATAAAAAATATTTAACTTTTGAAAAGAGAATATTTTTAAAATCTACTGAATAAGCTAGAAATAAGCCTTGATGATCAGGTCAGTAGGCAAAAAGAAAAGAAAAAACTAAGGCCACAAGCTAATGGACTGATAAGCTATAATAAGCAAATACAGAAACTGAAAAAGCTAAAGCAGACTAATTATAATCTAAATAAGCAAATGGGAACAGAAGAAGTCACAGAAATAAGCAAATAAGCACTGGTCTACTTATAGGCTGTTGAAGCTGTGGTGCAGGGCCAATTCAGTCCAGAGGGCAACCTTTGGGCTTAAAAATAAGCAACAAGATCAGACTGATAAGCCACAAAAGCTGAAGAGACTTAAAGTTCATACACCAAGGATCTCATAAACCAAAAATCAGACCAAGTGGAGCTTATTTACTGCTTAAAGATAAGCTGAGAAATAGCTCAGTTCACTCAAATGAGCACTGATCACTCAGTGTAAGTTTGAGTGTATGAGCAATTTTGAGCTTATTTTAAAGCTCAAATAAGCTATACTAAGGGCTGGAATTGAGAAATAAGCAAAGATCCAGTAGCAAACTATATAGAACAAAAGGAAATAAGCACTAATGAGATCAAATAAGGACTTAATTTGGCCAAAAAAAACTGATGCAGTCTGCACTTTTTGTGTGATCAGACGTGGGGTATTTTGGACTCAAATCACCCAAAACTTAATGAATTTCTACCAAACTTGGAACATGTGCTTTAACCACTATATTGGACCTAAGTTTACCAAAAATAAAGACCAAATAAGCTTTGGCTTATAAGAAGCTTATATGCACAGTCAATGCTCTAAAAATCACCCTATCAACTCAAACTTATGAAATCCTTCAATTCAGCTTAAGAACTCTTACAAATGACTTATTTTACTCATTTTAGACTAGATTAAAGTTCACAAAGAAGCACATGAACAGTAGATGCTATTTTGACCCATTTTAAGGCTTATGCCAAACACTACTTTTAGAGACTGTTTTGGAAATTTTGCACTAGAAACCACCAAATTAAGCTATGATATTGATTCCCTATTGATTATCTAGCTTAATTTAACACAGAGCATCAATTTTAAGGATCTAAATAAGCACTTAATAAGCTTTAACCTATTTGACTGTTTTTGGCTTTTTCAAGAGATTTTAAACTATTAATGAGATAAGCTATAAAGACCTAACACATTTACTCAAATAACAACTCAAAAGTTAAATAAGAAAAGAAATCACAAATAAGAACACAAATAAGTAGTTGGAGTAATAAAACATGAAAATGGAAATTTCTTACAAAATGCTTTTGCTCCAAAACAAGGACAGAATTGAAATCACCATATCACCCTATTGCTTCCCAAGAAGCTCTAAACCATGGCCATCCAGAATTTACCATGCTCCAGCTTATTTGACCAAAGTGCTTATTTTTAGCTTATTTTGACTTTTCTTGATTTTTTTGGAATTTTAAGGTTTAAACTGATCTAGATTATTTTAAACTTATGAAAAGCTTTAATAAGCTTTTATAAGCTTATTGGTATAGTAAACAAGCTTTTAAAAACTCTAAATGGCTTAATTCGAATTAACAGTGATGATGGAAACTTGAGAATTCATTGATACTTTGAAAATTGTAACATATTAAACATTAAACAAACTTAAAATAACTTGGATGGATCACTGAAATCTAAAATTAATAACACTTAAACTTTTTAAACTAAAATACGATTAAGCTAAATTCTACATGCCTTGATAGGCTACAATGAGGACCTATTTATACTATTTTTGAGGTGGGATTTCACTCTTGTGCTTCTCTGAATGATTTGGAGCCGTTGGATGGGCTTACTTTAATCTCAGCTCTTCATATGAGTTTTGGCGCCAAAATGGTGTGAGTGGGAAAACCACTTGGTCCTGATAACTTGTGATGGGAACGAAGCTTTAAATGCTTCTTGGACTGTTAGGTGAAGTGTAGTGCTGAAGAAGCTTGGAGTGGGTTGATGGTGGTTTTGTCAGGGATAAGGGGTGGTTTTGGTTTGGCGGGGGTTAGTTTTAGAAGTAAGGTTTGACTGTGGTCAACCTGGTATTAGTTTAAAACGAAACCGGGTTGGGTTGTTTTTAGTGATTGGGCTTTTTGGTTGTGTTGGGCTGGGTTAACTGTTATTTGGGTTTAGGGATTAACTTTGAATTTGGTTTTAACTTTGAGGGACCATTGTTGTAGAATCTGAAAATCCAAGGACCAAGGCTGCCAAATTCGAAAAGTATTTCCAAGGACCATTTGTGTCATTTTGGTATTTTTGGAGGTTGACTTTGACTTTTGTCTTCACTTGATCAAATGCACAATTGTTGCCAAGTCGATCCAAAAATGCTCGTTTTCGTTCCGTTTTCAATCCTTTGTACCTGAAACACATAAAACATAAACCAAGGATATCTGCAATATATTTTGGGTGTTTTTGGTCATTTATGTGTCTTTTATGGGTGTAAAATGATGAGTATTTACACACTCATCAATCCCCCACACTAAACTATTGCTAGTCCCTAGCAATCCGATCATATAAAGTAATGAAAGGATCAAAAGAATACCAAGCATACCCCGTTTCGACTTTTTATTTGATGCAAGAAATTTAAACTAAAACAAAAATAGACAAAATGCTTGATTTCCAAAAATGGTATCATGGAACGGGATTCACACAAAATGGGTGTCTCCAGGAAATTGAAATCGTCATCCTCTTTTTTATACTCTCAACTAAGCTTAGACTCAATGTGCAAACGTTTTTGTAAAATGCTAACACTACTTATACTAATAATCTATGTAAGCCGAGACTTAACTTTTCACTCCCATAATTTATTCAAGTTAGGTGACTGTGCTTGATTTTTAAAATTTTGATCACAAAAACCGACGTTTTTATAAGATTTTGACTAATACTAGCTGAAAGATAGATTTAAAATTTACAACAAGCAAGTTTCAAAACTTTATTCAACACATCAAAACTTATTGCATTTTGCAATATCATTCTATTTTTGCATTTTGCAATATCATTCCATTTTATTTTATTTTTTTCTTTTCATTTTTTTTTTACTTGTGCAACATAAACTAACGGAGTTTCACGGGAACCAAGACCTTACACCTTCCGGTATAAAGGATCCAAGGGCCGTTACAACGGAGAGTTCCAAGACTCTAAACATTCCTGAAATGAGGATCCAAGGGTGTTAGACCAAGACCTCACACATTCCTGAATTAGAGGTCCAAGGGCCGGTGTAAGAGGGTAGCCAAGACCTAAACGCCTTCCGGAAATAAGGATCCAAGGGCCGATCTTGAACCGTAGCCTTTTTTGCACATACATTTATTACTTAACTTTTGCAACTATGACATATGCTTGTTCCGAAGTTTAAATAAATCTTTGAACTAGTATTTTTCAAAATCGAATATAAAAAAAAATGATTTTGTGTGTTCAAATATTTGAAAATAAGCACTTTATTAAGTCAGATTAGTTGTCTCCTGGGAGGAAAAACCATAGATTACTTATATAAGCTCTAAAGAAAACCAACTATTCTACGCTTAGCATTTTCATTTGCATATATCGTAAAACCTTAGCCTAATCGTTAAGGAAGCAGCCAGATCAACACTCTGGCAGAGTCGGGATTCCCTTTGTTTTAACCTAATCAAGACTAAACACTTCTTTTTTATTGCAATTTCTTATCTAAAAACGAACAAAATTAAAAAAAAATTTTGGCCAAAACGGGGGTACTAGGGCACTAGAAGGTACATATGTGACAAAAATCCCGAGAATTCCCCCCACACTTAGAATTGAATATTGCCCTCAATATTCAAAGTACCGGCTATTATGCCGACACTTAGAACGTAAAAAGGTAATATTAATAGCCAAGTGTGGAACAGAAATCTCTATTTTCACAAACAGGATTAAAAAGATATCCCTAGATAATCGTTAGCAAAGAGATCGGATATTGGGCGGCTGGATTGAAAACAGGCGCATCAATCATCACGATCTAAGGGAAACCTGCAAACAAGGGCAAACAACACACAAACAGAGCACAGTAGAGGAATCCCGCCATACTTAGTGTCAGAAAATAGAAAGAATTCAGAAACATGGGTTGTCACCCATGTGGTGCTAATGTTTTTGTTAACCGAGTCACTAGCTTGACTCGACCCCGAATTCATTGGTCCATGGGAAAAGTTTGGAGATCCGGGACAACCATGGGTGGTATGTCCCGTCCAAAGTAATGCTTCAACCTATGACCGTTCACCTTGAAGTTTGGTCCGTCGTTTTGAGATAACTCGATGGTACCATAAGGAAAAACTTTGGCAACGGTGAATGGTCCGGTCCAACGGGTTTTAAGTTTACCCGAGAAAATCTTTAATCTAGAATTGAAAAGAAGGACTCGGTCACCAACGTTAAAAACGCAGTTCTTGATTTTTGAGTCATGGATTTTCTTTGTCTTTTCTTTGTAGATCAAAGAGTTCTCGTAGGATTGATCACGAAGTTCATTTAATTCATTGAGTTGAACTTTGCGGTGATCACCCGCGGACTTAAGGTCGAAGTTTGCATGCTTTAAAGCCCAATAAGCTTTGTGCTCGAGCTCGATCGGTAGATGGCACACCTTTCCGTACACAAGCTTATAAGGAGTACACCCGATGGGTGTTTTATATGCGGTACGAAAGGCCCAAAGTGCATCATCTAGTTTATCCGACCAAGATGCATGGTTTTCACCTACGGTCCTTTCCAAGATTCTTTTTAAGCTACGGTTTGAAACTTCCACCTCTCCACTTGTTTGTGGGTGACACGCGGTAGAAAGATGGTGAGTGATACCGTACTTAAGCATGACCTTTGCAAATTGGTCATTGAAAAAGTGCGTACCGCGATCACTAATGATAACACGGGGAGTTCCAAACCGAGCAAAGAGAGATTTCAAAAATTTACAAACTACTCGGGCGTCGTTGGTGGGGAGTGCTTTTGCTTCAATCCATCTAGACAAGTAATCGACAGCCACGAGTATGTACTTGTTCCCTCGTGAAGACGGGAATGGCCCCATAAAGTCTATGCCCCAAACGTCAAAGATTTCACAAACTTGAATGACATTTTGTGGCATTTCATCTTTTTGCGAGATTTTCCTGTGACGTTGACAAGAGTCACAAGATTTGACTAAGTCATGGGCATCACGATAAATTGTGGGCCAATAGAAACTGGAGTCAAACACTTTTTTAGCGGTGTAGCGGGCCATGATGTCCCCCGGTGGGTCCATTGTGGCAAGCCTTAAGAATATCAACGGCTTCTTGGCCGTGAACACACCGCCGGATGACTTGATCCGCACAAACTTTAAACAAGTAGGGGTCGTCCCAAAAGTAATGCTTAACATCTTTGAAGAATTTCTTCTTTTGTTGGGACGACATCCCTTTCACAACAAAATTCCCCGCATGGTAATTTGCAAAGTCGGCAAACCATGGGGTACTTGGATCATCCTTTAATGAAGCCATCCCAAGTGTCTCGAGAGGAAATGTCTCGGTAATTTCCTTTTTCTCGAGAACACTTTGATGAGGGTTCTCTAATCTGGACAAATGATCGGCGACGAGATTCTCCGCTCGTTTTTTATCACGAATTATAACATCAAATTCTAGGAGTAGGAGAACCCACCGAAGTAATCTCGGCTTAGCATCTTGCTTAGCAAGAAGATACTTTAGAGCCGAATGATCCGTATACACTATGGTCTTTGATAAGACAAGATATGGTCTAAATTTCTCAAAAGCATAGACAACGGCTAACAACTCTTTCTCAGTAGTGGTGTAATGAGATTGAGCATCGGTCATCGTCTTGCTAGCATAGTGTATCGGCTGAAAGTACTTAGATTTTCGTTGCCCCAGGACTGCCCCAATAGCATAATCACTCGCATCGCACATGAGCTCGAATGGCAAGTCCCAATCGGGGGCAACTAAGATCGGTGCTTCAGTTAGTTTCTTTTTAAGAATTCCGAATGCTTCAATGCTTCAGTTAGTTCCTTTGACGGTGGTGGGATGAGGTAGCTTAGCGATAACATCGACTTTAGCTTGATCTACCTCAATCCCGGCACTGGAAATCTTATGGCCGAGGACAATGCCCTCTTTGACCATGAAGTGGCACTTCTCCCAATTTAGAACAAGATTGGTGTCTTCACACCGTTTTAACATTTTGTCTAAATGGGAGAGGCACGATGAGAAAGAATTTCCATAAACCGAAAAATCATCCATAAACACTTCCATTGTTTTCTCGATCATGTCATGGAAGATGGCTATCATGCACCTTTGGAACGTGCCTGGAGCGTTGCATAAACCGAAAGGCATATGTCGGTAGGCAAACGTACCATAAGGGCAAGTGAATGTGGTCTTTTCCTGATCTTGTGGATCAATCGGGATTTGGAAATACCCGGAAAAGCCATCGAGAAAACAATATAACTCATTTCCCGCTAAACGTTCAAGCATTTGATCCATAAAAGGAAGCGGAAAATGGTCTTTTCGGGTAGCATCATTGAGTTTTCGATAGTCAATGCACACTCTCCATCCAGTGACGAGACGTATAGGAATTAACTCATTCTCTTCGTTTTCAATGACGGTCATACCCCCCTTTTTGGGAACACAATGGACGGGACTAACCCACGGGCAATCGGAGATAGGGTAAATCATTCCGGCATCAAGAAGTTTAAGAACTTCATTCTTGATAACCTCGTGAATTTTTGGATTTACCCTCCTTTGTTGTTGCACTGTGGGTTTAAAATCGTCCTCCATTAAGATCTTATGAGTACATAAACGAGGGTCAATACCCTTTATATCAGAGAGCTGCCAAGCGATGGCACTCTTGTGCTTTTTGAGCACATCAAGAAGTTGGGTCTTCTCCTCATCTTTAAGATCTTTAGAAATAATGACAGGAAATTTGTCGTCATCTTCTAAGAAAGCATATTCCAGATGAGGAGGTAAATCCTTGAGCTCGAGCTTCGGAGGATTAGACGGCTTAATCTCTTTGATTTCTTCGATTTGAATTTCCTTCGAAGGGAGAGAAGATGACAGATCATTATTAAGCAACTTCTCGAGGAGGAGAATATCTCCCTCCGGATCAAAATCGGTATCATCAATTTTCGGAGAAATCGATTCATTTTTGAGACAAGCATCGATCTCTTCCAAAATGAAGTCACTTCCCTCAAACGGAGTGAGAGAAGGGGAAGAGTCGGAAAGAATAGGTTGAGAAGAAGGAGTGGGATCACCACTCGAAGAATTATTTGAGAATCCAAGAACTTCTTGAGAATACTCCTCCGAAGCAATGTCTATGACATCAATTCGATTAACCGAAATAGAATCGTGGTTGGAGGAGTATTTAAAAGTTCGATCAAGATTAAAGGTCACGGCCTCATTATCAACCCGAAGCGTTATTTCTTCGCCATAAACATCAATCAAAGCACGCCCGGTCCTTAAAAAGGATCTCCCTACAATAAGGGGAACCCGAGGATCGGCATCGAATTTAACAACGACAAAATCGGCGAGAAAATGGAACTTCCCTACTTTTACAAAGACATCCTCGGCTATTCCCATTGGACGAGATATAGAACGGTCCGCTAGCTCGAGGGTCATGCAAGTTGGAGTAAGTTCTGGGAGAGAAAGCTTTTCCCACACGGAAAGCTGCATCAGGTTAATGCTTGCACCAAGATCGGCCAAGGCGTAGCATTCAACCATCCCCGGGAAATCACATTGGATAAGAAATTTTCCGGGATCTCCAAGTTTCTCGGAAAGCTTCTTGAGGAGAACCGCTGAGCAATTTTCATTCAAAGGGGTTTTTGCTAGTTCAAACAATTTTTCTTTGTTGCTCAACAAACCCTTAATTGTGGAAGCAAACTTGGGCATGAGAAGTAAAGCATCCGCAAAGCTTATGTCGAAATGCAGATCTTGGAAGATTTGAAAGAATTTCTCCCTTTGATTTGAAGCTTTTTCACGGAGCTTTTGGTTGTTTAATCTTGATGGATATGGAAGTTTTGTTTTGTCGGGAGCTTCTTTAGGCTCAAAAACAACTTTTGGATTAACGGATTGGACAACCGTAGGTTGGACATTTTCGATACTTCTGTTATTAGTAGGAAGTTCCGTGTCCTTTGTCGCCTCGGTCTCACGGTCAACTACCTTGGGAGGAAGAGAGGAAGAGGTAGTTGGAGCCGTGGGTCCATCATAAGAAACACCACTCCGAGTAGTTATCGCCTTTACATCGCCCCTCAGGTTAGCGATCGTGTTGCTAGGAAGAGTACCTGAGCCCGAGGGTCGATCATTTAATGACTTCTTGATTTCTGAGATTTGATTAACCAACAACCGATTGGTTTCATCTTGGGATTTCATGAATTGCTTCAACAATTCATCCGAGGACGTTTGGTTTTGATTAAAACCTTAGTTTTGATTGAAATTTTGCCCTCGGTTTTGACTTTGAACATTCCCTTGATGTTGGTTAAAATTTCTCTGGTTTTGACCTCGGATTTGATTACCTTGATTTTGAAAACCTTGGTTTTGGTTTTGATTGTAATACCCTTGGTTTTGAAAACCTTGGTTCATCCGATTTTGATTTTGATTGAATTGGGAATTTCGGTTTTGCACATTCGGATTTGGATTCTGATTAAATCCGGGTGGTCCGAGAAAATTGTTAGAACGGTAGCTGAGAAGATTACGGTCTCCTTGCGGTTGGTAAGCATTACCTCCCGTGTTAAAGGTTCCTGTAGCACAAACGTTCTCTTGAGTGTAGCCACCGGAGGCTGGGCACTCGGAGTATGGGTGAGGACCACCACATGTTTCACAACTTTGATTCACAACATTTACTTGATGATTGTTGTTGTTTTGAATCTGAGTTTGATGTATTCTTAAGACAGCAGTGGACAAATCATCCATCTTTTTGGTGAGTGAAGCTATCTCGGAAGTAGAAGAAGAAGAAGTAGTGATAGATCTAGTAGACTCATTCCTCTCGGTAGAGGAATCCCAATGATTATGATGGGTGGACATGTTCTCGATTAGATCATAGCACTCTTGTGGTCGTTTTTTCATAAAAGTACCACCGGCTGCAGCATTAATCGTGTCACGGTGTCTCAATGTTAAACCATTATAGAATGTATCTATTATGGTGACTAACAACATGTTATGGTTTGGACACTGATCAATCGAAAGCTTATAGCGTTCCCATGCCTCAAATAATGATTCATCGGGAAGTTGACGGAAGTTGCTTATGTCATTTCTCAACTTCGTCACCATCGATGGTGGAAAATATTTTGCCAAGAATTTTGAAGTCATTTCATCGAAACTATGAATTGAATTCTTGGGAAGACGATCAAACCATGCGGTGGCATGATGCGTCAAAGAATAAGGGAAGAGATATAGACGAAGGGCGTCATCGGTGACCCCATTTTGTTTCATGCTCTGGGTGACGGTAAGGAATTTATCAATATGCTTGTTTGCATCGTCACCCGGCAATCCGTGAAATTGGCAAGAATTTTGGACTTGTTGAATCATGTGGTGTTTAAGTCCAAAATCCGCGGCTTGGATATTAACGGGAGCAATCGGGCCACCCCGTCCGTCCATAGTTGGTTGGCACAACTCCTCCATCGTTCGTAGATCGGGAGCTGGCTCATCATTGTTTGTATTGGCATCCATCTCTTCTTCGTCTTGAAAATCAAGACGTCGACCTCGACGAATAATTCTTTCGGGATTTGAAACTGGTGAAAGAAGATTGGGTGTAGAAGAACGGGTGTTCATACACCACAAAGAAACCAAAATTTAAAAAGAAAAACAAAATTTGAAGATGAAAATATTTTTGGATTTTTATTTTAAAGAAAGATTACACAATATTTTTGGGGTCGATTCGTCAATCGAAATTCATTTCTCACAAAACTATTCGCAGAGTGGCGGAGAAGCAAAGGTCCGCTCGAAAGCTGATTAAAAACCCGCCTCTTTTGGTTTGTCAATTTAATGTCAAACCATCCTTAAACCACTTGTATAGGTTGTAATTTTAAGATAATCCGAAAACAATTAACTTACGATTTGTTATGTTGGATATTTTTATGGGATTGTAAACACTTTAGGAAAAGTGTTTGTGGTGTTTTTTTTAATTTTTATGATTTTTTGGTTTTTTGAAAATATTCACAAAAATACTGAAAACTTCACAAGGAAGGGTTTTCAAAACACGAATCACGAAATTAAAAATTCGCTTCAACCGTCCCCGGCAGCGACGCCAAAATTTGATTCGATGGAATCAACACGTATTTTTCCCCAAGGATTTACAAAGGAAATATGTAAATCTGAGTCGTGTCCCAGCGAAGGTTTGAATGGAATTTGTGTTCTCGATTCGTGGAAACGTGTCGTGAATAGTGAAAATGAAGAGATCTTTGGATTTTTGCTTTTGAAACTGATAAAGTACTTAATTATAAGCACTTTTTATAAAAGACTGTTGGGTTCGTCAGTACCCAAGAATACGTAAAACAAGATTTGAACACAAATTAACCAAGTGTTAACTTAAACCGAGAACAATTCAAGTCACTGAGCGAACAACCTCTCAGTGAGTCATCTTCAGGATGCTTAAGGCGAATTCAAAAGAAGGATTCACTACTCAGGAAGGCGGTACTCCCAGAGTAGGACTTAAGCCAAAGAAGAAGATGATGGTTCAGTGAGTATTGGACAAGAACTCACTGAACCCCAGTCTCCTCAACAACATTAAAGTGATTGAAGACTGAGGAACCAATGCCCGAAGAATAGGCGGGAAAAATAGGGAAAGATCTGAGAAGATAAAAGTGTTAGACCAAACACTCTTCTCTTTTCAGATACCAACCTTCCCTATTGCGGCTAAAAGTCATGGAGTGTCAGCCAACAACTCCCAAAGTCTTTTAGCCCATTCCTATTGGTTTTTGGAAATGACAATTACTATTTGTAATTGTCAGACACGCTACCTCAACAACTTGTAATATTTTAATCACTTATACTTAGATTACTTGTGTATAAATAGATCAGATGGAGAGAAGTTAAGTGTGCTTTGTATATTGAAAGCTTAGAACTTTTACAAAGTAACTTCTCTCCTACAAAGAGTATACAACTCACTGAGATAGCTCAGTGGGTATATTGTTACCACTCAAGCAAAACTTGAGTTTCGATAAGAGACACCATAAACCCTTGTCTATTCAATCCCAAGTGTTTGTTCCGCAAAACACTTGGGTAATAGATTCTTGGAATTATTTCTAATAAGAATTTAAACGTTGAAAAATATTGTGTTTTTTATATTCACGTATTATAACTGTTAGAAATATTCTTTGCATTGATCTCAGTCATAAGCTCACTTAGTTTAACTTAATTGTTATTACTCGGTGTGCTAAGGGAACAACAAGTGGTATCAGAGCCTCTGGTTTATAAAACCTTTCAAAAACCCAGAGAGCCCCAGGTTTTTTAAAACCAAGATCCTAAAATGACTGATACCAATGTACCGCAGTTAGTCGATAAAAAGGGTGGCAGCTATTCTGCTGTAGCAGCCAGACTTAAGGCTGGCAAATTTAACAAATGGAAAAAACGTATGATTTGCTATTTAACTGGGATGGAACTTTACTACATCGCTTGTATCAAGGATGGCCCATTTGTCCCAAAAACTGCTGCAGGGCTAATTAAGCCTGAAGCTCAATGGACCATAGATGAGAGGAGGGTGGTCAATCAGGACCATCGCCTGAAAAGCATCCTTATATCATGTCTTCCTGACGATATAATGGAATCAGTCATCAAATGTACTACAGCCAAGCAAACTTGGGATGACTTGGTAAATAGCTTTGATGGTCCCTTAGATACCAAGGAAAATAGGGTCATGGACCTTAAACTTGAGTACAATACTTTCAGGGCAAAGGACTCTGAAAGTCTCTCTCATACCTACACCAGATACAAGACTTTGATAAATGAGCTATCAAATGATAGTGTAACCTTATCTAAGCATGAGACTAATGTTGGCTTTGTCAACAGTCTCCCTGAGAAGTGGCTCAACTTCTCACAAGGCCTGAGGAATGCTAACCACATTCAGACCCTTGAGCTCCCTGAAATTTATGGGAATTTGTCTATGAGGACAACTTGATCTCAAGGAGATACCCTGACTCAAAAGCTCTTGAGTCCAAAAAGGCCTTAACCTCCACACCCATATCAACTGCTTTCTATTCTAATGGTGTTGTGCAGGATTCTCAAGAGGATTCTGAAGATGAAATTGATGAAAGGACTGGTGAGGAGTACCTGAACGACTTGAACTTGGAATTCCAAGAAAGGGCACTCCTTGCTAGTTCAAGACGTTTCATCAAAAGAAATCAGTCCAACTTTATAAAACCAAAAGCAAATGAGACCACTGAATGCTTTAAATGTGGTAAAAAGGGTCATTTTGCTAGGGACTGTTATTCTAAAACCATCTCAGAACCCTCTTACAAATTTTCAGAAAACAGTTCCTTAGGAACTAGCAAGTTTCAACCAAAAACGTTTCAGTCCACCCAACAATTTCAAAACAAGGGTCAAAAGGATTTTGAAACAAAGTATAGGAAAATCAAAGCTAAACTTGCACTTCTTGAAACTAACCCCATATTGTCTCAGGCTGCTCAAACAACCAAACCTATTCAGACAAAGAACAAGGTTTTAGTAGCTAAAGCATATGATTGGGATGAAGAAGAGGTTTCCTCTGATGAGGAAATAAGAGTTAGTGCACTGATGGCACTTTCTGAAGAGGATCATGTGGCTGTTGGAAAAAGCCATGCTAGGAATGGAGAATAGGTCAACATCACCATGAAGAAGAGGTATGCCAGGGATCCTGTTTGGCATCTAGACAGTGGATGTTCAAGGAGCATGACTGGTGTTAAGGAGCGTCTGCACAAATATGTGGAAGAACCAGGACCCAAAGTGATATTTGCTGATAATTCATCATGTCTCACTGAGGGTTTTGGTTCAGTAAACTGCAATGGTATTGTCTTTACTAGGATAGCTTATGTAAATGGTCTTAAGTACAATCTGATCAGTGTCAGTCAACTATGTGATGCAAAATACATAGTTCAGTTTGATGATAAGCAAGGAACCATGTTCAATGCAAATAAGGAAATTGTCCTCATTGCACCAAGAAGACAAGATGTTTATGTATTAGACATGTCCAGTCTAACTCAGGATGGAACTTGTCTCTTTGCTAAGGCCACTGATACACTCAACTGGCTTTGGCATAAGAGACTCACCCACCTGAACTTTAAAAACATAAACAATCTTGTAAAACAAAACAAGGTCCTTGGCTTACCATCACTTGTGTTTTCAAAGGATAAACCATGCTCATCTTGTGAAAAAGGTAATCATCACAGAGCATCCTTTAAAACCAAAACCAACTTTTTCATCAGGAACTGCCTACATCTTCTCCATATGGATCTATTTGGATCTATCAGTCCAAGGTCTATTAACCATGAGAAGTATACTCTGGTCATAGTGGATGAATACTCTAGATACACTTGGGTATTCTTCCTGATCAAAAAGAGTCAGGCAGCTGAAATAATCATGTCCTTTGTTAGGAACATTGAAAATCAAAATGACATTAAGGTCAAATAGATTAGAACTGACAATGGGACTGAGTTCAAAAATTATGAACTTGAATGTTTCTGTGATGAGAAAGGTATTTCCCAAAACTTTTCCTCTCCTACACACCTGAACAAAATGGTGTGGCTGAAAGGAAAAATAGAACACTCATTGAAGCTGCTAGGACAATGCTATGTGGATCAGTCCTTTCCAACCATTTTTGGACTGATGCAATCAAAACTGCATGTTATACACAAAACAGATCCATCATTGTCAAGAGACATGGGAAAACCCCATATGAGTTATTCAAAGGAAGAATCCCTGACATCAGCTACTTTCATGTCTTTGGGTGTCCTGTGTTTATTCATAATCACAAGGATCACTTAGGGAAATTTGATGCAAAAGCTGATGATGGATACTTCCTGGGATACTCACTTATCTCAAAAGCCTTCAGAGTGTTCAACACAAGGAGACAACAGACTGAGGAAACATTTCATGTTACCTTTGATGAGAGCACTGATGCAATCAGGTTCTCAACTGCCTCAGTAGAAGAGATAGGAATTGATAACTCTTCAAGATATCCTCCTGATGAATATCTTCCTGAAAACAATCCTTCTACTCAGTATCAAGATGATGCTAACCTCTCCTATTACATAATCCCTCACAACCTACCTAACCCAACCATCACTGAGTTTGTTGAGGCACATGCAAACACTGATGAAATTAATCAGTCTGTTCAAAATGCTCAAGAACCAAACAATCGCAGTGATCAGTTAGACACTCAAGATCCAATCAATGATCATGTGTCTACTCCTGAACCAACCCCTCTACCCAATCAGGCCTCCACAAGTTCAAATCAGTATCCAGCACCTCAGGAAAGTTGGACTAGGTCTTAGGACATTGAACTTGTCAATATTATTGGAGAGCCTACTGAAGGCATGCTCACCAGGAGCATGGCTGCTAGTGTAAGAGCAGCCTCAGCCAATGAATGCCTATTTGTGGACTTCATTTCCACAATTGAACCCAAAAGTGCTAAAGAAGCACTTACACATCCAAGTTGGGTTCAGGCCATGCATGATGAACTGGAACAATTTGACAGAAACAAGGTAATGACCTTGGTCAAATGTCCTGAGAATGTCTCAGTCATTGGCATGAAATGGGTATTCAAAAACAAAACTGATGAAAATGGCATAGTCATTAAAAACAAAGCCAGATTTGTAGCAAAAGGCTATAATCAACAAGAAGGCATTGACTATGAAGAAACATTTGCACCAGTAGCAAGGATGGAAGCCATCAGGATCTTCCTTGCTTTTGCTACATACATGAACTTCAAGGTGTACCAAATGGATGTTAAAAGTGCATTCTTAAATGGTTCACTGAAAGAAGAAGTTTATGTTCAGCAACCTCCTGGATTTGAAAGCCATGAGTCTCTTGATCATGTCTGTAAGCTTAACAAAGCCCTTTATGGACTGAAGCAAGCTCCCAGGGCATGGTATGAGACTCTCTCAGCCTTCTTAATCCAAAACAAATTTGTCAGAGGCAAGATAGACAACACATTGTTTATCTATAAGACAAATAATGATGTCATACTAGTACAAGTGTATGTTGATGACATCATCTTTGGCTCAACAAGTTTCAAACTTTGCAAACAATTTGAAAAACTAATGGCAAAGAAGTTTGAAATGAGCATGATGGGAGAACTGACATACTTCCTTGGTCTACAGATCAAGCAGACTGATAGAGGTACCACTATCAGTCAAGAGAAGTATGTAAAGAATCTACTGAAGAAGTATGATCTCAGTGACTGTGCCTCAGTCAAAACTCCCATGGTCCCCCCAAACAACCTTGGTCCTGATCTCACTGGTAAACCAGTAAATCAAACTCTCTTTAGAGGAATGATAGGATCACTGATGTATCTACTTGCATCAAGACCTGATATCCAATTCTCAGTATGTCTATGTGCCAGATATCAATCTGACCCAAGAGAATCTCATATCACTGCTGTGAAAAGGATATTCAGGTACCTGAAAGGCACTCCAAACATTGGATTATACTATCCAAAGTGCTCAGGGCTTGATCTTAAAGGATACTCAGACTCTGACTATGCTGGATGCAACATGGACAGAAAAAGCACCTCAGGCTCCTGCCAAATTCTTGGTGGAAAACTAGTCTGTTGGAGTGCTAAGAAGCAACAATCAGTTGCCTTGTCCTCAGCTGAGGCTGAATATGTTGCAGCAGCTAGTTGTTGTGCAAATGTACTCTGGATGAAAAGTTAACTCAGTGACTATGGAATTCAGTATAAGATGGTACCCATCTTTTGTGATAACACAAGTGCAATTGCAATCTCAAACAACCCTGTTCTTCATCAGAGAACAAAACACATTGATATTAGATATCATTTCATCAGGGACCATGTCATGAATGGTGACATTGAATTACACTTCATCCCTACTGAATATCAGTTAGTTGATATCTTCACCAAACCTTTGGATGAACCAACTTTCACAAGACTGAAAGCTGAATTAGGAATGTTGGATATTGAGAATCAGTCCACTGATTGAATCCTTCCATCTGAAGTGTAAATTCTTAAAACCTCAGGTCCATGAATCAATGTGTACATCAGTGAAAACAAATCACTAAATCCTCAACCTCAGGAACTAAACCCAAGTTCCTGAAATCTTTAGGGTTCAGGAACTAAACCCAAGTTCCTGAATCCTTGTAGCTCAGGAATCATTCCATATTCCTGAATCATCAGTGACTAATCCCAAGTCCCTGAAAAAACCATCACTGAATGAAAAGTCGTTCAGGGCCCTGAAAAGGACATTCAATACTAACTTAAATGCTCTAAGTATATAGTTAGTAAATGTCTGAGGTTGGTAACTGAATTCTTATTTAATATAAGAATATTTGTTCTTTTTGCCTTTCTGGCTTCCACCTCTGGGCCACCACATTCCCACTTGGCATTTAATGCCTCTCCAATCACATTACAGATATGTGATGACTCATCTCTGCAAATTACACTTTTTCAGAACTGCTCAACTGTTCACCTTGACTGTTGCGCCAAACCAGGGAAAAGTGAAGTGTTGGCATTAAATGCGGATCCCAAAACATTTTATTCAAAACAGTTTCCTATAAATCTTTTTGAATAAATTAAATCCGCTTAATGCCTAAAGTACCCTCCACTTCAATTCCCTATAAATACCCTAACAAAAAAGAACACACACACGTCTATTAGAAATTTTAAGCAAATTCTGCCCATTTTTTCTCTCAAAACTAATAGTGTGTGTTCTTAGCTTTAAGAAATCCCCAACCATCTTTGTTACCAGACTTACCAACAAATATGGCTTCTTCTAAAGCTGTGACATACGCCCCTAATGTGGATTTCACATTGGAGGGTGTAGACCTCACCAAGAACAATGTGGTGGGAAACTTTTCCTATCCACAAAAGTTCCCAGCCTACAAGAACGTTATGAAATATCTCCAAAACTGTTTTCTTGCAAAGGCATTTACCAAGACCCCCTCGGTCATCTACCATGACTACCTGAGGGAATTCTGGTGTACTGCTGTGGCTACTTGCCCAAAAGACACCAAAGAATCCATCATCACATTCACAGTGATGAATGGGAAAAGACCCCTTTCCCTGGATTACAACACCTTCATCAAGGCCACAGGTCTTGATTTTGCTGAGGCTTTCGAGCCCAATCCCACTGATCAAGAGGTCAAAAATGAATTAATCCTTCTAGGACCTCATGACCTCAGACGTCCTGATCAGTCTGCTGGAGCCTTATTGGAGAAGGCTCCACTAGTCAAAACTTGGTTCCACCCAGTCTGGAGGATCCTGATGACATTTTTCATTCAGGTCCTTGGGGGAATAAATCCTCAACGGAGCAATTGAACTCATCACAACAATTGATGTTGTTCAGCCTCCTGGAAGGTACAAAGATTGATATCGAAGGAATAATCTTCCGAGACCTCGTTGCCAATCTCTCAGGAAAATCTAGGCAAAAACATTTGTCTTACCCTAGGTTTATTTCCTGTGTGCTTCAGGACCTTCTTGGTTCTGACTATGAAAGGTCTAACGTCGAAGGCACAAAGCCCGACGTCTTGCATAAGACCAATTTTTCTAGTGGCATCCCTGAGGTAACACCCATTGCCCTGACCACCTATATGATGGAGGTGATTCAGGGGGAGAACGCTGTTTCTCCAGTACCTTCACCTACAAAGAAGGTGAAGAAGACTAAAAAGGGTCAGTCCAGTAAGGTGGTTAAACCCAAATCACTCGCCACTGAGACTGATACCGAAAACCAACTAAACCTTAAAAAGAGGTTAAATGTGGCCCAGACCTCTGAGACACCCACTACAGAGACCCTCCTGACCACAAAACAAAAGCCAACGGAGGGCACTGAGCAATCATCCTCAGTGTCCTCGGGCAAACCCTTTCCACATGTTCCCACTGATATACACAAGTCTGAGGGATCAGGAACATTCACCATTTCACATCCCCATGAAGGAACTGACAAATCACAATCAGTTCCTGAGGGAGAAAAGGGTTCTAAATCCTCGGTGGGGCAGCACTACTCCACTGAGAAGGGGACCCACAACCTCTCACATTCCGATGAAGGAACTGATAAATCACACTCAGGGCCTGAGGGAGAAAAGGGTCCTAAATCCTCAGTAGGACAACACTATCCTACTGGGAAGGGGACCCACAAACAATCACATCCTGCTAACGTTCCTGATCAATCACACTCAGGATCTCAGGGAGTTAAGGATCCTAAATTCCCAAAAGGACTGTACAATCCTGATGGGAAGAGGGTCCATCAATCATCACAATCAATACCTAGTGATACTACTGGAAAGCACCCATCAGTAGTTTAAGGTGCTAAGGGGGACAAAGACTCAGAGGGAAAGAAACAACTCGCTGATATGGAACCCATCAACCCCTCAGGCGGATCCATTCACTCAGGAACTGCCCCCAAAAGCCAGGCTGGTATTACCCCAGTTATTATGGCTAGTCAGGCTGAGCAAACCCACTCAGTTATTATGACAACGGGGTCAGGACCTGGCCAAACCAAAGGCGAGTCTTTTAATAAAGAGGAGCCGGTTGAAATTTTGGGTATTGAGTCCATGGGGGACTTTCAAGCTCTTCTTGAGTCTGATGAAGAGCTCAAGGAAGAGAGTGAAGAGGAAATTTTTGAGGCAGGTGAGGATATGGAAACTGATGTACAATCTGAACACTCTGAACAACCTGAACAATCACATCAGTCATCTCCACATCCAAGTGAAGAATCAGAACCTCAGGCTGCTGGTTCTTCGGATACTGACAACATCCTCACCAAGTATGACAACACTCTTCCTCTCACTGAGAGACAATTGGTCAAGTTCCTGCTCAAGACTAACAAGGCTCTCTTCCAAGGTCTGACTGAAGAAATGTTTGACCAACATACTGAAGCCGCTGTTCATTATGTAAACCTAAAAGAATCAGTGGAAGCCCATCATGATGATGAAAATGAGCACATGTCATCTATCTCCTTCTCCCTGACGAATCTTGATTACAACTTAAAATTGTTCAACGAGGCTCTCACCAACTTACAAAAGAGCATTGAAACAATTCAAGAGTCAGTGAAAGATGACCTTGAGCTAAACAAAAAAGTTCTTCAGGCTTCAGAAACTTACCAGCAACAAACTTCACAGTTGACTGAGCTGGTAACTATGCTGAGATCCTCTAATCTTCAGGGACTCAACTCTTCAGTAGACTCCATCCGATCTTCTCTGGGTCTTATGGAGTCCCACATGGCTTCTTTGGCATCATATTCTTCCTCCATGGCTTGGAATCTTGGGCCAAGGATGACTGCATTAGAAGCTTCTCAGGCTTCTCTTGAGACTAAGGTCTCAACTCTTCAGGAGGACACCTCAGACATCAAGTCCATGATGACTGAGATCTATCAGGCCTTCAAAGGTCAAGCTCCCTCAACTCAGTGAGCAAACCAACTCTTGCTCTCAATATGGGTCAAGTAACAGTTGAGGGGGAGAATGTCACTGAAGAACCCCCACAACCTTAACAAGAACAACCTCCTTCTCACACTGAGGGGGAGAATCCTGAAGCCATCACTTCTTCATCCCACCAAGACAAAGGCAAGGGCATTCTAACAACCACTGAACCTAAGCCCACAATCTTAGTGCCTGCCTCCAAGGAAAGAAGGCCAGACCCTGATGAACCAGTCAGGGTTCCTTATGAAATCAATGGGGTAATGGAACTTCTCACTCATGCTGAAATCCAAGCTCACATAGAGAAAGAGGAGGCAGCAAAGAAAGCTGCTGAAGATGAAAGGCAGAACAAGCTTGCTCTCATTCAGGTTGCAAGTGAAGAGGCTAAGAAGATTGGGATTGAGGCAAAAGACCTTGCTAAAAGGAAAGGTGGCAAGAGCTTTGTGGAAGCTCAGAATGCTGAAATTGCTGCCCTCAGGAAAAGAAGGGAAGAAAGAATGAAAAGGACTGAAGAGATCAGGCAAAACAGGATTAAGAGATATCAGTGGATCATGACAAACAGGTTGAAACCAGAACCAATCACGGATGTCAAGATTCATCGAAACACCACGCCTGCCACTGTAACTGTCTACAGAGGTGCTGAAATGAGAAACTTTGATGTTCATACCCCCTTCAGATTCGCCGACTTCGGGATCACTGAATTGGATGACTTGGGTCCAATATTAGCGAAAAAATCAAATGTTGTGGTCCCTGGTCTGTTGAAGTCCCTGAGCCTGAGGTATGAAAGATTGACAGCAGCACCTCAGGAACTTGGTATTCCATCTCTTCTTCCTGCTACAGCTGAACAGCCTGCCCCTTCTCAGTCTTCTTCAAGAAAGAGAAAGAAGATTGAATTTGAGCCTGAGATCAAGGTTCCTGGTCTTGACTGTAACAGGGCTCTCCCTGAAGGTGTTCCATTCAGGAACAATATGGTCATTTAATAACCTGAGAGAGGTATATTCTTTATTGATGAGTTCGGTGACCAAGCCTTTCAGAGATGGAGTGATATTGATCTATCAGGGATCAAAGCCATGGTTGGTTTTCTAATGATGGCCTCCCCACTCAAAACTTCTGAAAATACGAGGTTTTGTCAAGATCTGAAAAGGAAAATCCGAGAGCACCCTGACTAACAAGAACTGCAGTCATAGAAGCCTAAGCTTGAAGCCCTTGGGATTAAGTTGAACTGATGAATCTGCCTGACTACCACCACCACCACCTTTTTGTACTTAGTTTTGATAGGACTTGTAATGATATCAATAAGATGTTTTTATTATTTCAGTGTCCTTATTTACATTCTAGTACATTCAGTATGAGTAGAAGTCATTAGCTCACTCATTACTGATCAAAACACTTGGAATAATTTATATTCAAATAGGGGGAGATTGTTGGGTTCGTCAGTACCCAAGAATACGTAAAACAAGATTTGAACACAAATTAACCAAGTGTTAACTTAAACCGAGAACAATTCAAGTCACTGAGAGAACAGCCTCTCAGTGAGTCATCTTCAGGATGCTTAAGGCGAATTCAAAAGAAGGATTCACTACTCAGGAAGGCGGTACTCCCTGAGTAGGACTTAAGCCAAAGAAGAAGATGATGGTTCAGTGAGTGTTGGACAAGAACTCACTGAACCCCAGTCTCCTCAACAACATTAAAGTGATTGAAGACTGAGGAACCAATGCCTGAAGAATAGGCGGGAACAATAGGGAAAGATCTGAGAAGATAAAAGTGTCAGACCAAACACTCTTCTCTTGTCAGATACCAACCTTCCCTATTGCGGCTAAAAGTCATGGAGTGTCAGCCAACAACTCCCAAAGTCTTTTAGCCCATTCCTATTGGTTCTTGGAAATGACAATTACTATTTGTAATTGTCAGACACGCTACCTCAACAACTTGTAATATTTTAATCACTTATAGTTAGATTACTTGTGTATAAATAGATCAGATGGAGAGAAATTAAGTGTGCTTTGTATATTGAAAGCTTAGAACTTTTACAAAGTAACTTCTCTCCTACAAAGAGTATACAACTCACTGAGATAGCTCAGTGGGTATATTGTTACCACTCAAGCAAAACTTGAGTTTCGATAGGAGACACCATAAACGCTTGTCTATTCAATCCCAAGTGTTTGTTCCGCAAAACACTTGGGTAATAGATTCTTGGAATTATTTCTAATAAGAATTTAAACGTTGAAAAATATTGTGTTTTTTATATTCACGTATTATAACTGTTAGAAATATTCTTTTCATTGATCTCAGTCATAAGCTCACTTAGTTTAACTTAATTGTTATTACTCGGTGTGCTAAGGGAACAACAAAGACAATATTTTTGAAAACATAAAATATGCACAGAAAAAGCAGATTAAGGTGGCCGCTTATAAGAGACGTGATTAAATTTTTTTATTTTTATTTTTATTTTTTATTTTTCTTTTTGAAACTTATAAAAAATATTTAACTTTTGAAAAGAGAATATTTTTAAAACCTACTGAATAAACTAGAAATAAGCCTTGATGATCAGGTCAGTAGGCAAAAAGAAAAGAAAAAACTAAGGCCACAAGCTAATGGACTGATAAGCTATAATAAGCAAATACAAAAACTGAAAAAGCTAAAGCAGACTAATTATAATCTAAATAAGCAAATGGGAACAGAAGAAGTCACAGAAATAAGCAAATAAGCACTGGTCTACTTATAGGCAGTTGAAGCTGTGGTGCAGGGCCAATTCAGTCCAGAGGGCAACCTTTGGGCTTAAAAATAAGCCACTAGATCAGACTGATAAGCCACAAAAGCTGAAGAGACTTAAAGTTCATACACCAAGGATCTCATAAACCAAAAATCAGACCAAGTGGAGCTTATTTACTGCTTAAAGATAAGCTGAGAAGTAGCTCAGTTCACTCAAATGAGCATTGATCACTCAGTGTAAGTTTGATTGTATGAGCAATTTTGAGCTTATTTTAAAGCTCAAATAAGCTATACTAAGGGCTGGAATTGAGAAATAAGCAAAGATCCAGTAGCAAACTATATAGAACAAAAGGAAATAAGCACTAATGAGATCAAATAAGGACTTAATTTGGCCAAAAAAAACTGATGCACTCTGCACTTTCTGTGTGATCAGACGTGGGGTATTTTGGACTCAAATCACCCAAAACTTAATGAATTTCTACCAAACTTGGAACATGTGCTTTAACCACTATATTGGACCTAAGTTTACCAAAAATAAAGACCAAATAAGCTTTGGCTTATAAGAAGCTTATATGCACAGTCAATGCTCTAAAAATCACCCTATCAACTCAAACTTATGAAATCCTTTAATTCAGCTTAAGAACTCTTACAAATGACTTATTTTACTCATTTTAGACTAGATTAAAGTTCACAAAGAAGCACATGAACAGTAGATGCTATTTTGACCCATTTTAAGGCTTATGCCAAACACTACTCTTAGAGACTGTTTTGGAAATTTTGCACTAGAAACCACCAAATTAAGCTATGATATTGATTCCTTATTGATTATCTAGCTTAATTTAACACAGAGCATCAATTTTAAGGTTCTAAATAAGCACTTAATAAGCTATAACCTATTTGACTGTTTTTGGCTTTTTCAACAGATTTTAAACTATTAATGAGATAAGCTATAAAGACCTAACGCATTTACACAAATAACAACTCAGAAGTTAAATAAGCAAAGAAGTCACAAATAAGAACACAAATAAGCAGTTGGAGTAATAAAACATGAAAATGAAAATTTCTTACAAAATGCTTTTGCTCCAAAACAAGGACTGAATTGAAATCATCATATCACCCTATTGCTTCCCAAGAAGCTCTAAACCATGGCCATCCAGAATTTACCATGCTCCAGCTTATTTGACCAAAGTGCTTATTTTTAGCTTATTTTGACTTTTCTTGATTTTTTTGGAATTTTAAGGTTTAAACTGATCTAGATTATTTTAAACTTATGAAAAGCTTTAATAAGCTTTTATAAGCTTTTTGGAATAGTAAACAAGCTTTTACAAACTCTAAATGGCTTAATTCGAATTAACAGTGATGATGGAAACTTGAGAATTCATTGATACTTTGAAAATTGTAACATATTAAACATTAAACAAACTTAAAATAACTTGGATTGATCACTGAAATCTAAAATTAATAACACTTAAACTTTTTAAACTAAAATACGATTAAGCTAAATTCTACATGCCTTGATAGGCTACAATGAGGACCTATTTATACTATTTTTGAGGTGGGATTTCACTCTTGTGCTTCTCTGAATGATTTGGAGCCGTTGGATGGGCTTACTTTAATCCCAGCTCTTCATATGAGTTTTGGCGCCAAAATGGTGTGAGTGGGAAAACCACTTGGTCCTGATAACTTGTGATGGGAACGAAGCATTAAATGCTTCTTGGACTGTTAGGTGAAGTGTAGTGCTGAAGAAGCTTGGAGTGGGTTGATGGTGGTTTTGTCAGGGATAAGGGGTGGTTTTGGTTTGGCGGGTGTTAGTTTTAGAAGAAATGTTTGACTGTGGTCAACCTGGTATTAGTTAAAACGAATCCGGGTTGGGTTGTTTTTAGTGATTGGGCTTTTTGGTTGTGTTGGGCAAGGTTAACTGGTATTTGGGTTTAGGGATTAACTTTGAATTTGGTTTTAACTTTGAGGGACCATTGTTGTAGAATCTAAAAATCCAAGGACCAAGGCTGCCAAATTCAAAAAGTATTTCCAAGGACCATTTTTGTCATTTTGGTATTTTTGGAGGTTGACTTTGACTTTTGTCTTCAATTGATCAAATGCACAATTGTTGTCAAGTCGATCAAAAAATGCTCGTTTTCGTTCCGTTTTTAATCCTTTGTACCTGAAACACATAAAACATAAACCAAGGATATCTGCAATATATTTTGGGTGTTTTTGGTCATTTATGTGTCTTTTATGGGTGTAAAATGATGAGTATTTACACACTCATCAGAAGGCGTGTAGCAGTGAAAAAGCATGGGGAGTGGTGGTTTTGTCAGGGGAAATGGTGGGAGATGGTGGTTTTGGGTGAGTGGGTTTGACTGTGTTGTTGACTGGTATTAGCTAAAGGATAAAACGGGATGGGTTATTATGTTTGTTTTGGGTTTAGTTAATTTAGGTTTAGGGTAAATGGGTTTAGGGTAATTTGTGAAAATAGGTTTTGGTTTCGGGTTCGTTTTTCCAAGCTCAATCCAGTGCCATATCCCGGGGTTGACTTTGACTTCGTCTTTTTTTCATTAAATGCTCAAATGGTGTCGAGTCGATCCGGCAATGTCCGTTTTTGCTATTTTTCCCATCCAAGCTCGGTTTTATCCACTTTTGCCTTGTTTTTAATCATTTTGTACCTGAAACACATAAAAACACAAACCACGAATATTTGCAACAATAATTGATCTATTTGGGTGTTTTTGGTTATTTTTGTGTCTTATATGGGTATAAAATGATGAGTAAATAGGCACTCATCAGTGT
>CP139507.1:97996858-98022983 GCA_021014915.2 Artemisia tridentata subsp. tridentata | reverse complement strand
AATATATACTTCCCAATAAATAAAGAAAATTGAAAACAAACAGAACGGAGGCATAGACACAAGACAGACCCTTATAAACGATAATTAAATAAAACAATAAAATTGTCAAAAAGACTTACTAGATCACCAACGAAGATTAGCAACGCAGCACTAAAAAGCCGAGGCACGTATTTGACACGCTCCCTCAAAACAGATTTGCTATCTGTTTCCCAGGATATAACAACAGAAATAATAAGTTGTACTGTCGGACTTAGCAAAACTGCATGGAATTTCACCTTTTCAGATGCGTATTCTATATGTTGAAAATCTCTAATACTTATTGGCTTGAACTGTGAAACAACTATGAAATTAGGGCCTCTATTTATACACAATAGACTCCCTCCAAGTTTACCCATCCCACTAATGTAGAATAGAGAACAAACGAAAATTCTTCTTTAAGCATGTACCAAATGCCTAACTTTAAGACACGATATCTCATTCACATCAACTACATTTTTGACACATAAAGGCTCATTACGAAGCTCTCCTCGAAGAGAACTCGAACCTACAAACTATTATTTATATATGTGACACGTACATATAGATAATTGGGTAACCGCGGTTTCTGACCTTTTGGCCGACTAATCCACGGGGTTTGAACCCACCACCACACAAACTCAAGCCAAGTAAAGCCCTCCCTTTTCAGGAGGTTGGCGTGGCCACTTCAAGGTTGTTTGCACCTAGCAGGAATTGTACTTGAGGCCTCACACATTTTAGAGTGATAGTCACAAGCGCTTTTCCCACTAGGCCACCCTTGAGTGGTTTACATATAGATAATTGTGTCCAAAGTTGGTTAAAATTCACTTTTGCCAACAAAATTTTCCAACAATCCCCTACATGAATGGAGATGGGTCGTAATACACAAAAATACGATGAAATTTCAATAGTTGAATCTTTCAAATGATAGGTAGGTGCAACCCTTTGATCATTTCCTTGTGAAATGCACTTAGCCTCCTAGGTGTCACTAGATGCGGCGTCTTTGAACTGAGCTATTGTTTGTGTAGATGAAAGTACACTTCACACAAGACTCTCCCTGACATTTTCAAGTCCTCATAGTCATGTTCATTATGGTCCTGAACATTAGCCTAGTTCTGCAAGAGCTCTTAGGAATTGTGTCCCCCAAAATTCCCTTCGAAACGACCCCACTTCTCTCTCATATAGGTTATTTCATCTTGAATCATTAAAGACATATGCTTTGCGATTTTATCTTGAATCATTATCTTCGCCGATTGCTGTTGCCACCACTTACCGCCGCAACCATTACGAGCTTGTTGTGCTTTGCCTTTGCCGCTGCCTTCTCCACCATCACAATCATAGATCTATTGAAAAGATCTTAGCCGAGACCTTTATGTTCTGTAAAAGAAACCAACAAAAGGTTCTGAGTTGCATTAATGGTTCGGTTTAGATAAGAAAAACAAGAAACAAATGTGGTTTATTTTTTCGAAGGTTGTTGTGATAGTTGTGATTTGGTGTTTGGTTTATAGCAGAAAGAAAATTATTAAAGGGTCTTATTTTGTTTGTTATTCTGGTTGCAAAAGACAAAAGAAGAAAAGGCATTTGATTTGTAAGGTTCGATTTGTGTAGAAAGAAAGAAAAGTCGCTGCAACTTTTGTGAGAGGATTAGGGTTGTGTTGAGAAAATTTAGGGTTATATCTTATAAAAGTGTTTTTCATAATGTCAAATTAGGGTAGGGTAATTGGATTGGGCTGGTAGTTCTTAGGTCCGACTTTTTGACTTATCTAATTGTTTGGACTTTTACTTGGGCTGCTAATTCCAAGAGGTCCAAGTTTACATTGTTGGGGATTGCATTAATATCAAGTGATTTGGATTTTCGGAAGTTATATATATCTCTACTTCTCTACTATCTCTTCTCTATCTCGACTTCATTACGGAGAATAATGTATTTGAGACTTTTCCTTAAATTAAAAGACTTAAAATTCAAACAATCTTACTTGCTTAAAAAGGACAGAAATATGTAACTTTTGCTATTAAATAAAACCACCAAAACTAATAAACACCCTGGTCAATAATTATTAAAAGCGTAGAACCGCTAAAAAATCATTACTTTGAATAATGATTATGAAAACTGTGTTACCGCATCTATCAATTTACTCTATTATTAATTTAGATGTTTAGCTTTAGAAAAAGATATATATGTGAAACGCCGATAAGGTTATCATCACAGACACGCAACACCGTCGATAAAGTTATTATCATGAATAATGTATAATCGAAAGACACCCGTTCCTCGTTACATATCTGTGCGTTCCTTGGATTTGTTTTCCTAAACATATAAATGAAAAACATTTGCTCGTCATAAAATTTAGTCACAGGGTACCCGCCGTCACATTGCGCGGGTACCCTGCTAGTCTTAAATGATAAATTCAAATTCCATCATAGAGTTATCTATAAAAGTCTGTTTGAAATACTTTCAAGATTTTCAAGACATAGCTTCCCACGTAGCGTAAATACATCCGCTCTAGTGGATCTAGATTCTTTTATGTAAGAATCCATATTTGCATTACTCTATCATTAGATTGCAGTTGGATATATACTAAAATGCAATATCGTAAGTATCATAGTAATCATGTAATACTATTCAAATGGTCATCACTTGAATTACTGGTATATCTACTTAACCTGGTTATAACTACTAAATCATGCCTCACACACGTCATTAGACACATAAGAAGCCCAATATTCTCTGAGTATTCAAAATAGGCAACACCTGTACCTCTATATTAAATAGATTTAAAATGATGTTATCGGAGTTCAAGCTATGCCGGAATCCCCCACATTGAACCTCTCAAAAACCAATGCAGTTTATGTCAAATCTTGACTCCAACATGTCATTATTGGATTTGTTCATCTTGTTATCACTTCTAGTGCTAAGTATACCATCTATGTATAGACACAAGATTACATATGTACTATACATCCATTAATAATGAATCCACATTCTAACATGACGTGGTAAAAAAATTGATGTCATTGTTTGGGAGCTTTTTCTAAGCCATATAATGACTTAACAAGCCTATAAACTTTACTCTATTGTCTAGGAGACATGAAAACCTCTGGTTGGTTCATGTAGATTTCTTCTTCTAAATCGCCGTTTAGAAATGCCATTTGGTAAATTTCCAAATTTCTTAAAGTGGCAATAGCAAGTCCCATCGAAATAGAGGTTATTCGCGTAACTAAAAAATATGTATCAAAGTAATCTAGACCTTCTTGTTTTCTAAAACATTTGATTACCAATCTTTCTTTATACATATCAATGGTGCTATTGACAACCTTTGTAGCTGTTAGCTATAAACCATTTGTAGCCTAGTGATTTACAACTAGAAGGTAAATCCACGAGCTCTGATGTATTCTTTTTAGAAAATAAAATCTATTTTACTTTTGATAGCTTCTTTCCACTGAGGCCCTATAAGGAAGTTACCATTTCTTTGTAAAAGAAGGTTCATTTTTTACCAAAAAAAGAAACAAAATCAGGTTCAAAAGATTTCTCTATTCTGCCCGTTTGCTTCGTCTAGGTTCACCTATTCTTCCTCAGTTTGATCTTGTCTCTCATCATGGAGATCAATCTCTTTTTGTCTCTTATCATGAACAACATTATCATTTTGGTGGCTCTCATCATGAAGGAAATCATCATTTAGTTGTCTCTCATAATGGACAACTTTTTCATCCAGTCTAGATGAACTTACATCCTCTTTGGATAAACAAGGAAACACGGTTTCATAGATTGAAAGTTTTCCTTAATTACATTATTGTATCTTTGTGTATATTTAGATTTCTCGAATCATAAACAAATAAATGATAAGCACTAATGTTATGAGCATATCCAAAAAATATGTAATCCACAATTTTGGGTCCAATATTTTGAACCGTGGGTGTAAGTACTTATAGGATGGTTTTCTTCCCATCCATAATTCATAGGAATTATCATCTTTTTCTTACAAGGGATCTTATCTAAAAGATAAGTAGCCGATATAATTGCTTTCCCCCACATGCCATGGCTTAACCCAGGACTTTAACAACATGGCATAACCATATCTTTTAAGGCATGGTTCTTTACTTTCAACATTTCTGTTGAGGTGTAAAAGGAGCAATAAATTTGTGTCTTATTCCATGTTTAGAACATACATTTGGAAATGGAGACACATATTCACCTTCGATATCACTTCGAACCACCTTTTTTTCGATAAAGTTGATTCTCAACTTATTTGTATAGAACAGTCTTGTCTATATCCTACTTTCAAGTAAGTATAAATAGCAATATTTTGTACTACCATCAACAAATATGATGAAGTACTAGAAAATTGCTACATTAGTCGGTGTCAATTTCAAATCACATAAAACCATGAGAATCATAACAAGGGGTTTGGTTATTTTTCGTTCAACCGAGCGAAAAGACAATTTTGTCAATTTGGCTTCAACCCAAGTTTTAGTTTCGTAATTTGTGTCAGTTTATTTAATTAAACAACGTATTGAGTTAAAATTAACATGTCCGAGTCGGCCATGACATACATTTAAAGAGTCAATTCATACTCATTTTATTAAAATGGCCATAAGAAAAAATTACATTCAGCTCAAAGTTATTTGATTCAAACACAAGATGAAAGCCAAATTTATCAAGCAACCATCCGGACACAAGATTGCTACGAATCTTTGGCACGTACAACGCGTAGGTTATTTAAGCTCTTTTCCATATGTGAATTTCAACATCACATCTCCTTTTCCCCCTAATATTAGCAGTTGTAAAGTTGCCCATAAATTGCATCATTTCATTTTCAACTGCGTTGAAAGAGTTAATGAAACACTTATTGGTATATGCATGACATGATACTTAAGTGTTGATCCACCATTATCTAAGGTCAGATCCCACCATTGCCATAATTTTCTTGTCATTCAGGCCATTTACCGCATAGTTATGGCATATAAAATCTAAATGCTTCAAAGCATCTGTCGTACACATAACTCGAGTATCGGTCTCCCTTTCATCAAGTTCGGGAGCAAATCCTTTAGATGTCACTCGTGACATTTCAAATATTATGTTAATACAAGATTTCGTGATTAGTCTAAAACTAAATTTGGAATAATTAACAACTTGCTAAATCACAAAGTGTTTCTTAACAAAAATGATTAAATCGAATTTTGTTTAAAACACCAATGTTTTGTGAGATCCGTTATACAAAACCGCTTTTAAAGAAGTTTTTCGATTAAATAATTAAAGAATATCTTCTATTACATAATGTCTCTTTCACCAACATTGTCGTTTCTTAGTTCTGTAGTTCTTCTCGCAATATTCTGGACTATTAAGTTTGTTATTGACATAATTGTGATAGGGGTTCTAATAAGTATTTGGGGTTTTTATCCTACTTTACCATAGAAGACCTTTTGTTTCAAGCAAGTTTCTCCTGTCAACTTATTTAAATTAAAAGCAACTAAATGATCACCATTTTATTATTCTGAAAACGCATCTTGCATCTCAATTGATATGCAACAGGAACACTAGTTACATCGGCAGGACTCGTTGCAAATGGAATGTCACTGGGAGTCAAGAAGCTCTTTTCCGTTATAATAGTAGTAAGAAGATGGTCGACGAGACTAATAGCTAGAAAACTCCTTTTGCATGCGGAAGCAAGGTAGCAAAGATTGTATTACCAAGTACATGACTATCGATCCAACCTTAAGGAATAAGAAAGAATTGCTAGAAGAATTCTAAGGGACAGCAAAGGCCGAGCATGAATCATAAAGTAAATCACAATGCCATGTGTGTGATCACTGCATTTTCTATCCATGCGACTTGTGGGTAAATAGCCTAGTAAACTGATGTAATATGTAATGCCACATCACTAAGGGTGTGTTTGGTAGGGGATTCGAAATAAAGGAATGGAATGTCTATGATTATTAATTTTTGGTCGATATATATTAGTTTCAGATTTTGAATCAAACCATAATATTAGCCATACTCAAAACACCTCTATTGAGGTGACTATAGAATCATTCCATCATATTATGTACTTTTTAATCTTCTTCACCAAATGTGCTAATTCTTGCTGTCAAAATTTCAAACTTACACCTTCAATCTTGTTCTTCGTCCTCCAAGCTGCATCACTTCATATTTGTAAGCTCATTAGCTTACCATCTTCGATGGTCATATTCTCCCATCTTCACATTGCTTATGGAACATGGTGATATATTCTTCTTTTTTACATTTTATTTTTTGTTTAAAAAATCTTATAAACATTACCAATGAAATCTTGTTCATTGTTAGGCTCCCTATTGAATTTGAGGAAACAATTTTCTTAATAAAAGGTCACCAAGGATGGCCATTACAAATCAATAATCATGTATAAAGTTGGATGGATATAATTCTGTAATAGGGTTACTTACAGATTTTGATGGTGGGGTCTAGGGCTGTAAACGAACCGGACGAACACGAATGCAGCCTTGTTCATGTTTGTTCGTTTAATTTTATCTGGAAAAATAAATGGACACGAACGCTTAAACGGACGAATTTTCTTGTTCATGTTCATTTATTAAGAAAATGAGTTGTTCATGTTCGTTTATGTTCGTTCATTAAGACACTAAATGAACATTAAATGAACATAAACGATTGAACATAAATGAACATAGATAAACAAACATAAACATTAATAATTTACGAGGCCTTACGAACCTGTGCGATTCACCGGCTGGGTCATTGGTTGAATTTTTACGTGTTTTGTATGTAATGTTTGTGCAGATGTTTAAATACTTTTTATCAAGTTTGCGTCAATGTTTGTAATATAAGTTTTATATAATCAGTTATATGTAATGTGCAGATGGTTGAATTTATATCAATGTGTTATAAAGATTGTGTCATATGTTGTTTGTTGCTTTTTGAGAAGCGTATAGTGTTTTTTTTTTTTTTTTTTTTTTTTTTTTTTTTTTTAGTATAAGTTTTAGATAATTAGTTATATGTAATGTATTGGATTTATTTTAGTTGATTTGGGCTTAATGTTTCATAATATAGTATTGGTCTTAGATGACTTACATTCCATACAAAGTAATTGGGCTTTGTTATGTCGAATGGTACAAAAATGAAATTTCCATAACTTGTTTTTTTGTAGTTACTTAATATTGCAAAAGTGTATCTAAGTGTTCATGGCGTAATATTTGTGTAAATTGCCGAATATATAACAATCTATAACTAAGGTTGTCACGGGAGATCTTTGTTGGTTGTTGATTGTTCAGACCCGTGCGTTACACCGGTTTTTGTTTCCAATAAAATATTGAACTCTTGCTTATGTCCTAAACTTAACTTTTTTTAATTTGTTATTATAATTTACAAATGAGTTCGAGTAAAAATTATGTAGTTTTTCCTTTATATTCATTATTCAAGGTGATAACCGTAAGAAAAGTATTTATTTGTGTTTCTTTTATTTCATTTCATCAATTCATAAAAATATCCTCTTTCATGGTATCTCGATGAGCTCTTCTATAGGTCAATTTACTAAGCGACAATAGATGTGGCTAACTTATTAAACCAAATAACTCTCTAAGTATGAAAATGAAGTCGCATTTAGTTTGACCAATAACACTTCAAATATGTACATTTTTATGGTTACAAACGACTAATGATACCGTCAATCATAAGATATGATTGTTAAGATCGTTTATAGCTCAGATTTGTTAGATCTTTATCTAGGATAACAATAATAATGATTAAACAGATACAATGCACAGTGGAATAACAAAAGAATCATTATTATTATTGAGAACAAGGTTTCTTGTCATCATCTCTACCACTAACAAATACAAACACCAAAAGCCCCAATGCTATGTGATCAAGTATAGCATGGTTACACTCTAACAGGGATCTATGATCTTTGAGGCTTAACCAAACACGAACTCTAACCCTAGGCGTCTAAACAAGAACCATATGCCTAGGTTTACACACGCTTTTATGATGTTACATCTTGACACACACAAAAACCTACGTCCCTATGTCTCTTTATATATTAGAGACATTAGGGTTACAAAGGGATAAGAATAAAAGAAATCTTCCTAACATATAGAATATATCCTGTATCTTCTTACTTTTAGAAGAATTCTCCTTTGTCTTCTTTAGTCCTTCATCTTTCACATTTTGTCAATATCAACTCTAAATATAATTCCCAACAATCTTCCCCTAGTTGATATGACAAAACCATGTATGAAAGATGTCGTCTTCCCCTTAATCCATGCATATCATCAAGGATCTTCAAGCTGCAATCTTCAATATCTTCTTCCCCTTTTTGTCATCATCAAATAGGGGACAAAGGTAAGCAACCTTGATCTTTACAACCACTAATCAATATTACACGTCCAATCCATTTTTCCAATGTCTCAAATTACCCACCATTAAGTTTTCCGCACTAAAAATGAACTTGAAACAGTAGAAATCAAAACTAGCAGTAGTAATACCAATTAGCAGTAGTAAAAACCTTCACCCCGATGTAGCATATAAATGGTTAAACATTTTAACACTTAAGCTTCCCCTGAAACCCATATGTTAACCATTCCTTGAATCTTCAATTCTGTAGACTGTATGTATTGAAGAAGAAAACTAACCATTACTAACTTGTTGCTGAAGTAGAATAACCCAAACTCATGTCTTAAATATAACTTCGAACGTATACCCAAACTGATGTATAAGGAGATCGCAATCCCTTGACAATGAACACTGGGCACAATAACGTAACTCCTTCAAGTGTTCGTCAATTCGTTGATATAATAAGAACACAAACCCAAGTAATTCCACTTCATCTTCAAATAAGTAACAAATAACCTTCTTCACCAATAAGAACGAGCCATAAATCTTTAAAGAACATAAACCAAAAATCCAAAAATCAAATCTCTCCTGGTGTGTGTCTTCACTCGTATGTGTGTTGGAACCAATCTGTTTCAATTCTCCAATCAACCATATGTACTTCCCCTCAATTAGTGTATCTCATGCCGCCAATGTACCACTGACTCATGAAGAAAAAAAGCTCACTGTCCAAGCTAGGAATATAAAATGTATTGTGAATAGAATAGTATGAGAAGCACATCATGCACATGAGAATAGAAATCATTATAAATACCACCGTCCATTGTTTAGCAATATTTGGACTGACCCATGATCTTCATATATTATATTCCCATGGTAATCCTCTCATTCCACCGTCCACGTATTTGGACATAATATGCATGTATAATTCTCATCAGTAGACTCCATTCCATTAAACAATCATCTCACCGAGTGCCATGCAAAAACAAATAAACAATGCGTAATTCTTACTAAGTTCACCGTACAATGAAGAATTACCACCAGTAGATAATCATTCAAAACTCTTCTCTTCACGTAATCTTCCACTTTCTTTGACAACTGAAATCTTTTGCATCTCGAATATAAGAGCAGTACAAAGAATAAGCTGAGCAGTACAAACTATAGAACCAACAGTACTAACATTATACTTGGGCAGTACTAAGTGAATACACAAGTAGTACAAACTCGCGGGCGAGCAGTACTGACTGGCGTTGAAGAGCAGTACTAATAAACGAACATAATGAGCAGCTTCTTCTCCATATAAATCAGTGAACCATAAACGAATCATGTACGAGGTTAATAATTTTCAACCAATAAACACAAATCCAATTCTTTAGCCTGATCCCACTTGCAAAAGTCAACAACACACAAACAGTTAATAACCTCTGACCTTCGTATAATTAAATAATCGATTTAGAAAACAACAGATCGAAACCATGTGCAAACTAACGTCACCATACCATGATATTGTAGTACAATATTTGTCTAAGGAATAAAATACAAGATATCAAACCGACCTACGTTCACGTTTCTTTGAGTCACCAATTAGATCGAAGCAACTTATGCACAAGACGCCAATCAACAACATACGCATATATCCAACTTCCATGATGAATTAACAAGTATTGAACCAAATTCAAGAAGTTCAACCAAGAAAACCCTAAAAAATTCGACATACCAATAACTGTTCTGCAGTAGATTTCGACAAGCCATAACTTCCAAAAGATTGCTCAGATTGAAGATCCCTTCGGTCAGAATCTTCCTTGATATATGGAGTATCTCCAGTAAAAAATTTAGCATGATCCAACAGTTAACGAAAAAGTTATCATCGTTTGAAAACTGACCTGCAGAAAGATACGAAAATTTTTCCATATTCGAATTTTTTTTGTTTTCTTCAAGAAAACCTTGTAGATCCAAGATCACGAGCCCCTTGTCTCTGATACCACATGTTAAGATTGTTTATAGCTCAGATCTTTATCTAGGATAACAATAATAATGATTAAACAGATACAATGCACAGCGGAATAACAAAAGAATACAAACACCAAAAGCCCCAATGCTATGTGATCAAGTATATCATGGTTTCACTCTAACAGGGATCTATGATCCTTGAGGCTTAACCAAACACGAACTCTAACCCTAGGCGTCTAAACAAGAACCATACGCCTAGGTTTACACACGCTTTTCTGATGTTACATCTTGACACACACAAAAACCTACGTCCCTATGTCTCTTTATATATTAGAGACATTAGGGTTACAAAGGGATACGAATAAAAGAAATCTTCCTAACATATATAATATATCCTGTATTTTCTTACTTTTAGAAGAATTCTCCTTTGTCTTATTTAGTCCTTCATCTTTCACATTTTGTCAATATCAACTCTAAATATAATTCCCAACAATGATTTACAAATAACATATTTTGATAACTAAATAAGCGTATAATAGCATTTAAATACATCGGTTTAATATCACTTTAATCCTTTATCTTGCACTTTTGCGCTATATCACTCTCAAGTAGTGCTTCGCTCATCATATGTACCAACTAAAAATTTGTTCACTTTCAATGTACCAAATATATCATGTTGCAATCTACTCTCTTTTATAGCAACTGCCAAAACATAAACACAATAAACTCATGAAAGTAAGCATAAATATCCATTACTCAATATAATGTTTGTGGCCATACTGGCTAGAAATGATTTATGATATCCAACGTATTTGCTAAGCTTTTAATTAACATTGGGAAAATAAATGTGAATTTACTTCTTTGACTATTAATAAATATTATTGTATATGTATGATAAAATTATTGATGGCGAAACTTTTGATTTCTCGCAACTAACAACTCACAATTTCTAATAAATTCTATTTATTGATTAATAATAATGTTTACTTTGCAAGAATAACAGATTATGCCTTATCTTAAATTCATCATTATTAACTGCAATAAATGTATACGGATAATGGTCAAACATGAAATACATGGTAACTTCAAAAAAATGAAAATACGATTACACATTTATCACACAACTGCTTGTTTTTTGTGGCTTTAGTAACCTTATTTATGTATGAAAAAAAGCCAATCCAGCCATCTTTGAAGCCCAAATAAACACACGGTATTATTGTCCCATCCAATAAGATACATTTACCCTAACATCATTCATTTCATTCAACCCTAGACACACACATTAAACTAACCGCCCCCTCCTCCTAATCTCTCTCCCATCATCTTGCAGGCTCCAACTCTTTCTCATCTCATAAAACCAAACCAACTACTAATCTTCTTCATCCTTTCCAACTGAAAACGCAGTAGTCATATCTTGCATACACCATCTCCATATCATAAAATACCCACCAACCAAAACCCTGATGCTATGAATCATACACCTTTCGTGTTTCTTTAATTGCAACCCGAAGAACAAATGAAGAAGAAAGAGCTAAACCTTTTATGCAGTCACAACACAAATAAAATTCGTCCCTCACCAAGATCTTTCCTTCACTTCATCCAAACCGAACGCAGAAAATCACTAACTTTTTTCTCAGTAAAGATCAATTCTTTTTTCCTTTATCACAACTGAAACTCACAACAACTCTCCAATGGATTTTATCTACTGAAAAACTGAACCACAAACCACAAAGAACCAAGCACAATTTTTAAGCTTAAGATCTTTTTAGAAGGTCTCGGGTAGGTGTTGTTTGTGTTTATATTGTTTTTTTTTTTTTTTTTTTTTTTTTTTTTTTTTTTATTATCGTTTAAAGATCAATGATGGTTTCTCTTTTATAGATCTTTAAGGATCTTTTATTGAAGTTGAAATAACCATGAGATCTTGTGTCTTTTCTTTTTGTTTTTCGAGTTCGGATTGTGTGTTGAGATGTGATTGTGACTGTTTATACCGGCCATGGCTTGTGTTCTTCTTTATTTTCTTTTAAAATTCAAGTCTTAGTTGTGTTGAGGATGAGACGAATTGGTTGTAGTTATCTTTTGTTCTTTTGTCTTTGGTTGTGAAGGGATTACGATAGATATAGTTGTAGTTGTGGTTTGTTTATTTGATGATGAGTTGGGACTGTGATGAGGTTATTGTTGTTGTCCAAAAAAAATGATGGTTGTGAAAATGGTGATAGTTTCTTATTTATAATCTTCAAAAATCCAATTGAAAAGTCCCAATTAAAGACTTAAGCAACTGAAAAGATGAGAACCGGATCATTAAAACTGCAACAACAATGGTTGAAGCTGGTTCGACTTCTTTTTGTCTATAGCATTTAATCTCAACTCAAAACTATCTTCCACAATTTCACTTCAAAAATGGTGTCATTAATACTCCCCAATGATTTTTTGAACTCAATCTTTAAATATATAACAATATATAGTTTTATAAGTGTTTTTTTTATTTAAACAAACTAATTTTAAAATTATACAATTAAAAGATATGATATACGAACATAAATGAATAAATAAATATAAACGAACGTTAACGAACGCATAATCCAACGTTCACGAACATAAATAATCGGACGCGACTTTTGTTCGTATTTGTTCATTTAATAAATAAACGAATATAAATGAACTTTTTACCGAGCTATTTATGAAATATTCACTGAACGCTCAGTTCGTTTACAGCATTATTGGGGTCAGTGATAATAAAACCCAAATCCAACAAATGAAACCAAACAACTGAAATGGAATCACTAAGGGTGCGTTTGGTATATGGTAATCGGAATGAGGGAATACTTTCATTCCGAAATAAGATGTTTGTTTTACTACTTTGAATCAAAAAATTTGCTATGATAAAAATTTGCTATGATACTCAAATATAAAGCATACTCCATACTAGGGGTGGCAAATTCTGACCCGACACGAAACCCGACCTGAAACCGACACGAAAATTAACAGGTTCGGGTTGAGTCTAAATAGATTTTGGGTCGGGTTTGGGTCGACCCATTTAACCCGTTTATTAAACAGGTCAGGTTCGGGTTGGGAATAAATTAAGCGGGTCAACCCGCTAACCCGTTTAAGATTTTTTTCTTTAATTAAAAATTATTTATATTTTATTATACGGGTTAAATGGGTTAAACGGGCCAACCCACAAACCTATTTAACTCGTTTAATGTGCCAACTTTAGTATATAAAAGGGTTACATGGGTCAACCTCGAAACCCGTTTAATCTATTAAACCCGTGTGACCTATTTAACCCGCCAACCCAAGTATATATACGGGTTAAATGGGTCAGGTTCAGGTTATGTGTAAACAGGTTAGGTTTGACATAGCTGACCCGATTAACTAAATGGGTCAGGTTCAGGTTGGGGTTTTCTGACCCGCCAACTGGTCAACCCGAACCCGAATTGCCACCCATACTCCATACCCCACCCACTTGCCTCCTATGAAAACTATCATACATGTGGGATCCACTTTATACCCAAAATCATACCGATTGTGATTCATAGAATCATACCAAACGCACCCAATTCATATCATTCTATCTTATTATCAAACCTATACCTATAGTGATTCCGAAACTTGTACCAAACGCACCATATATCTCTAATTTTTAGTTATTAACTAAATGTAACCATACTTTGTGAGAAGTTGACCAATTAAACTTTAAGATGACATTATTACTGGGGCTAACCAGAGTCAGCATTTAAATGATACATTATGTCGTGGGATCCATCTAACTGTTTTCATGGCCTTGTTCCATCAACACCAAACGTTAACGCCAACTTAATAATATTCAGTAAAAGATTATACTAGTAAGAACTTAGACAAAATTTGAAATCATACTAAATATTCAAAAAAAAGTTTTATACATACTATATTATACAGAGTTTACTGAAGTAAGCATCAAAGTTAGGGTTTATAAGAGTGTCAGAAGGTCATTTACTCTTTTCTTCTTTTTTTGTTTTTACTTATTTATCAGCCTGAATTTATATGACATGATCTAGCCATAATTTATCTGTCATCTTCACCATCTATTGCATTATAACCTTCAAAAGCAGAAACCATCGACAATATTTTTGCACGGGTTTTATACTAGCACAATAATATACTAATACAAAAACTTTTTTGCATAAACCGTCGACAATCTCCTTTGCACGATTATTATGTGGAAATCTACTTAAAAATCAACGAATGTGTAATACAATAATTAGGGATATTGTAGGACCTTAGATCTAACCTTATCACACGATATAATAAGCACATATGGTGACTTGAGAGAGAAGTATGTATGTCGTATATATTAGAGAGAGAAAGTATAGAGATGAAGAGAGAATTCTTATTAATAAACATACACAATGCACACTCAAGCACACACCTAAAATGACACATTTGAGGTGTTTATATAGTAAACATAACACTCCCTAAAGGGCTTTCCTATGGGCCTCGTTTGGATAGTGGATTGGACAAGGATTACAACATAACTAAATAGACTAGCTTAGCTTAACTTCTAACCTATTAGCTTAGCCCAATCCACGAGCCTATTGACTATTCTATTACATACTCTACGACACATTACAAAGTTATAAATATGTAAATGACCATCACTTTCTATTAAAGCTAACAATCTCCCCATAAGGGATGGTCATTCAAAAGATGCACCACGTGATTAGGTCTTTAGTCTTCTTGTTCTTGAACTTTGTATGTCGTCATAGAATAGTCTTGATTCTTTGTTCCTTCATGCTTTGTGATCTTCGAAGTAACTTCTTTTGATCTTTCTTGCATTTGATCAACATCTTCACAGGTTTGCATTGTTGTCATTTCTAACATACTCATACTTCTTTGAAAGGCTTTGAACTTCATACTTTTGTCTTCCTCAGTTGATTCATGAGCTTGTTCTTGACTTCTTGATTAGCTCTTTGACTTTGGCATAACTCATTGTCTTAACTTGATCTTTTGTCTTTGAACAATCTTTGATTTGACCTTCTTGAGGATGAACTTCATAAGTATGAGTATGTGGAGATGTAGATGTTAAAATATATGAAATGATGGTGTACGGTCTTTCTCCAAGGGGACTTTCATCAGTACCTGCATAAATATTGTTATTTGAAATCACCAATCGATCACGGTGGACTTTTCTTAGAGAATATGTTAGTGCAAGCAGTCTCGTTGGGGAGATTGCTAGTGCAAGCAATCTTGTTTGTTTTGATTGATGACAAACATGTAACTTGATACATAGCGTAAAATGTACAAGTTACTTGTAATCTTATATTGTCTCAACATACATTCAACACCTCTCGACTTCTCAAGTCTTCGTATGATACAACACAGATATGGAAAGATTTGGTAGATATGGAAAGATATGGTAGATATGGAAAGATTTGTGAAAAGCTTTTCTGTCTGACACCCGCGGATCCAAATGATATAAAGGACGGATCCAATTTATGGGATCCGCCAGATCCGCTGGGCATAATTCTTGTTGGCTATAAATAGCATCCCATTGTATACCTATAGTTTCATCCAACTAGAACACACATTTCCTTTACCCTTTTCACACACTTAGATCATTAGCAAAACATGTAGATTCATACATTAATCACCCTTTACATAATGATCATAATGTTACTAACTTTCATCATGTTGTAAGCATACATTGTTAATGATCCTGTGAAGCAAGCTCAAGATCATGAGACATCATCCATAGCATACTTCCTGATCCACCAAGAAGGTTAGAAGATCTTGAAGTCATTATCCACCATAGCATTCCAACATATGAAGATTCAAGAGTACTTGACATCCTCAATGATTGAAGACTTCTTATTCAAGAAGTTCATATAGATTAGTCATTTATATCCATTGAACATATATGTCATGGATCATTGTAAACATCATTTGTATCAGTGAGTATGGTTAGTGTTTTAGTCCTCAAAACACAAAGAGTGTCGGGAGTGGTTGTACCCTTGTAAAGAACCCGGTGTTTAGCTTAGTACCGGAAAAGGAAGTAAGCGACGTTAGGTTGGTTCTACCTTAAACTAGAACTCGGTGTTTAGCTTAGTACCGGAAAAGGAAGTAAGCGATGTGTAAAGGTTTTCTCCGCCTAAGAAAGGGAGCTTGTTGATCTAGTGAAGTAACTCTCGAGTTGGGTACTCGGGGAGTGGAGTAGGGCGGAGAGGAGCTCCGTGACCGAACCACTATAAATCATTGTGTTTGGTTTGCGCTTTCTTTTACTTATCTCTTTACTTTTATGTTTGCATTATGTGATTGCTTGTGTTGTGATTATTTGATAATACTTGTGTGACAACTTGGTAGTCAGAAACTACAACAAACATCTTTCATATTAGAACTAGCCAAATTGGAAATTTGATACAACAAGTTTTAAGTTTAAAAACGGTAAACGTATTCACCCCCCCTCTCCGTTTTCACAATTGGTATCAGAGCCACGTGGCTCTCATTTTCAAAACTAATGGTTTTTAAAATGAAGTACGATCCATGTATCAAATTACCATTGAAGCAGAATGTAATATGAAAAATGTTTCGCAAAGTATACTTAGAAATTTTGTTGTTAAATATTACTTTGTATACAAGCTTGAAGATGACTTTGAAAAATCAAGAGAAAAGATTTCTTAAAAAGATTAAGTGTCAAATTGTGTGCGTAAAGCTAATTTACGAAAAAACGGGTTTTAAAGGAGCGTTTGGAATAGCTATTAATATAGCTAAAAAATCTCTTCGTAAATGTTTAGATAAGTCACATAATTAGAAATGTTGTTAAATATATGTAATATATTTTAATATTAAATCTAGCAAGTCCTAAACGTTTTCCTTATGTCAAAATACGAGTTTAGGTGAATCTGGTATAGGTCCCGGCGGATCCAAATCACACAAAGGGTGGATCCCTAAAAAAGGATCCGCCAGATCCGTCTGTTCAGTGTACGTTTTTGTCAAACTTCAAAAAATCATAACTAATTAACCGTAAGTCCGTAGAAGTCGTTGATGAGTGTGTAAATACTCATCATTTTATGCCCATTTTAGACCATAAAAATACTAAAAACGGCCAAATACACCAAATTATACTGCAGATATCCTTGGTTTGTGTTTTTATGTGTTTCAAGTACAAAAGGATCGAAAACAGAGCAAAAATAGACAAAACCGAGCACAAGATTGGAAAATCATGAAAAGCCGAGGACGGGGAAGAAATTTATAAGTTTGGACCGGGATAGTGTTCAAATTATCAAAGTCAACCTCAAAAATGCCAAAACGACACAAATGGTCCTTGGAAATAATTTTAATATTTGGCAGCCTTGGTCCTTGGGATTTTCAGATTTCTACAACAATGGTCCCTTAACTTAAACACATTCCTATCCTAATCCCTAACCCAAATAACCCAATCCAAAACCCGGATCCAATAACCAAACCCACCCTTTCTTTTTAGCTAATAAAAAACCAGTAAAACCTTATCCCTCCAAAACCATTGCTGCTGACAAAACCACCATCCTGACAAACCCACCCCCTCACCATGCTTCTTTTCCTGTCACACTCCATCTTCCCCCACTAGCTACTCCCTCACGTGTGTACCAATTCACGTGGCTCAGTTTAGCTAAAAATCCACTATAACCTTTTTCCCGCAAAAACTCAATTGGACGGCCAAGATTGATTTAATCTAATCCAATGGTGGGGATTTGATCAGGAAGGATGAGAGAAGCTTTTGGGATGATTATTTAAAGGAATGAAGATACCAAGAAAAGATTGTCACTGCTTTAGACCAATTCGTAGTGTAGAATATGTTTAAGTTCTGTTTTTAAGCTTATTGTTCTTTAAAAATTATGTCTTATCTAAAATCAAGATTTGTAATTTTAATTTAAGTCTGAGTTTAATTTCAAAAAAACCCTTGTATTGCTTTAGTTGTAATTTGAGTTAAAGTTAATTCAGTGATTCGAAGTTTTTGTTGTTTAAGAATTCCAAAAGCCTTTGCTCTGTTCCCTTGTAGCTTTGGTTAAGTGTAATTGTTGTTTAATGCTGTTTCAGTTTCAAATTAGTCAATAGTCAACATAAGTCAAACATCAGATTTTAGTGCTTATCTCTGTTTTCAAAATGTTCATTTAGGATTATTTTAGTTAGATGGTCATTAGTGTTCAAGTTTCAAAGCTCATTTTAGAATCTAGCAGTTTTAAACTCCAAACAGCCCCTTTAAAGGACTGTTTGGCACAAGGTTCTAAATGGGTCAAAGCTGACCTCTACTGTTCATGTGCACTAGGGAATGATTCAATCTAGCTTAATCTAGTTTGGATATGTTGTTTGTCAAGAGTTTTAAGCATTCTTGAAGGATTTGATAGTTTCAGATTTATTTTCCTAATATTGAGGTTGTAGACTGTCCATTTTAGCTTATTTATCTGATAAGCAGTTTTAGGTCCTATTTCAGAGTTTGTAGGTTCAGAATAGGAGTTTTAGTTGATTGTCAAAAGTTGGTTAAGTTTCATGCAGGTTTGAGTTACTTTTGGTCACTCTCCATTGCTGTCTGCACAAAAGTTTTAGTGCAGCCTGCATCAGCCCCTTATAGCCCCCTTTTTAATCTCAGTTTTAATCTAGTTAAAGTTAGTTTTAGTTCTTGATCTTTTCAGCATAAGTAGCTTATAGGATAATCTTTATCTGTTTGAGCTTTTTGTGGAATTTAGAGCTCTTTTGAGAGCTTATTTTTAGTCTGCAAATAAGCCTCAGTAGCATAGTTTGCCCTGCATCAGTTTCCCTTTTTGTCCCAGCAGCATCTGATCTAGGTAAAAATTAGAGTTCAATTGGGTTGTAATAATTAGGGCTTTTGGTGTTTTAGTGTAGCCTGTAGTACTAGGAAGCTTTTGCCCCCATAAGTTTCCACTAATCAGCTTATTTGAAGTGCTTATTTGATCTGCAAGTCGATGGTTTAGGCACTTTTCTGTCTTAAAACTAGTCAACTGTTCAGCTGCTTAATTGCTTATTCCTTGTGCTTATTTATGCTTATTCAGTTGTTTTAAGCTTCTAGTAGTGTTTTAATATATTGTTGAGCTTTTGGTAATTTTTGGAGCTGTTTAGCTTATTTTAGGGCTTATTTCATACTGCTTATTAGCCCATACTGCTTATTTGGGTTGAACCAAGTTCTAATTTCATGTTTCCTAGATTCCCAGCATCATTTTAGATTTAATTGAAAATTTTCAGATTTTTCTAAACTATTTTGTTATTTTTAATAATTTAATTAGTTAAATTTAGTTTTTAATTCATATTAAATTAAATAAAAGTCAAAAAATTTAATTCTTTTTTTTAAAAAATTTTCTTTTGTTAAATAGAATTTAGGAAAATTAGTTTGGTTCCCGTAGAGTTAATATTTCATCACTTTGACGTTTTAGGCTCGGGTTTTCCCGGTTTAAACGTCTTTTCAGTTTTCCTTTACGTTTTTAGCTACCTAAGCTTTAGATTATCGTTTTCCTTACCTTCTTAAATCGTTTTTAATTCATGTTCACTTATCTTAGATTAGAAACCCAAATTCCCATCCTTTCCACTATTCATCACACGTTTCACGATTCGAGATCACGAAATTCCATTCAATCGTTCGTTGGGAAAACGACTCGGGTTTACATATTTCCTTTGTAAATCCTTGATGAAAAATACGTGTTGATTCCGTCGGATCAAATTTTGGCGCCGCTGCCGGGGTGGGCTTGTAGCGAATTTTTAATTCTCGTTTGTCGTTGCGTGTTTTGAAGACCCTTCTCCCGAGAAGTTATCGTTTTCTTCGTAAATATTTTCTTATTAAAACCCAAAAAGATTTTCATTTCAAAATTTATTTTCCTTTTTCCCTTTATGTTTTTCAAAATGTTTCTAAAAATCAAAAAAATATTCTTCTTATTCCTTTTATTCGTTTAATTCTTTATCTCACCCTCTATCCGTTTAATTCTTTTTATGTCTTCATCTTACCATTATGGTTGTGAATGGTGTGGAGGTCCTCCAAACGGTGGAAATTGCCCCGGTTGTAGCATTGTAAATTCGGGAAACGGGTTTGTTTACGAACAAAATCCCTACAATGAAACAACCAATTTCCTTAACCAACCTCCACACCATGAGATGGAAACATATTCTTCTGAATATTGTGGAAGTTTTCCTCATCCGGAATTTGATTATCGAACGGGAGACATGCTTGTCTATGAGCATGACCCTTATAACAATCAGACATCATCCGGATTTGACCCACCTTCACAATACACAACCCCTCACCATCTTCTTCAAAGCGAGTTAACTAGAGCTGAATTGATCACTAAAGTGATTATTTCTCAAAATCAACTCAACATGGACTTTCAAACTGAAATAGACGGTCTTAAGGAGATGATTTTTAGAAAACAAGCTCCTCCCATTGACTTATCTTACTCACAAGATCGTCATGGAGAATCTATGGAAGATTTACTCGCCAAAGAACGAGCAGCACACAACTGTTACTTGTTTAATCAGGCTTGCATGCTCGATGACGAAGATGAAGACTACGAGGAGAGTACTATTCCTTTGAGCGATATCATTTCTCAACTCCCTCAGTCTATTGCAATCACATCATTTTTACCATATATGAACTCCAAGGACTCTCGTATTATGGGGGATGAGCATTTTAGCACTATTCCTGAAAAGGAATCGGACGAATTCATAAAGTCTAGTGCTGAGAACCTTATCCCAATCCCAAGTGAGACCGAGGATATATCCGACAATGAATGTGATTTGTCTATTTGTAGTGATCATCCTCTTGACATTACTGATGATTTTTCCGGGACGTTTTCTAACCCACTTTTCAATTTCAAAGATGATTTTTCCTCTAGTGATGACGAATCACTTTCTGATGAGGAAGTTCAAAATGAAAGTCTCAAAATCTATTCGAATTCTCTTTTTGAATTTGATGATGAGTACTTTTCTAGCAAAATAAATCCTCTCTTTGATGAAGAGTTAGAAAACGATGAGGTCAAGGACTCTATTATTTCTAATCCAGATGATATGACCTCAAATATCAATCCCGTGATTCATAGAGACATTCTCTCTCCGACATATGTGACAGTTCCGTCTGAGGATTTCCATTATATTGACGTCACATATGTCGTTCGAGTGTTTCTACCTTTCTGTGCTTATAAGGTAGCTTTTCCTCTCATTCTCTCCTTTGGGAATGAGGACAAAGTTTTGACCCCGGCATCTCCATTTATCATTCTTTTGAGCCGGGTGTATCTCATCGGAGTGGAACTTTCAAGAACTTCAATGTTTATCCAAACATTTTGAATGAAAGTCCGATGGAGATTCTCTCTTCCACATGCTTCCCCAAGAACAAATGAATTCGGGGTCGAGTCAAGCTAGTGACTCGGTTAACAAAAACATTAGCACCACATGGGTGACAACCCATGTTTCTGACTTCTTTCTATTTTCTGACACTAAGTGTGGGGGGATTCCTCTACTGTGCTTTGTTTTGTGTGTTGTTTGCCCTTGTTTGCAGGTTTCCCTTAGATCGTGATGATTGATGCGCCTGTTTTCAATCCAGCTGCCCAATATCCGATCTTTTTGCTAACGTTTATCTAGGGATATCTTTTTAATCCTGTTTGTGAAAAATGGAGATTTCTTTTCCACACTTGGCTATTAGTATTACCTTTTTACGTTCTAAGTGGCGGCATAATAGCCGATACTTTGAATATTGAGGGCAATATTCAATTCTAAGTGTGGGGGGGAATTCTCGCGAATTTTGTCACATTTGTACCTTCTAGTGCCCTAGTACCCCCGTTTTGGCCAAAATTTTAAATTTTTTCGTTTTTAAATAAGAAAAAAGAAGTGTTTAGTCTTGTTTAGGTTAGAACAAAGGGAATCCCGACTCTGCCAGAGTGTTGATCTGGCTGCTTCCTTAACGATTAGACTAAGGTTTTATGATTTGTGCAAATAAAAATGCTAAGCGTAGAATAGTTGGTTTTCTTTAGAGCTTATATAAGTAATCTATGGCTTTTCCTCCCAGGAGATAACTAATCTAACTTAATAAGTGCTTATTTTCAAACATTTGAACACACAAAATCATTTTTCTATACGATTTTGAAAAATACTAGTTCAAGGCTTTATTTAAACTTCGGAACAAGCATATGTCAGAATAATGCAAAATGAAAGTGAGACGTTGCTTGAAAGTTACAAAAAGTTAAGTAATAAATAAATGTGCTAAAAAGCTAAGGTTCAAGATCGGCCCTTGGATCCTTATTTCCGGAAGGCGTTTAGGTCTTGGCTACCCTCTTACACCGGCCCTTGGACCCTTAATTCTGAAAGGCGTTAAGGTCTTGGAACTCTCCGTTGTAACGGCCCTTGGATCCTTTATTCCAGGAAGGTGTAAGGTCTTGGTTCCCGTGAAACTCCGTTAGTTTATGTTGCACAAGTAAAAAAAATAATAATAAAAAAAAAATGATGAAAAAATGAAAAGAAAAAAATAAAATAAAATGGAATGATATTGCAAAATGCAATAAAGTTTTGAAACTTGCTTGTTGTGAATTTTAAATCTATCTTTCAACTAGTATTAGTCAAAATTTTATATAAACGTCGATTTTTGTGATCAAAATTTTGAAAATCAAGCACATTCACCTAACTTAAATAAATGTGGGAGTGAAAAGTTAAGTTTCGGCTTACATAGATTATTAGTATAAGTAGTGTTATCATTTTACACAAACATTTGCACATTGAGTTTAAGCTTAGTTGGGAGTATAAAAAAGAGGATGAGGATTTCAATTCCCTGGAGACACCCATTTTGTGTTAATCCCGTTCCATGATACCATTTTTGAAAATCAAGCATGTTATTTATTTTTGTTCTAATTTTCTTGCATTGTACAAAAAATCAAAACGGGGTATACTTGGTATTCTTTTGATCCTTTCATTACTTCATATGATCGGATTGCTAGGGACTAGCATTAGTTTAGTGTGGGGGATTGATGAGTGTGTAAATACTCATCATTTTATGCTCATTTTAGACCATAAAAATACTGAAAACGGCCAAATACACCAAATTATACTGCAGATATCCTTGGTTTGTGTTTTTATGTGTTTCAGGTACAAAAGGATCAAAAACAGAGCAAAAATAGACAAAATCGAGCACAAGATTGGAAAATCGTGAAAAGCCGAGGACGGGGAAGAAATTTAAAAGTTTGGACCGGGATAGTGTTCAAATTATCAAAGTCAACCCCAAAAATGCCAAAATGACACAAATGGTCCTTGGAAATAATTTTAGTATTTGGCAGCCTTGGTCCTTGGGATTTTCAGATTTCTACAACAATGGTCCCTTAACTTAAACACATTCCTATCCTAATCCCTAACCCAAATAACCCAATCCAAAACCCGGATCCAATAACCAAACCCACCCTTTCTTTTTAGCTAATAAAAAACCAGTCAAACCTTATCCCTCCAAAACCATTGCTGCTGACAAAACCACCATCCTGACAAACCCACCCCCTCACCATGCTTCTTTTCCTGTCACACTCCATCTTCCCCCACTAGCTACTCCCTCACGTGTGTACCAATTCACGTGGCTCAGTTTAGCTAAAAATCCACTATAACCTTTTTCCCGCCAAAACTCAATTGGACGGCCAAGATTGATTTAATCTAATCCAATGGTGGGGATTTGATCAGGAAGGATGAGAGAAGCTTTTGGGATGATTATTTAAAGGAATAAAGATACCAAGAAAAGATTGTCACTGCTTTAGACCAATTCGTAGTTTAGAATATGTTTAAGTTCTGTTTTTAAGCTTATTGTTCTTTAAAAATTCTGTCTTATCTAAATTCAAGATTTGTAACTTTAATTTAAGTCTGAGTTTAATTTCAAAAAAACCTTGTATTGCTTTAGTTGTAATTTGACTTAAAGTTAATTCAGTGATTCGAAGTTTTTGTTGTTTAAGAATTCCAAAAGCCTTTGCTCTGTTCCCTTTTAGCTTATGCATGATCCTTTCAGCTTAATTTTAGCTTTGGTTAAGTGTAATTGTTGTTTAATGCTGTTTCAGTTTCAAATTAGTCAATAGTCAACATAAGTCAAACATCAGATTTTAGTGCTTATCTCTGTTTTCAAAATGTTCATTTAGGCTTATTTTAGTTAGATGGTCATTAGTGTTCAAGTTTCAGAGCTCATTTTAGAATCTAGCAGTTTTAAACTCCAAACAGCCCCTTTAAAGGACTGTTTGGCACAAGGTTCTAAATGGGTCAAAGCTGACCTCTACTGTTCATGTGCACTAGGGAATGATTCAATCTAGCTTAATCTAGGTTGGATATGTTGTTTGTCAAGAGTTTTAAGCATTCTTGAAGGATTTGATAGTTTCAGATTTATTTTCCTAATATTGAGGTTGTAGACTGTCCATTTTAGCTTATTTATCTGATAAGCAGTTTTAGGTCCTATTTCAGAGTTTGTAGGTTCAGAATAGGAGTTTTAGTTGATTGTCAAAAGTTGGTTAAGTTTCATGCAGGTTTGAGTTACTTTTGGTCACTCTCCATTGCTGTCTTCACAAAAGTTCTAGTGCAGCCTGCATCAGCCCCTTATACCCCCCTTTTTAATCTCAGTTTTAATCTAGTTAAAGTTAGTTTTAGTTCTTGATCTTTTCAGCATAAGTAGCTTATAGGATAATCTTTATCTGTTTGAGCTTTTTGTGGAATTTAGAGCTCTTTTGAGAGCTTATTTTTAGTCTGCAAATAAGCCTCAGTAGCATTGTTTGCCCTGCATCAGTTTCCCTTTTTGTCCCAGCAGCATCTGATCTAGGTAAAAATTAGAGTTCAATTGGGTTGTAATAATTAGGGCTTTTGGTGTTTTAGTGTAGCCTGTAGTACTAGGAAGCTTTTGCCCTCATAAGTTTCCACTAATCAGCTTATTTGAAGTGCTTATTTGATCTGCAAGTCGATGGTTTAGGCACTTTTCTGTCTTAAAACTAGTCAACTGTTCAGCTGCTTAATTGCTTATTCCTTATGCTCATTTTTGCTTATTCAGTTGTTTTAAGCTTCTAGTAGTGTGTTAATATATTGTTGAGCTTTTGGTAATTTTTGGAGCTGTTTAGCTTATTTTAGGGCTTATTTCATACTGCTTATTAGCCCATACTGCTTATTTGGGTTGAACCAAGTTCTAATTTTCAGATTTTTCTAAACTATTTTGTTATTTTTAATAATTTAATTAGTTAAATTTAGTTTTTAATTTATATTAAATTAAATAAAAGTAAAAAAATTTAATTCTTTTTTTTTAAAAATTTTCTTTTGTTAAATAGAATTTAGGAAAATTAGTTTGGTTCCCGTAGAGTTAATATTTCATCACTTTGACGTTTTAGGCTCGGGTTTTCCCAGTTTAAACGTCTTTTCAGTTTTCCTTTACGTTTTTAGCTACCTAAGCTTTAGATTATCGTTTTCCTTACCTTCTTAAATCGTTTTTAATTCATGTTCACTTATCTTAGATTAGAAACCCAAATTCCCATCCTTTCCACTATTCATCACACGTTTCACTATTCGAGATCACGAAATTCCATTCAATCCTTCGTTGGGAAAACGACTTAGGTTTACATATTTCCTTTGTAAATCCTTGATGAAAAATACGTGTTGATTCCGTCGGATCAGTCGTGCCACCTATCATTTTGAATGGAATTAAGTCTACTTTCATTTAAAAATAATCTTAAGTCCTAAATCTAAATTGAAGTAGGTAAAACAAATCAAATACTACAACCTGTTCAATATATTAAGTTTCATTTTGACACAGTAACTTAAACTTTTACGTCAGGCAATGTAAGTTAGTATTCTTTGAACATTGATATTATTTCTTTTGAAACTAAAGAATTTGGTAATATA